>WBMZ01008080.1:0-231806 GCA_013400975.1 Atrichornis clamosus | reverse complement strand
TTATTTTAATTTATATTTATTTTCCTTTAAAATTATTTTACTTTTACATTATTTTCATTGTATTTATTTTAATTTTTATTTAAATTCTTTTAATTTTTTTTTCCTTTTTAATTAATTTCATTTTTTCTAGCTATATCACTTGCTGTTGGAAAATAACTTTCTTCTTGGATATCCCCCAGACCATCATGGATACAACCTTTCTCCAAGTGCATTTTAGGATGAAATAAGCCAATTAAGATCATTAAATGTCGTGGCTTCCAGAACAGATTTTAAGTTTTTTGTTCAAATGAGCTCTGTGGTTTCCCCACGACCCTGCTCTCCCTGCCACGCACCTCTCCAGGAATTCCAGGGGGCTTTTTACCCTGAAAGACAAGCTCCCCTAAACATCACTGGAATTTAGCAGAAATAACATGGGCATTTCCTTCTTGCTGGATAGAAAAGATTTATAAGCCAGGTCTGTAGGTAAAAAGATCAGAAAGAAGAAAACCAGCTGCAAACGCGAATTGTCAGTGCAGTTGTTCTGTTGGTGGGTGCAGTTCCTGCCACCCCCAGTCACCCCAGCCCCCTGTAGGCCACTGGTCACGGCTCGCAGGAGCTCCCCGGCTCTTGAGCAAGAGCCCAGTGAAATCAGTCGCTTCTCTTGCGAAACGTTTCTGTCATTTTAGGTCAGAAGTGCTGCTGGGACCGCTTGACCTGGGGCCGTGCTGTGCACACAGGGCTCCAGAGCCCTCCATCTGCTCTCGGCCTCCTGCGCTCCACACGTTCGAAGACCAAAGCGCCGCAGCTTCAAAGACAACAAGTATTAAATTCAAGTCAGGCCGGAAAATTATCAAGGTTTCAACGAGTTTGACTGTGTCCTGAGCTGAAGTGCTGGGTGGGAAGTCACAAAGGCCTCCTGTAACCCTCTGGCACTTGTTCCCACACTCGGTGTTGGCTGAAGAAGGGTCTCCAGGACCCGGTGGAGAGACTCTTCATGTCCTCTTGAGTTACTTGGAAAAATAAATCCCGTGGTGTGAAGGATGTGGCTTCCTGACACACAAGTGCTCTTGACCTGCAGAACGGTTGGTTTTACACTCATTTTTCAGCACCTGTATTCCTGAGCAGGCTCTGGCTGTGCCCAGGTTAGACACCAAGGGGTTTCTGGGGTCTGGTTTGGGGCATGGGGGTGCTGGAGGGGGCTGACTGTGAAAGTGCATCGTGTACTGCATCTGTACTTGGAGTTATGGCTCAGTGGGACAAATGGACATAACCTTCTTCCAACACCTGTTGAACAACTGAGAACAAATGCAAACACAGGCAAACTTGCTGGAAACCACAAACTGTTACTTGCACATAAATAGCATCAATAATCAGTGAGTATCAGAAAGGGAGTTTTTTGTTACTCAGCACATGCTTTGTAGTAGTATCTTGTTTTTTACATGCTACACATCTTCTGCACTTAACCAGTCTACATCTCTCCCACCTGGACCACATCAGAATTCTTCCTGGGTGATGAGATCAGTTAAAGACAGCAGCTCCAATTTGTTGGGTGAGAATCTGATTGAGTCACTAACATAAAGGATCCAACAGATTCACTTCTTTCTACAATTCAAAGTATACCAATCTTCAGTGAAAAGTACCTATGCTTCTCAGGTCTGAAGTAAAAAACAACTTGCTTTTTAATGGAGGATCATATTAAAGGAAATCTCGGATGGTTTAACATTGGAAAGGTTTGTACTGCTCAGGTTGGACACAATTCCCTTGGTCTTATTTGCTACATTTTACATCTATCACAGATGGCTGCATCTGTTAGAGTAGTTACAACGTTTATATGCTGAGCTTTAGCTCTCCTTTGTCAAAAATATTCTTGGCATTACTTCCAAGAAAAAGATTTGGCCCATAAATTGCAGAGAGCTTTGTAGCCTCTTCAGAACATCAGCACCATAGACTCATAAAAGAATATATGCTTTCTCCTGTCTAATATTTGATTTATATTAAAAGCCATCATGTTTTTCCCTGCACTCTGGTTGAAGGTTTAATTCAGCACAGATAGGAACATTTCGATATATCCCAAGGCTAATTATATATCACTGTCATTGATGCTGCTGCCTCTGTAACTCACCAGCTGGCTGTTGGGGTCCCAGGGTGCAGCTCAGTAACTCATCCGGGCAGGCAGTGCTGCCTTCAGCCTCTCACTGTCCGGGCTGTCTGATGCTCTGTGTGTCCTCTCAAGTGATCTAATGCACTGGGGCTCCTAATGCATCAATTTACTCCATAACTCTTTGGTAGCAGGGGCTTTCTGCCGCAATTTGTCTTATCCACAGCTCCAGCAGCAGCAGACCCTGCTCTCCTGTCTCCTTCCCCGTAGCGATTTCAGCTTCCTGACACAGCCGTTAGTGATTACAGCCTGGTAATTGGGTTTTGCACTATTAAATCAGCCTTCAGCTCCCAGCATGATGCCCCTTGGACTATTCTACTTGGCACACTTTATTTTGAAAGGATACCATCTTCCTCAGAGCTTTCTAACAAAGCTTTCACAACGCAAAATTCCTGAAGAACCCAAGAGCTGTTTTCATCTGTGTTTTTAAGTCCAAATGAAACATGATTAACAACCTTGGTTTGTTAGAATGGACTTTAATCTCATCTCTGTCAGCCCCCAACCTGAGGAAATCCTCTAGAAGAGGACTAAATGGACAAGATATTTACAACACTGAGATCCCTCTCCATCATCCCAGAAGAGCTGGGTTTGTCTCCCTCTACAGAAAGGGCCACCTGACTCTGATAGATCAAGGGGAAAACCAACTCAAGGACTGCCAGCACTGCCCCTCCACCCCACAGCAAGGGGCAAGGGCTTTTTCCAATTAATCGTGCCATGCTGAGATTGTACATTTCTTGCCTTTGCTGGGGACTCAGGTTCTGCTGAGAGGACAGGAAGTTTCTGCAGAGGGTGTATGAAAAGAGAAGAGAAACCAAATCTTTTAAGTTTTGCAGTTCCCACAGTCAGTTTTACTTAGTAACTGCTTATAAGGGCGAAAAGATTTTAAAACTGATACCTAGTGCTGTTACAGACATACTCAAACTGAAAAAAAGCCCAAAAAAACCAAATCAAAATTCAGTAAAGTATTTCCTGCACACCCCAGGTGTAATCTTGTGATGTAGCCAAAGGTCTCTGCCCGCATCTCTCGGTTTATGGTAAGTTTCCTTGAGTCTCTGCCTTACAGCTTTCCAAGATTTTCCCCTAAACAAGGATTCATGCATTAACTTAGTGTTAACGGAGAACTTGAGTGGCAGTGAGATCCATGGGGCAGATGCCACAGAGGGAACACAGCACTGCTGGAGTGACACCCACTGGCACTGTGCGGCTGGGGATGATGTGAGCAGCCAGTATCCAACAGCTCCCTGGACTCTACGGTCCTTGCTTGGGACACAGGGAGGAACATCAGCCCAACAGGAGGGGAAAAACAACCACGGCCTTTTGTCATGTGCAACCAAGGAGAGAGAGGTCTGGGGAGGCAGTCAGCAGAGGGAGGCATGAGCTCACAATTCGGTGCAAACCTCAGCCCGCGGCATCCCTCCGAGCTCCGGAATGCAGTGGTCTTCACATGGCTCTGCAAAACTATTTCATTTCACTTTTTCCACATTTATGTTTAGCTCTTGCAAATTAGATGAGAGACTGAACGAATAAGGAAGATTAAACATTCTGATTAAAGGATGTGTTGTCTGAATTATTCATTATAATCTCCATTCTCCTCTGGGTTTTTCAACATTTGAGTTTTATGAGGATTGTGGATTCTCCCTCTTGTACGTTATCTTAATGTATTGCAGACACTTTCACATCTGCTCCTTCATACTCCAAAATCTCAGCTGAAAGTCACAGCATATGGTAGATTTAGAGAAAAATGTCCTCAATATTTTTTATTTTTGTGAAAATTTATATTCAAAAAGATAAATGTTTTATTAATATATGCACATGTATGCATATAAATGCAAATTTCCCTTCTGGGCTTCTGATGTGTGTGTAAGCAGTTTACCAACACCCTGCACTCCTCTGAGGCTGTAGCACACATTAAGTGGGGCAGCAGCTGTGGGGCTGTTTCAAAACACCCCTTTGAGGAGCAGAGGAAGCAGTTGGGACTGACGCCGGTGGTTACACACCAGCTGAACAGCAAAACAGCCCTTCATCTGCTGCATCTGCAAATCAGACATCACCTGTCACCCCACCAAGGGTGGCAGGAACATCACAGGGAAATCTGGATTGTTACTGATCTTCAACAAGAAAAAAAGAATAAAGCTACTTTGAATGGCAAAAAGACATAGAACAGCAGTACCACCTCCTGATTTTGTAGTTTTTCTACCTTGTCATTTAAGCCATCCACAGTGAGATAAACAGAAACGAAAATTATCCACCTCCTTGTCCTTCCTTATTATGTAAATAGGCTCCCTTGACACTGCTACAGCCTTGAAATGCAGAATTTTGTGATAGTCTGCAGAGAGGTGAGATGGAAGACCTTCTTTGCCCACAGCAAGCACGCTTTGTTGTGCCAGGAGAGGTCATCCTACCAGCAGCGAGGGTCTAGATGCCTCCTCCATCTTCTGAACCACCTCAAGGCTACCTGTCAGCCAAGCACATCCAGGAGGAGGAGATTTTCTTCCCAAAACTCGGTGTTCCCGAGGCACACGCTCCATTAAAAAATGGCTAGCCAGAGGGTGGCTAAAACATCTGCCTGAAATCCAGACTGCTGCCTCTTGTGCTGAAATGTTTCCAGCTGGCACTGCCCCAGCTGCAGGCTTTTTTCTTCTCCATGGGCATGTGCAATTCAAAGCCTGCAGTAGCTACAGCCTCTGAATTGAAAAGCAAGTCATGCAAATCCTATTTGTGCAAGGGAGCTGTTATCTTACTAAAAGTTTATGGATTTCATGGACTCTGAGGGTGGAGAGCTAAGTGAGAGGTGTGAACTCTAATCTCAGGGTTTTGTGCAGCACAAGTCACTGTTTATAGTTGGGTAACTGGCCTGAGACTGATGACACTGTTTGGAAACTGTGCTAGTCCTCAGGCAGTAAAATAATGTTCCAGAAACACAACCTCTGCCTTCTCTGTATCTATCTTGTGTCTCTGTATCCATCTTGCCTGTATCAGACAAGACGGGTCTGATCAGTGAAACACAGTGGAAAATACGTATTAACATTTATTGACAGTGTAGCCCCTTCATTAATTTATGCCTGATTAGAGTCTATTTATCCAGTTTAGTATCATTCCCTTCTAAGTACCGGCTCATGTTGACCTCCTATCAG
Source organism: Atrichornis clamosus (assembly GCA_013400975.1). Taxonomy (NCBI): domain Eukaryota; kingdom Metazoa; phylum Chordata; class Aves; order Passeriformes; family Menuridae; genus Atrichornis; species Atrichornis clamosus. The sequence continues at coordinate 226,535 of WBMZ01008080.1, read as the reverse complement.
TCCTCTGGCACCTCTCCAGTTTTCCAAAGTTTGTTAAGATCTAAAATTAGTGAAATGAGTGTACTGAGCTACTGGTCTTAAAGCTGGGAGTGTACATGACCCCGGACTTCTGAACTGTGTTTGTATTTAGCAGGTAATGTTTCACATCCTCCTCAGTTACAGATGATAAATTATTTCAGCTGGTGTAGATGGATCCTACTACCTTGGTCTGATATAGTAAAGCAGGAATTACGAACATTTAGTAAGATTTTTTTCCCATTTGATGGATATAAATGGTAAAATTATAAATAACAGAGAAGATAATCCTAAATTAAGATTCCCAGTGATATTTTAATGTCTTCTTATTGTCTGTAGCATACTTAAGTTTTTATATTTCTTCTGTTTCTGTTGCCTGGCATTCTCAATAATCTCCTTGCAATATACATTTTATAGCAATGAATATCTCTTGTAAACACCTCTTCTGAACTCATCCTTCAGATCTCTCTGTCTTTCTCCTCTGTTGAAATATTGCTCTGGTCTGACAAAATACTAATCCACTGATGTTTTAAGTAAATCTCTGTCTTTGTAGTTGCAAGTGCAGTGATCTTTCTCATTTGCTGAGCCGAAAGTTGTGACTGATAAGGTATCAAAGAGATATTTCATGTTTTTAATTAGCATCTCTTCCAAACAGTGATATTTCAGCTCTTGGTACACAGACCTCATCCTCTTTGAAGAGTCAGTGGAGGGAAGAAGGGTTCTTCTGGATTGTGACTCAAGTTCCTTCTGAACAAGACGGAGATGGATCTGTCATGGAGGTTAGGATAGGAACTGGCAGGTTCTAAGCACCACAGAACAGGGCCACAGAGCAAGAGCTTCACTGTCTGTAGCTTCAGGAGACCAGGGCCATGGAAAAGGGCAGATCTCCAGGGACACCATTGTTTTTTGTCCAGAAACACTGCCCAACACATCCCTGTGTTGAGTGTGCCTGGCTCCAGCCCATCTCTCCAGGCACAGCATCCTAGCACTTATCTCCTAGCACTTGCAGCCCACCTGCTGGCTCTTCCTCGCTCATATCCCAGCGTTGGCTGTAACATCACGTACTTGGCACGAGGATGCTCCCCAGGACAGCACAGCAGACATCCTCTAGACACCCTGGGCAAAAGTGAAGAACCTGCCATATATCCAGTCCCCCTGCTTTTTGCTCCATCCCCCAAGCAGCTGGCAGCAGCTTATCCACCCGAGCAGGACACCTCCTCCTTGGATGAGGCATTCGGGCGCTCCTGCCAAGGCACGAGGAACATCTGCAGCGAGGAGCTGGGGCCACATCCTACTTCCCCGACCAGCAAGAGCTGCCAGCAGGGGAGGGGATTTCTGTGGGTACGAGATTGCTGGCAAAATGGTAACGCATCTGTGTGGATGACTCCTTAACATGCTCGTCCACCTCTGAACCCGCCCCCTTCTTCCCTCCCTCCCCCCTCCTCCTCCTTCTGCTTTCAGGCATTCCCTTCCCTTCATCTCCACGTCCTCAGAGCTGCCGCCCGCCTGGGCAGGTGCAGCAGCCGCAGCACCTCGGGAACACCTCGGAGCTCCCGCCGCGTTGGTGCCTCTCCATCGCCCCTCAGAGCGCAGCCAAGTGCCGGCCCGGGGGAGGCTGCCCTGAGGACGAGTGAAACTGGAGAGCGTCTGCTTCAGAAAGTTCATTGGTCATTCCGTATCATAGAAATAACAAATAACGAGGAAAATAGTAATTTAAACACACAGACACAACCATTATTGATCAGGTGATGAGAGAGACAATAAGGGAAGCCAGAGCTTGCCGGACACTGACTGATGGGCCATTAAAGGAGTTCCTCCAGCTACAGAGAGGATCTGCCTCAATTTTGTAACTAATAAGGTGGAGAAAACACGGTGTGTGTGAATTTTAAGGGGTATTTGAGGGAGCTTGGGGGAGTGCACGAAGCTTACTACAGGATGTTTAGGGGAAGGACCACAGAGACAGGAAGGGAAGGATTAGGGTGGAACAAGTATGGGAAGATGACAAGGAGGAAGGTTGGAAGGATCAGGCACAGGTCAGCAAGCATTCACACAGAATGAACACCTGGCTGGGCCCTGGCCCTGATCCCTTCAGTCTGGCTTGCCTTCTTGTTAAATCCCATTCTTAATTACCTTTCCTGTGTGCCAAGCTCTGGAAAAGACTCAAGGGCTGAGCCAGGGCTGGTTGAGGGACCCAGGGTTGAGGACACTGGACAGAATTTTCAAGGGATTCATGAGGATGGGCTGGCTGTGAAGGCAGAGAATATGGAAGAGTATAGAGGGGAAAAAAAGAGCCACAAAAGCAACACGCAGCAAAGATACTCTATCTCAACGCTGAGACATGTAAATAGACTGGTTGAACAAAGTATCCATTAAAATGGTGCTGTTTGTTCAAAGTTACATTGCCGGGATCTTTTGGGTGCCAACCTGGAACTCTGCTGACGGTAGACACTCACCAGTCACTCTCCCAATGCTGTTTGCGAGGGTGCTGGGCTTCAGACTTGAGTTAAATGCAAAGTCTCAATTGCAACAAGAAAGAAGTTGTGTTTGTTAAGTAATTCTAAGTTGCCAAGAGGTGCTCAGCACGGGCAGGCTACTGAGAAAGCAGATCCAACAAAGAGATAAATCCACTGGAACTGGAGTACTAGGAGAGAACCTGCAAAGAGCATAAGGGAACTCCATGCCAGCTGCTTTCAGGCCACCTTCACTTGTATAGACAATGTGAGGAACAGCCGCACAAACAGCTGGTGAGTTAGAAAGTTGTCTTTAACGAGTTTGAAGCCAGTCAATCATTTTCAACACTTTGAAACAAGGGAATTATGTTTGAAAACCAAGAGATTGAGGTTCAGCTGTCTTCAGAGATGGAAAAATAACGGTTCACTCAGATGCCTAAGTGAAAATTAAAATGTTTATACCATCTTTGTGTGTGGTGCTTTGAGCTGCTCTGACTGCAAAGCAACCAAATCACCATGGTATCACTGTCAGAAAATACTGTTCCATAACAGAATCAAGGAAAGGCTGAAAAACAGAGCACACCAGCCTGGAGCACACAAGATTGCACTCTTGCCATTTCACGTGTACCTGTCAGACACAGAGCCTGAAAAGTAGGTCTTGGAACTTTGTTTTACCTCCTTTTGTGAGCTTCAACAGGCACAGAAAGCATTCATTCCTGCCTTGTACAAAGCCATGAAGGGACTTGAATTAGACCAAGCAGATCAGGCTTAGAAAGCTGCAAGCTAACAGGGAACCTTGCCACCAGCCATTCCTGGAGCTGCTGCAAATGACCATTGAGAGCATTACAGTATTCCCCGATAGGAGAAATACCAACAGATAAGAAAAGCACCTTGGAAAGCATTTTTATATAATTACTTTTTACTAAGACTTAAATCAGAAAAACAGCACATATTTTCATCTCTAGGCAATAAAACTTGAGACGTGATTTTATCTCTAGATCTTTATAGTTATTAAAGTTTGGTAAAAAAGTTTGTCAATGATGTTCAGAAATTATTTATGCTGATAGGTACTGTTGTATCACCCTTAAAATGCAGGACAGCTTCCCCAGATCACTTACTTCTGATACTTCTTCATAGTTTATCCTTAAGAGACCAGTAAACTCACAGTTCTCCACCTGCTTAAAACTGAGGTAGGGACATATCAGTTAGAGATGTAAAAGATAGGGGAAAACACTGAGTCCTTTGGACAGCTCTTTAGCGTGAAAGATACATCCAGCATACAGACAGCAGAGGAAACCTTGTTGGCACTCAAGCAGCATCCATGCTCAGCCAGCACAGCTGAATGCCAAAGCCAGGCCAGGAAGAACTTTGCCAGGCTGGAGGAGTGGTTATGTTACCTTAAGCTGAGCATGAGCTGGAGTGAAACAGGGATATGAACTGAAAGTGACACTGCCAGTACAAAAACTGTTTTGCTAATGAACTGAGAGAACTCCCAAATTCAGCATGGTCCTAAACTGGTCTTCCTTTCCTTTTCATCCCATGAATCTTTTAAATATCAAAGTGAGATTCAATCTTTTTGCACACTGACAATGCTGAAAAATGTAATAAAATCTAGGCAATTCACTCTCTCAAAGTGAGAAGAATCTGTCAACTCATACAAAGTGGAACGTGAATTCCCAAGCTACTCATTTGAAGTGAAATATCCATGGGCTGCATGAAATGCACACTCGTAGTTTTAAAATATAGACAGAAGCATCCAGCAGTATTGTAAATATATTGAGGAGTAGTCAGGTAAAATGAGGGAATCCCAGAATAACCTCTTACATTTGTTTCAACTTTTAAAAGTTTTTCTTGAGGAAAAATAACCTAAGCACATTAAATTCTAAAACATTACCTGCAGTTTTAGTTCCTGTTCTTGAATGCCCAACTATATCTTTTTTATAGACTGAGAAAATGGCTGTACCAAATGTTCTCACTACTTCTGTGTGTTTTGATAGCAATAACTTCTGTCAATAAATTTGAGTTGGCTATACAACACGACTACTTTTTGTGAAAATTTTTAAAGGCTCTTTTCATGTCCACTTGAAGATTTTGTTTTAGGAATCTATGAAGTTAACGAAGTGAGAAAAGTGACAAAATAGATGGATTATTCAGTTCTGTACCCATTATTTAACTGCAAAGTATGCAAGAAAGTCCTGCCTTTAAAAAGAATATCAAGAGCACTCCAAATAAAAAAGAAATCATAATGAAAAGCTGAACTGATATTTACTGTGGCAATGCTTTATTTCTGTCATTGCAGTAACTCTTTCTTTATATGCCATTAAAACCTTCCTGAAATATGTTTCACACTTGCTTCAGAGTATCTTTCAGTCATTTCTCTGACAGAGCTCATACAAATTCAAGCTAAAATTTTCCAAGCAGTCTAAATAAGATGAGGAGATCATCATCTGTCATTGTCAATGAGATCTTTTGAATATTGCTCATATACTACTTATTTTGACTAGGAGCTGTAAGTCCTCTATTTCTCATCTTGAGTCAGTCTCCATTTTAGGCTCAAATAAATGAAAAATATCCATAAGACAGGTGGTCAAATGTACACTGGTAATCCATGCCTAAAACCCAGTTTGGATATCCCTTGGGCGACAGTCTAGAGATAGGAGATATTAATAACAATTTTTCTGTAACTACCATGAACACACCTAGTGGTTTACATAACAATAATCTGTTCTACTGGTCAGTTATCAGGAGTTTTGGCATCTCAAAGTATTTTAATTAAATCCCTCATGAGTGAAGGTAAGTACAGTCCTCGTGTTTATTGAGTGTCTCAGAGTAGCACAGATATGGGCAGCTGCTGCAGAGCTGATGTCACAGCAGCACAGTCAAAGAAAATGTTACAGAGCTGCATTTAAAAGAAATTAATTCTGCCCACAAGAGCTTCTCTTCATTCAAAACAAAGGCTGTCCAAATGACAGGATCAGGTGTGGATGTTGACAATGTGACATTTGAAGTTAGGTGAGGAGAATTCTGCCCAGAAATCCCACATAACATATGTGTAAGTTACTTTCCCTTAAATATTACAGTGTAGATTTAATGTTCTTCCTGAAGTTTTATACTCCATGTTCCCTACAGCTGTAAATAGACAATCCATCCCCACAAGAAGGTATATTCTACTAAGTCAATTAATACTTCCTCTTGGAGTAATTAATTCTTGCACCTGACAAAAATACTTTGGGGATACCTTAGCTATTGCTCAGAAAGACACTTTTGCTGTGAATCTTTCTATCACAATAACCAGTCTTTAAATCTGCAGCTCAGCACCGGCCCTTGTTATTTGTTTGTTCAGTGTCTTTCACTTAATTTCTTTGCTTGTTATTCTTGCTCTGCTCCAAGGGAATTTTAGTCAGTGCTCTGGTCTCACTTTGGCCCTTTGGAGTCTCATAACCCTTAGCTACACCAAGAGACTGTGGCTGACATTAGCCAGTGTCAACAAGATTATAATGTTTGGAATAAAGATTGATGCCTGTACTTGTAGTGGATGTTATAGAGAGTTAACCCAAATATATGATGCCCATTTACCAGCTTTTTATCTTTATGTCAAAGCATTTGTAACCAGGAAAATGAAGAATAACAATACATTTGGTTATAGGAAACAGAAAGTGACGTTTCTTTGTCTATAGTTCCAGGCTTCTCTGCATTGAACTCCCCTTTCTATCTAAGCATGACATGGATACTTAAGGTAAGCCAGATCACACAATTCATTTACTTACAGGTATTAAGAAATGATTTATAAAAACAAACCAACTAGAACAATACCAACACTAATACACATAAACTTTCACTTTACGGACATCCTTGTCTTCACATTCTCTTTGCCTATTGTAATAATAGAATGTATTGTCCCTTCTCTGAAGTTTCTTAACGAATCCAGTTTCTGGCCAACACTCTACCTAAAAACAGAATAAAAAGGATACATAATTACATGAACATGCTCACATTAAATGATGTTTGTTCATTATATTGCAAGCAATATAGGGTATATTTCCATGGGAAACCCTCATTTGCATCTAAATACTACTTTTCTATTAATTTGCTGAACTTTTAAAAACAGATGGAGAACAAGATGTCAGAAATCAGTTTTCAGGTTTAGTATAAAGAGTTATGTGATCTCAAAAACCTAGAAATAAGAATCTAAGGATATTTGATAGATTAATTTAAACTTGCACTACTCAAAACTTTTAAATTACCTTATTTAGGAACATAACATTGATGCTAATCAGTTATTCAGTAATATGAGAGGCTGCAAGATTCTGCTTCTGTACAATCGACATACACTTAAAGGTTTCTTTCAGATCCTTCTGACCATGAAAAATGTGATTTTCATTAGCAATTTCATGAAAATAAAGTAAGCTGCAGACTGTATCACAGTCTCAAAGACAGTGGGATCAGTCCTACATAAAACCAGCACCATCCTGGTGCTCTTCAGTGTTCCACTGTGTAAAGCTTTTAACTAAAGGCTTGAGCACTTGCACATTCAACAGCTTTATGGTTTTAGTAGCTCTCTCAGCTTGAACACCTATCACTACCGATTAAACTGAACCTTAAAAATCAGGTAATAAGCATGATAAGCATCTTATTTATCTTCCAGGCAGAGCTGACAACAGGATGTGAAACTAGAGCATTTTCTTATTGGAGAGACCCAGAAGTGCTTTCATCACTTACCTTCTGACTTCAGGCATAGAGCTGTAATTTGCATTGTCTGTCTAAACATAAAAGCCTTAATATTCATTCTACCTACATTATAATTGTATCATTAGTAACAACCACATTATAGAAACCTAATACAGACTAAACAAGACATTTCAGAATGTAAAGTTGAAAGAGAATCCCTGCCAGGCCCTGGCAGGTTGGAACAGAATGCACGTTCACATTACAATGAGTCAGTGGAGTTCTTAAACTTTCATCAGGGTTTAATTGCCAGTGGTTGTGTCCTGCCATAAATCTTAAACACACAGATCCTACCACACAATTACATGAATTCCTTCTGCAGTTATTGAAATTTACACCACAGTCTTTGCAGTAGTATGAGAGTCCATGATGAAATAATAAGCTGTATCTTATTATGCACATCAATGTTTTGCTGTGTTGTGAGTTAACTGGATGGGGAGTGACTTTTTTTTTAACATTCTGCTCTTTCTTATGTGCACAAGAGGTTAAGATCTTTTAAAAGTGGTGGTTTCATTCTGTATTTGCTGCTTTGGAAGATAAATTACAGAGCTATAATAAAGATGATGTATTGTTTGCTGTATTAACCTCTTGGTTGCTATTTTGAACCTTAAGTAGCCACTGAATATTTGGCCACTATTCAATAGCTCATTGGATGTGCCGGGGAGCATCACCACCAACTGCAGTGAGCAGAGGAGCAAGTCCTTGATGTTGACAAGAACCTGTGTCACAACTGCCTTTACCACAGCTGGCATCAAATATTTCCATTGTGGACAGTTTTGACAGAGGCCAAGTTTTGACTGTGCACGAAGTCCAACTCTGCCACCACACAATCCAACTGCAAACTGCAGCCGGTAGCACTGACGCAGGACTGACTCCCTGGACAACAAACAAGTTTCCTAACAAGTCTATTGACAGAGTACTGGGGAAGCTTCAGAGAACTCACTTTGAAATATTCCTTTCCTCAACACTGAATTGCTCCTTTGGAGATCAGCTACATCTATTCAAAGAGGTCTATGATGCTTCTAAATGCATCAGAGAGGGGAAACAAAACACAGGCTGGGTAGTGTTTCGGTAACACTTCCGTGAAATGAGTTATTCTGCACAGTTAACAACAGCTCAAGAATTCAAGTCAAACCTCTGAGGAAACACACTGTATCAGAACCTCACTTAAATGAAAGGAAACAGCAGCACCTCCAATTTTAATTGTTTAACATTGAGACAGAAGTTTAAAGTAATAACCCTTACAAAGTTCCAAATCTTACCGCATCAACTTGTTTTACTTGTTTATATTCCACTTCATCTCTGTATCCAGCTTGCTGAAATCTGTATAAGTTCTCTACATCATCTGACCATATTTTGGCACGATGCATAGATTTTGGTTTGATGTCAGCTTTAGCCATGACTCCAGAAGCTTCAGACGTTTTCCTGAAATTAGACTTACAAAAATTAAATAGAGAAGACAGAAGCAAGTGATTTGGTTGGGGACACAGAGAAATGGGTGGAACAAAATTTTAGAACAAAGGAATTACAGACGCCAAAGTCTGAGGTTAAAAAAGGAAAAAGTTATAAGCAGCTGGAATCAAATTAAATGCACTACTTGATCTCAAACAAACCCAACTCATCTGTACTTCCATATACACCTTCACTCAACCTACCTAAAATTTAATTGTGCATATTGATGCATTACAAAATATTACTTGCAGTATTTTTTTAATTTCACATCTTTAAAGTTGCTGTCCCCTTGGGGCAGGCAGGCAGCTTTTCAGTTTTTTCATTCTTCCTCCTGAAATGACACCAAACTGGAAACCACAGAATGAAGATCTGGGCTGTTACTGAAGAACAGTAAACACCCAGGATGGGAGAGGAGGGGAAGGGAGAAATGCACAGTCAGTCACATGGCCACAGTGCAGATATCAGAAATAAGGTATTGAGAGGTAAACTGGATAAGGAGACAAGGCACACAAGCTGCCAAAATTCACCCTTTTCTACCTCTGCCCAACCAAACTGACTGCCACTGGCTTCTTCCTCACTCAAAACCCATTTGTTCAGTCTGCTGAGAAATAGTAAATAGGTTAATCAACTGCTAAACCTGAAAAGAGCAGAACTGGGACAAGATGAAACTCAAACTGTAAAAATAAATAAAAAACAAAAAAAAGCCCAAACAAACAAAAAAAACCAGCAACAAAAAAAGCAGTAAAAAAAAAAAATAGCAGACAGAGGATACTCACCAGGGAGGGATTTTAACTATAACTAAAAAAAATATGAATCATTTGACTTCTACCTTATATCTGAACTTCACTGCATTTGCTTTTCTGAGTGTGTCTTATTTTGCTACTAAAATAGAACTTTTGTTGCTTCTGCAAGCAAAACACACACAACACTATCATGCCTAGCAGGTATGACCAGAGGTGAGCCCTTTCCTAGTTTTGTAATGTCACCGAACTTCAGCTTCATAATTAGGAAGGTAACTCCAAGGAATGAAAGCGTCTGGATTTTCCAGTGAGAGGATGAATACAGTCTCCCTCCCTGTGGGTAGGATGCTGCCTTCAAACTCTGCACACAGAGTAAAATTTCCATACTTAGCAAGTTCCTATATCAACTGAGAGCTAGAAGAGCCAAATGCTGAAATCTTTTCAAATGCACAAATGCCACTAGTCTGTTAGAAAAGCAGAAATTAGAAAAAAGGTTTCACACCACTGCATACATATCTTGGGAAAATGATATCAAGAATTATTGTTATCAAAATGTGGAACTAGCAGAAAGAAATCTTCATACCTGTCATCTAATTGCATGAGAGCCAACAGGAAACAAAGAAAGGGCCTTTCACCTCTTACTGAATATACCTTATTAGAGATCACTAAAAATATGCACAAGGGTCTTTTCTGGTAACACTAGCACTCCAAGCATTGTTTTACCAGGCACTGCAGCATTTTGCAATTGAAAGCAACCACTTACTAAAATTAAAAAATAATTTTCCCAGTTATGAGGTATCACATACAAATTAGCAGGATAAGCACAAATCCTTATTCTAAATCTTTAGAGTAGTCTTTGAGATATCTATCTCAATATAATTTTTTTCTCCTGTGCTACAAAGGGCTCTTTTGTAGCCATCACAGGATTTTTCAAGCTGTTTATATGTTCACCAATGTTTGATGAGAACTATTGTCAGTCAATATTGACTTTATATAGTCAACGTGATTAGAAATAACATTAGATATTAATAAAACCTAAACTATAATGAATGTAAGTATCTTGTGATAACTTACACGTTACTGGTGTTAAGTACTTCTTCACAGGATGTGCTGGATTCACCTAACGAATGTGGTTCTTCGAGACATCGAAGTAGGTCTGGCCCTTCCTGAGTCACCATTAGTTCAGAGTGCCTGTCCACAGGCATTCCTGAATAAAAGATAAAGGTCGTACATTGAAAATTCCAGCTTGGTCACTTCAAATAATGAAAACACCATCCTGATATTTTTGGGCCGCTATTTAAAAATTGTACTCTTTGTCTACTGTATGTCTGAGTTCCAGGCATAGAACTAGTTTCATTGTACCAGAGCAGGAGACAGCTGTACTCCAGCCAGGAATTCAGGGAAGAGACAAAAGACAACAGACAGATAAAGGCAAATAAAGAAGACAAGAATGGTAAGAAAATATTCAGTTTAATATTAACACTTTTCATTTAAAGAGAGTTGTTGAACAGTGAAGTGGACTTTGGTAAGATGACAATGTTTGCCTACTCTTAATATAGGGTAAATAGTGAGTGCATTGGCTTTGGGAACACATTTCTTAATGTTAATCATAACACAATTACTGTGGAATCCTAACTAGGCTGGGCTCGCATATGGTGGTTTCCTCAACAGTTACTCAAGCTGTAAGGGTTTGTGGGAGGAGAGTGTCTGCTCCCTTAGGGCATCTGCTCAAGGGCCATTTTCAGTGCAACATGGAATTACAGGAAAGGGAGGAAGCCATAAAACAAGAACATATGGGGACTCAAACCTGAGCAGCAAATGAGGAAGGTGGTGATGAGAACCACATCTGGTCAGTCATACGGCATGTGAGCAGTGTGAGAATGTTTATTCCAGCAAGGTTATCTGATCAGGGACCTTGTCAATTGGGCAATTAGGGAAAAAAGGGAAGACAAACAAAATATGCAGAGACAAGGACCTGACAAAACAAACATAGAGTAACAAACCTCACCACTAGCACTAGTGGATGGGCTTTCAAGAAACTACAGGAGTCACATCCAGGAAGATCAACTTGGACCTTGCACTGATGACTGTTAACCTGGGGGACCCAGACTTGGAGAGGTGTGGGAATCCATGGGACTGTATAGAGCTGTGAGGAATGTGCAGGTAGGAAGAAAGATGGGAATAGACTGAAAGAAGTATAAAAGAAGTCAGTCCTGTCTAAAACAGGGCCCAGTCAGTACATGTACCTGGCTGAGCCCCACACCTGATCATCAGACTGTGCTACCCTATTGTATCTTCTCTCTGCATAAGCTTTGTATTCCATGTGTGTGTGCTGCAAGGACAAAGTGCCAGCTCCTGGTGAGAACTGTGTGAGTGAACACTGGTGCCAGCTCCTGGGGAGTCTATGGGCACCTCTGGCCTTGATATCAGCTGCTGGAACAGGTGGGGGTATTTCACTTCCAGCCACTGGAGCAGGAACAGGATGTGTCCTGAAAAATTAGCTACTGGGGGAGGGCTGACATGAGCGAGGGGCTCCACGTCAGCAGCTGGAGCAGGACTGTGAGTAAGTGACAGTGACTATGGGTCACAGCCTATGTGCCTGGTGCTGGGGAGGAGTGGTGTCTGTATCTTCACCAGTTTTGGTATACCTAGGATGCCCATCCATATTCACCAGCAAATTTTAAGCTGAAGAGTAGGGGCCCCTTGGATCCAGACCAGGGTACCGACAGGGGGCCCTGTTGCATCCTCAGCCCGGGGAAGGAGCCCCATGTTCCCAGGCAGGAGAGGCAATGGGCCAGAGCAGCGGGTGGAGATGGCTGCACCTCCTACATCACTTAACACGACTCAGCAAACACAGGACCTGCCTGGGGTCTTGGGAGAGTCAGTAAGAGATTTCACAGAATGTTATAGGGTTGGAAAGGACCTTAAAGATCATCTATTTCCAAACTCCCTGCCATGAGCAGGGGCACCTTCCAAGAGACCAGGTTGCCCAAAGCCCCATCCAACTTAGCCTTGAACACTGCCACGGCTGGGGAACCACAACCTCGCTGGGCAACCTGTTCCAGTGCCTCACCGCCATCATCGTAAAAAAATTCTTCCCAATATCTAACCTAAATTTCCCCTCTTTCCAGTGACTTCCACCTATTCTACGCGACAGTTCCTTGTTCTTTATACGATCCGAGGTGTGCAGGCAGACGTCTCGGCCTGAATCACCGCTGCGAGCGTAACCTCACCCTGCTCCCACCGTCATGGCCACTACCCGCCCATCGAGCCCTTAAGACGGCCCACCTCGGTGCGCAAGACGTAAAATGGGGACTCTTCCGAGGCGGGGTGGGGCAGAGCGGAGGCTGAGGCGCGATAGCGGCACGTCTCAGGCCTCTCCCCCAGCCCCTTCCCCTCCGACCTCCCTCACGAGTTCCCCTCACGACACCAACGGTCTCCGAGCAACCGCCCGCCGCGGCCTCTTTAAAAGGTCGTTCCCGCCTCTGATAGGCTGGCGTGGGGCGGGGCCGCCTCGCGATTGGCTGGGAGCCGGGGAGGCGGAAGCGCGCGCCGCCCGCCATGAGCCGGTTCGGGGGCCGCACGCGGGAGTACCCGGCCGTGTCCATCGACCGCTTCGACCGCGACAACCTGCGCGCGCGCGCCTTCTTCCTGTCCCACTGCCACAAGGGTGAGGGGCCCTGAGGGTCCCCCCGTGTGTCCCGCCCCCGTGTGTCGTCCCCCCTGCGCTCCCCCCCATCGTGTGTCCCCGACTGACCGCCGTGCCTCTCTCCCCAGATCACATGATGGGGCTGCGGGCGCCCGCCCTGAAGAGGAGGCTGGAGGGCAGGTACGGGCTGGCGGCGGGGCGGCCTCAGGGGGGCCGGCTGGTGCGCGGCAAAGCGTGAGCGGAACAGCGTGAGACACTGCTATGGGTCATAACCTTGGATACCAGGGGTTGCCCGGACTCAGGTGTACTTGGCCTTGTTGAACTCCGTGACATTCATGAGCTTCGTGAGGATCTCAGCTGTTATTCCCTGGAAGTGTGTTGGTACACAGAGGCAGTGCTGTGCCTGTGCAGTCAGGGAGGCCAGCTGTGCTCTGAGGTGTATCGGTGAGCAGGCAGCCAGCAGCTTGAGGGAGACAGTTATTCCCCTCTGGCCAGCACTTGTGAGACTTTTCTGGAGTGCTGAGTCCAGGGTTGTGCTTCCCTGGACAATAAACTGACAGGTGTTTTGGAGCAGGATCACCACGCTGGTCTGGGGCAGGAGTGTGTGATGTGTGAGGAGAGGCTGAGAGCTGGATGTCTTCAGCCTTAGGAGTAGGAGACAACCATGTATCACTGTTTGCAGGTAGGAGTAGAGAAGATAGAGCCAGACTCTTGGAGGTGCACAAGGAAAGGGCAAGGGATACCTTTTTCACCATGAGGATGGTCAAACATGAGAATGGGCCGGGGGAGCTTGTGGACCAGTTCCTAGGCTCTCTTTTATTAGAGTAGATGTTGCATTTCCTCAGATGCAAGCAGTGAGTCTCTTTGCTCGTCAGGTCTCTGTGCACTGTGCACAAGCTCGAGCTTCATAGGGAGTATTTTGTGTTCTGCTGGGTGCTGACTGTCCCAAATGCCTGTTCCAGGGGTGTGTGCACACCTCAAACAGACCTTGGTGGGGGTATAGAAACAAGCAGATACGTCTGTATGTGACCCTGTACCATACACTGCATTTATTGCTACACAAAACCATGCAGACATGGGCACACAGAGGTAAGTTTGGGTTTGCTGTGCTAAAGAAGAGCCTGCAGGCTTCCTGCTCTGCAGGTCTCCTCACATGAGAGAGGTTTCAGAGTGCAGGTTTTGATGTACTGAATGCCAGGTGCTGATGTGTCGTTAGATTGTTCCTCATGTCTACTTTAAAAAACACTTACCTGTGTTTTTTGTCTCCTCACAGCTTGAAAGTTAAACTATACTGCTCACCAGTAACTAAGGAATTGTTGTTGACTAGCTGGAAATACAAGTTTTGGGAGAATCATATTGTGAGTTTGTGTTTATTTTGAAATTAGCACTTTCCAAGCAGTGATTCTCGTAAAGAAGCAGCTCCCGGCTCCTCAGAAGTGTCTAAATATTGGTGTTGATATGGTGTTTCAGGGCTTCAGTCTTTCCAACAATGTGCCTTGCCTGCTGCTTGTTGTGTGGGGTTGGTTTATTGCTGTTTATTGTTTAATTATTTTTACCTCCAGAAAATGTTTCCTTTTCTCTCAACTTTAGCTTTACATGGCCTTCATCTTTACATCGATCATTCGTATCTCTGTATTCATTTCCTTACCTTGCTCATGTCTCTTTGCTCCTCTCTTAATTAATTTGTCTTTTACTTCATTTAAAGTCTTTTATTGCTTGGAGTATATGTAATCTATAGTTATGTTATTTTCCTTTTACTTTTTGGAAAATGGACTATAACATGAAGAAATTTTAGTGATAAGAATTCACTGAAGGACTTATTAAATTTGCATGATTTCCAGTGTTTAGAGCCAAACTGGTAGTGATCAGGGTCACGTACAAGTGTGACTTGTAGTTATTTCCTTCCCTTTGCAGATGCAGGCAACATGAAATTGAACACAGTTTTTTTTTTTACAGAAATAAAAATAATTATCTCTGCGCAAACACAGGAATACACGCTCCCTGTGATTTGTGGGCTCTGCTTCTGGTAATAGGGAGCAGTGGGAAGTGCTGCAGCACAGATCTGTCCTAGCAAGATCCACTGGTGTGCTCTGGGACTGGGATGTCTTGGGCTTTGCAGTCATGCAAAAATAAGGCATGCAATCCATCCAGAGAAATGAGAGCTGTTGCTGTAAGAAGTCCAACATGCTCTTAACTTTTTTAGGCATGCACACCTTGGTTGAGGTATCTCCATTTAATTTTTAGACAACTTTTAGGAAATTTTATTCCACTGGAAATGGAAATCAATTACTTACTATGGGAAAAAGAGTTTAATTTTACAGGCTTAGCATTAGCCACAGTGAATGCTAGAGGTGTCTACAGAATGAATACCTGGATGTAAACATGAAAGGGAATGTTCGGTAAATCCTATAATGTAATTAATCATTTTTACAGATTGCATTGGAAGTTGAAACTCCAACTCAGATTTCTTTAGAAGATGAAACATCTGGTGAGGTATGTTACAGGAAAAAAATTTCATATATTTGTACTGGGGAGTAATGCTGCTTAAATGAGTACAGGAAACACATCTTACCTGCAACATCCAAAGTGAACAAGCTATTTTTAAAATGTATGTGCCTCTCCTTTCCTGTAGTGACAGAACAGGGGCTGATAGTTTTAAACTAAAAGAGGGTAGGTTCAGACTAGATACAAGGAAGAAGAATTTTACAATGAGGGTGGTGAAACACTGGAACAGGTTGCCCAGAGAGATGGTGGATGCCCCATCCCTGGAAGCATTCAGTATCGGGATGGGTGAGGCTCTGAGCAACCTGGTCTAGTGGAAGATGTCCCTTCTTATTGCAGGGGGGTTGGACTGAGTAAACTTTAAAGGTGCCTTCCAACCCAAACTATTTTGTGATTCTGTACTTGCTCACCAGGAACCGAGGAAGTAGAACAGTCTTGTCCAATTTGCTTTATAAGCACCTTCCAATACTTGGTCCTCTCTTCTGACATGACAGGATGGTCATTGCTCTGTAGTGCTTGTTGCAATGTGAAGAGACTCTCTGGATTTAAAAGCAATGCTAAATGCTGCCAGAGGCTGTGGGGACTAATGTGTTGCTTTCACTGTGCTGATGAAAGTACCAGTAGTACTTACTACAGTGTGAAAATAATGCTAACCTGTCTCTTCCAGAAAGAAGATGTAGTGGTGACACTTCTACCAGCTGGTCACTGTCCAGGTTCAGTCATGTACGTCCTTTCAATACTTTAAATGTTTCTCCTGAGGAATTTGTCCTGTAAAGTTTTCACTAACCACTATTTTGGTGGGTTTTTTCTAACTAGAAGAAGCTAGTAAATGAACAATTCTTCCTTGAAGAAAACACTGTTGTGGTGGAGCCCACCACCTTTGGTGAAGGTTGGAAAACCACTGTACTATCTGGGATCTGTCCAGATGGAAGTTGTTACCTTGGTGGGACAGATTACTTTTCTCTGTGCCTGAGTAGCAACTGTCATGATTTCAACTGTACTTAAAAATTACATACAAAACTCTGATTGAAAATAAATCCCCCATTTCTAAAGTATGACATTAAAAAGAAGGTGCCCAGTGCTAAGTACAGCTGCCTAATAGATGTCTTTGGTTCCAACAGACAGCTGGGCCACCCTCACTGGTTCTGTGATGCTTTTGTCTTCAAGTCTGACTGGCTCAGGCACAGGTTTCTTTCCAGACATACGGAGTCTGAATTGTTTGGTTTATCTGGAATTACTGTAGGACCAACCTGAGCCTAGTGTTTTTATTACAACCTACATTAGTCATGTCAACTGCCCTAAGCAAGGTAACAAATCACCACCTGGCATTTAATGCTTTATGTTGAGGAGTTTGACCCAAGTGTTGCTGTTTGCAGGTTTCTGTTTGAAGGTGAGAATGGCACTGTGTTGTACACAGGTGATTTCAGACTTGCAAAAGGAGAAGCAGCCAGAATGGAGCTTTTGCATTCAGGGACCAGGTGAGCTATTTGTGGGATTTAGAAAGAATGGATGATCATATGGCATGGACAATTTAGCTAGGTGTTCATTCTTTTTCCTCAGTTTTTATTCTGGACTAAATATGCAATGCTGCAGTTACAAGCCCCCTTTGACTTGTTCTTTGTAATAAAGAGGTAGAATTATCTCCTTTTGAAAAGAGAGGAAGTGGTGTATCTTAGTACTGTGATGCATTGTTTACTCTGACATCACATTTCTCTCTTCCAGAGTAAAAGACATCCAGAGTGTGTATTTGGACACTACTTTTTGTGATCCCAAGTTTTATCACATACCAAGCCGGGTAAGTCTAAATAAGCTGTGAAAGGAAAGCCCCTAAAACTGTTAATTAATTAACCACCCCTTCTGCTGGGTAAATCTTGCAAGGCAGTGCCATTTTGCATTACCAAATCTTTGCACTTTGGAAATATCTTCCAAGATGATTCACAACATTTTCTACACTTTTCAGGAGGAATGTTTAAATGGGATCTTAGAGTTAGTGCGAAGCTGGACCTCACTGTCTCGTTATCATGTTGTGTGGCTGAACTGCAAAGCTGCTTATGGATATGAATATTTATTCATAAACCTTAGTGAGGAACTTGGAATCAAGGTAATATTTCTATAATTGTTGCTTTGGAACAGATCCTCAATAACTGAGCTGGCCATGGCTGTTCAGGGAGCTGCTCTATGTGACAGTTGTGCCTGTTTCATTAACTTCTTTCAAAAACTGCAGTTGTGCCCAAAATGACTTAACTAGTTCACTTCAGTCTGGAACATCTGGATTTTCCAAAGAGAAATTAATTCCCAGTTTTCAAGCTGAGTGTTTACCTCTCTCCCTTTTATCTTGTGAATGATAAAAGTAATTTGCATACAGTATTAATAATTAGCAGATATATTATGACTTTCTCATGAATATTCATCCCTCTTCAGCATAGGAGGTATGTTCTACTTATTCTAGATGTCCAATTCTTGGCTGACACATCTGTGCTTGGACATTATTAATGGGAGTAATAATGTAAATGCCTGCCAGCATTTGGGGAGAGCAGAATCACAAATGTATAGCTTCTCCAGCTGCAGTCTGGCAAACACATTGAACTAATAAAGGGTAAACTTTGCCTTTCTCTAGGTGCACACGAACAAGCTTGATATGTTCAGGAACATGCCAGAAATCCTGTGCCATATTACCACAGACCAACACACTCAGATTCACGCCTGTCGACATCCCTGGGTATCCTTGTGCAAAGTCTCCCCTAACTTTTCTGTGAAAGTGAGGTTATAGGTGCTGATCTTTTGGGCCTGTTGTCCTAATGAAGACTGGTGAAATGGTGCCTTAATGTAAAGCAGAGTGAAAACTTTACTTAGTGGGGTGAAATTTTTAAGTTAAAAGAAAAAAAGAAAGGAAAAATATATTAGCTTATGCTAAAATAATTTCATTGTATATGAAACCTGAAAACTGTATTTTTAAGTGAAGTGAGACAAGCAGCAGATTAGATCTAGCAGGTATTATCTATTTAAATGTATCAAAACCAGCTCAGATGATCCCTGCTGCAGCCACATACTGTGCAGTTTTAGCATGTGGCCTTCCCTTTCCAGGATGTCTGTCAGGCTGGAGGCTCCAGCTTGGAGGAACACAGGTAGAACCAGAGATGGCACACTGAGACGTTGGTCGCTCTGACTGATTCACTTTGCCAGCTGCATTAAAGAAGCAAGGTGTGACAAAGAGTTGGAGGGGCATTTCAAGGGAGTTGGAAGTGAGAGAAGAACTTGGTTTGGCTAGATACTATGTGGCTTAATTTCTGAGTAAAAAGGGTCACAATTGAACTTAATTTTATCTTCCATTGGACAGGATGATGACTGCTTCCGAGGGAACAGACTGCCCTGTGGGATGACTTGCCACAATGGAACTCCCCTGCACATAATCAGCATCAAACCCTCCACTATGTGGTTTGGGGAAAGGAAAAAGAAAACCAGTGTAATAGTGAGGTGAGCATTTGGGCCATGCAGAAATCTGTTGTTTCAGATGTGTATGTTGCCTGACACTTTTATAACTGAATCTCAGAATGGACTTTAAGAGCAGGTTATGCTGGTCTGTTGACCAAGGATGAAGAGCAGTCACCTAATTTTGTGCCTCCTGTTTTTCAGGACTGGGGAGAGAATGTACAGAGCTTGTTTCTCTTTCCACTCTTCATACAGTGAGGTTTGTATACTTGTAGTACTGAGTACACATATAACAAAATGTAAAGGAGTTTTGATTATTCTGGAGTGGATGACATGACTTGTCACAATAAAAAAAATCCTGTCATTAATAAGACATAAGGGGATAGGAAGTTCTGGATGCTGAAGACAGAGAAATTTGTTTTAATATAGCTGCAGGATTACAAGCCTATTAAAAGTTCTCTGTTCTCAATGTATAGGTCACTGCTACAATTGTGTTGACTGCCTTTCTATTTTAGATTATTGTGTAACAATGCAATGCTTAAAGCATGGAGTTTTGGTTTTCAATACATTGTTTATCTACTGTGACTCAGTTTGGGGTGGGTTTGCCTTCTTTTCCCTGCCCACACATTTAGACAATTTTCTCACATCCTAGCTGCTGCTGTTGCCCCTCTTTCTTTGTTAAAGGCTAAAAGGGAATTGGTCATGGCACCGTCCTCTCCAGAATCACACACTTTCATTTAATATGACTTGATACAGCTCTAAAAACTCTTCCTTGTCCTAAGAAACTGAACTGAAACTGGATCAGTGCTAACAATGAACTGTCACAAAATCTTGCACTACAGAATGGAGGAAGACAGTGCTGTTTTTAAGATCCTGGTTAAGTTTTAATTTGCTTTGCCATGTATAATTTTAAATGGAGGTCCCAGTGTGGAATTTGCTGGTGGAATTTGGGGGGTAGAGTAATTGCAACACTCTTACCTTCACATGCAAAAATAGATGGGTCTTGTCTTGGTTTGAGACAATGTAAAGGACAACACTCTGGAATGAGTTTTCTCCCTTTGTAGGTTGAACCAATTCCTTTCCACCAATAAGGAATGAGAATGAGTAGATACAAGAAAAAAAATAACAGTTTACTTACAAGGGGAACAACAACAGACAAAAAATAATAGTAAATAACTGCTAGATACAAAATTGCAATAACATTATGGGTCACCCTAGGACAGTCTTACTGTTTGTACAGATAAGGAGTGTAATCTGCAACCTGCAAGTGTTTCCAGTGCTCAGCACTGAAAAAGCCTCAGCTGGAGTGGAGTGCCCCAAATTGGACACAATACTTCAAGAAATTTGCTAGAGATCATCTAGAAGACAACAGAGTAAGGCTTGGAAAAAAGTGTGTTTTGTCATAATGGGCTTTTATAGGGTACTGGAGAGAGACTTTAGGAAAAGTCTTTGAGGAAAGAAATACCTGATCTGCACAACTGGAGACCTGAAGTTCAGTAAGAAAAACGCATACTTGAAAAGCAGTAAGGACAGGGAAGCACTGGATCACATTCCAGGTCTGTCCTTTTCTTTCAGAGACAGTGATGGTCTTGTGTAGTAATTGGTAATTGCAGCGAGGTGTTAGGTGAGGCTGAGTTCTCAGCATCCTTGCAGGCCTGTTTTCTTGTTCCAGAGATACCCAGCTTGATAGACTCATGGGCCACACTGGTCTTTACATAAGACTACTTGTAGTGCTTTTGGATGTGCTTGACTCAGTGTTGTCCTTAAGTGAAATTCGTAACTGTTGATGTAACTTGTTAAATTGCTTCTTCTTTTCTGGAATTTAGATCAAGGATTTCCTGAGCTATATCTGTCCTGTGAATGTATATCCCAATGTACTGCCAGTGGGTGGGACAGAGGACAAAGTTATGGAAATGTAAGTGACGAGTGGCTGCTGGAGGGAGGTGATCCAAACCCTGTTCTCATAAGGACAATCCCCCTCCTGAATCCCAGCCTCTCAGGGGGGTCATTGCCTTTTGCTTCACTTGTCTGATAATTCAGATTTTTTTTTTCTATATTCAGTCCCACAGACTTGGGCTTTCTGAAGCACGTGTGAATGTTGAGCTGAGTCTGAGAGTTTCTATTCTATACACTACTTCTATCCATGTGTAGAGGCTTTTCTGCTGGTCAACTTTGTTTGGGGGGAAGCTGAATACACATTCATCTTGCTGTGTTCTGTGACCCATTTCTATTTGTCATTGCTACTTCTCAAAAGTTTCTTTTAAAGATGGTTTCTCTGGGGACTTGAACTCCTCCCCTCTGCACAGCATCAGAGGCCAGTTCTCTTGTGCTGCTGCAGATGTTGGCAACCTAAAAAGCACCCTTGGGGAGCAGGAGAGCAGTGGTGTCTCCTTGTCTGAACAGAACAAAGATTCCTGTTCCTTTTTCTTCTCCTCCTTAGTAAGAAAGGAGACTTTACACTTAATTATCTCTGAATAAAACCACAGTCAGATTTTGAACCCTGTTATCCTGTCTTCTCTAACAAGGAACTACAAGTTAGTTTCCAAATGATGTACGTGTTTTAGGGTAAATACATTGAAATGACAGATTTCTACCTTTCAGCTACTTAAGATCACCAATGAATGCAGAACTTTGCCCTAGGTATTGGTGCCTTTGCTTTAACAGTTTTGCTGCATTGCCTGTGAAAGTCATGGAGTAGTGTACCTAAAATAAGTTAAAAGCTTTACTTCTGCTCCTGAAAGCATTTGCTGAGTTCTAAATATTAACTGCTTTCTTCATTCCCCTCAGATTAAAGCCATTATGCAGGTCATACAGGAGAAACACGGAACCCAGCTACAAGCCCTTAGGAACACTGAAGAGAGTCCACAAGAGAGAATTATCTGATACAGGTAAAGGTTCTGCCGGTGCTACTGCACCTTAAATGAAGGTCTGAGACTAAGCAGAGGTGCCAAAAGCCTCAGTGTTCCCCACAGTCTGTCTTTGTTCAAAGCAACAGCTGGAAAGGAGAAATAGAAATTAAATGGACTTAGAAGGGTGAGAGAGCACTAATCATGTAAAACACACTTTTTGCAGTCTTAAAATGTACTTAATGCTCAAGAGCCCTGTAAGTTTTTGGGTGGAGTTGCTTCCCTCAGTCCTAGAGCAGCCCTAGGAAAGTTCTAACTGTCCCAGTGAGGCACTGTGCTAGACGAGGCAAGGCAGACACTCTCAATAATGTCCTGCAAAGTCTCCAGCTGGATTAAAGAACTTTTTCCTCAATTTGTACTAAATGAATTTTTATTGAAACTTTGCTCTCAACAAGATTTTAGCAGAAATGTGAACATTTCTTACTGATTTTTCTTTTTCTGTTTGTTTCTTGACAGATGAAGATGATCTCTTTGATTCAGAATTAACTTCTACAAGGCCTAAGATTCCAAAACAGCAGAGAGGAGAGAGCAGGCCCTCCAGCACAGGAGAGTCTGGAAATGCTAAGGAAAACATTAATGAGAGCACAGAAAGTTACACAGTGACCACAACTTACACCTCTGTCAAGGTAGACTTCGTGGACTGTGAGGAATCAAATGATGATGATGATGATGATGATGAAGAGGAATCTGAAAAAAATACAGTTCAAATTCTTTCCCATAAGCCAGATACCACTTCCACAGGAAATTTCAGTGGAGTAACTAGTGACCAACAGAGGTCTAATGCCAGTGTCCCTTGCTGGGATGAATTTTTTGTGTGTAACAAACTAGAGGAAAGCTCTGAAAATGAGGACAACATCCCTTCTTCAGTAGATGCTGGTGGGTCCCAGTCACTCTTCAGCGATTCGGATGGAGTAAGTGACTCAACGCACATCTCCTCCCAGAATTCTTCTCAGTCAACACACATATCAGAGCAGGGGAGCCAGGGCTGGGATAGCCAAATGGACACAGTGCTCATCACCTCCCAGGAGAGAAGTGCCCTGGAGTTCAGCAAAGGCGGGAGCAGAGCAGCAGTTCCTGTGCTGCAGGAGCCTGCCAGGGACAGCCAGCCGGACAGCAGCAGGGGGAAGCCACCGGGTCAGAACAGACCTTGTGCCCTCCATGGTGCCTGTGACTTGAAAAGCAAAGGCTGTGAGAAAGCTGCAGAAGCTGGTGCTGCCCACGTTCAGGATGTGCTGGTGGAAATAAGTGACAGCTCCAGGACTCCTGATCTGGAGCTGAGGAGGGACTCCCAGAGCTCCTCTGACTTTGAAATTCCCTTGACTCCTGATGCTGAAGTGCCTCACCCAGATAAACTGCGCCATTTATACAAGAAACTCGCAGCAGGTGAAAACATACTCAATGAGAAAAAAGTCTCCTGGTAACAGGTATAACCAATTACATCGTAATAGTACCCAAAATGAATTATTTTCCTCTTCAGTGCTGGTTACTATCTTCAGATATTCTGAGTTATACTTTTTTCAGAAGTATCTTACTGTCAGAACTAGGAATCTGCAGCCTGTGTAACTTTACTGTTCCTTCCATGAAATATTGAAAAGCAAGTATTCCCAGTAGGGACTGTAAAAGCCTTCTACCTCCCGAGGTTCAGTTCTCCAGGACTGTAAGTGGACAAAAAGTGGACCACAGAGTAAGGGTAGAACACTAAATGAAATTTAGTGTTTATCCTAAGCTCTAAGAGTTTGCCTTTGTAATGTTTTTGTTGTGGTGGTTGAAACTGCCACTGTTTTAAGGTTTCCCCGCCTTCTGTGTATCCTATGGTTTTTCCATATGGTTCTGCCTCTAAGTTAATGTAATGGTTTCTCCCGGTTGGTGTACACCCCATTATGTTAATCCCCCTGTCAATCACCCATAAACCCTTACCCCAGTTCTGGAAAGTTCTCCCTTGTTCAGTCCCCCATTGGCTCTGGCTCCCTTTCTCCCCCCCAGTCCTTCCCCTATTGGAGGTAACCCTGTCCCTCCACCTTATCTCCGCCCCTGGACCCCCTCCCCATTGGGCCCTGCTGCTCTCTCCGCCCCTTTCTACCCCTGTATAAAGCCTCACGCAGGCGCTGTCGCCTGGCTGTTTGTAGCTGGACTCTCCCTGTTAAAGCTCGGAGTGCCGCACGAAGGGCCCCTCCCGCCCCTCTGTCTCCGCGGGTTGCTCGGACCGTGTGTGTGCGTGTGCCTGCCTGCACACACCTCGCAGGGAGTGCCTGCTGCGTGCCAAGGGATTTGGGAATCCCGCAGGAGTGGCTCGACAAGGGACACTTCCTGGAAGGTCGCTGCGCGTGGATCTCACCCCCTCACATCCTTCCTGCCTCGAGAAAAGGCGCAAGCGGCAGGTTTTAATAAAATACCACATTAAGTGTGGGGAAGAACACTTAAGAATGACCATGCAGTACTTGTACTTTGGCTTTAATCATTATTATCATAACACTTTAATCAATATTCACTCCAATTACTTTTAAAAACAACTGGAGAATATATTAGAGAATTACTGAGAATGTGAGGGGGTTTAAATTTGGTTTTAAATCAAATTGTTCATTTCAAAAAGTCTACACTGAGCAAGTGGTGGTGTCTGGCTTCAGCTCCTCAGTGAGGTACTACAGACTGCTGTCTGTGCTTCAACTCATTGCAAATTGTCATCCTCCTCTGTGTTCCTGTTTGTTCTGAATTGTTCTTCAGAAAAACTTAAAAATTAAATCCCGTGGTTCCCAAGTTACCAGCCATGTCCTGCTCTGGCAGGTAACTCAGCAACAGAAGGTAACCTCTTACCCCAGACAGGTGGCTGCATTTCTTAAGGCTCTTGTGCTGCAAAATTTCACCTCCTTTGCAGCATTCCGTAGACTTCACTGAATTAATTTTTAAATCATGACAATATATATTCTCCATGCGTGTGTCCCATCATAACTCTCTGCCAACATGGAAATGTAATTCGGTTTTTGTTAAACTGGAGTGCCTACAAAATACCTAAACCACAGAATTTATCTAAAAATCCCTGAGGTTTTCCATCCGTGTGGTCTGAAGTCCCAAAAAATTAAATACACTTTAGCACAACATCTCTCCCCTTCACGTGGGCCTTCAGTTGTTGTGCCATGGGTAGTGACAAGTGAATGTTAAACCAGCCAGCATTCTGCCTCTGGGAACAGAGGCAGGAGGGGACAAAGCATTGCTATAATCTGTGTATGATTTAAAGGATGTTCCACATCCATGTATTACTCCACTTTCCTGCTATCTGTGGGATTTGTTAACATAATTTCCAACGGTGATCTGTAGGAATGGTGCCAAACACTGGGAATCTTAGCCAAGACTAGAGCAAGAGAATGTTGACCTTGAGGGCTCTGCTAATCTGTGTGTTTGGTGGGAATGCTGTGAGAAACCACTTCAGTGGAAAACCACAGTGGCTGAAAATGGCTACTGAAAAGGAATGTTTGCTGCATGTTTGGTGCTACGAGATTAGCAGAAAGCCTGAGGTCCAGTAAGATGGCAAGTTTATCTGTAATGAATTCCACAATAAAAGGGAGCTCGCATGAGAAAAGACAGATTGAACAGAAAGAGGAAAAAAAGCAAAGCTGAACCCGCAGACCTCAAAAACTAATATACTGTGTCAGTGTTTTCTCATTGCCAACATTTTGATATTTAACATTGAGTTTTCTTTATATTTTTTTTCTTTACATTTAATTTTTGCAACAATAGGGATCTACCAACTTTGGGGTTTTTTTAGCGAGCCTGAGTGAGTGGAACTGCTGTTGTAACTACCTCTGTGAATAAAGTGAGAAACAACAGAGCATCTGCTGGCTCATTTCATATCTGTACTGTGTGTGTAAGTTCAGAGCTGCCATTAACAGGGTGCTCAAATATACAGGGATCCAGACTGCTGCAGGCAAGCTGACACTGTAAATTTATACCAGTTCTCACCAGCTCTAAACTGAAAACACATCATTTCCTCATGGTACCTCTGCCACAGTCCTTACAGTCCTAGAAAATTTGTGTACAGGCCAGAAATTAAGAGGTTGCAGTCTTAAAGCAAATTCTACTGCTACAGCTAATTTTGACAGGCTAATTTATTTTTAAGAATGACAACAACAAGAGAAAAACTAAATTTAATTTATTTTATCAAAAACTATAGGAAGATAGCAATGCTAGAGATCACACAGTATGAAAAGAAAATGTTCCTGAGCTTACAAACTGCATATTCTAATGTATACAGTTCCTAAAACATACATTAAAAATAACCAAAAAATTGACTTAACTTGGAGATTAAATAAATAGACAATAGCTTTTCTTACAGGTGATCTTGCGACTTTAGTTTTGCTACCAAAACAAACAAAGAACAGAGGCAGGACAGGTCACAGGTCACCAGTCCCCAAGAAGTGCATACACACAACTGAGCTGGTGACCATGACGATGCCAACAGACCACGAAGCAAAACAAAGGCAGAAGCTGGGCTGGTTTAGGTTCCCTAAGA
The DNA here is from genome assembly GCA_013400975.1 of Atrichornis clamosus. NCBI lineage: Eukaryota > Metazoa > Chordata > Aves > Passeriformes > Menuridae > Atrichornis > Atrichornis clamosus. The sequence continues at coordinate 200,163 of WBMZ01008080.1, read as the reverse complement.
AATTGAAAATAGCTTTTTCTCCTCTTCCAGTGTGGCAATTTTCTGCCAAACTCATAAAAACAGCAAAAGGAGTTTTAAAAGTGACACAGTGTCCCATTAAGGTAATTCACTGACCGCAATCCAAACGCACTGTGAATATGTAAATATAAAATACTGTTCACGGCTTTAAGTTGCAAACTGGATACATGGGTTTCCTTCAAATAAATACAAAATACTGCTACCTCCCAGAACATAAATTAACGGTTCTTTATTTATGGCAGAAGATAACACACATATCCTTAACAGCAGCATTATTCCAGTGCTGGTGATAACATTCACTGCCTCTGGAAAAGGCAGACACTGAACTGCAGTACAACTGCCACAATTGTTATCTTCTAAAATGCATCTACTTGCAATATTTAAAACAAACCGGGCATGGACACGGAGTTTAGTCAGGCACAGGCACAGGCACAGGCCAGGCCAGAGCAGGGAATCCATCGCTTGCTGCAGCTGCTCCATCCTGCAGGGACAGGGCAGGCTGCAGACTGCAGAGGATTAAGGAGCTGCAGACTGCAGATTCCATCCACATGGAACGCATCGCTCACGTGAGCTACATGCAAGAGAAAGCACTAATGACTCCAAACAATACAAGATCATCTAGAGTTTGCTGATATTAAAGCTCCACATTCCACTTAAAACTTCAAGTTAAAAAAAAAAATCCGTAGAGATACGGCATGAATAAAACTGACTAGATTCAGCGTTTATCAACTGCATGGATACAAGTGAGCCTGATCATGTTAAGTACTTTTAAATCTAAGCAAACTTCTTCCGATTAATTAAACAATATAAAGTCTCGGTTTCAAAGTGTATCTCTGTATTGTAGATTACAAAACTCACACAACATTACCAGTGGCCCATGCTCTTCACCCCAAATGATTTTAGCTACTAGCATATAAAATGTCATTTGCTACCAAAGAGCCAGATCTTCAGTACAAATGCAACTGTGCTTCTTAATGAACAACCTGTATTATCCCTTGAAATACTTTTTTTGAAGTGCTAGTAATTAACATGGAATTTAAGGCATTTTCTAACAAATTAAGTAAACAGCTACATGCTGGGTACTTGACTTCATTCACCTGAGCCAACAGCTGTGCACCTTATAAAGGTAACTAGCTGACCTATGATACATAGCCAGCATCCAGTCATGGAGCATCCATTTATGGAGCAACATTATTCTGCCTGACTCTGTCAACATTTACATGAGTTGTAAGCAATATGCAAGTTTTACTAGCTTTTAATCCATGAGAATAATGCACTTGGATCATCCTTAGAGCATGGACCTTGGCTGTAACTCCACTCATCCCCCACCTCAACTGCTCTTCAGTGGTTTTGAAGCCAAGCAAAACTTAGCATACCTTATGAATAGATCGAGAGAACTTTAAGATGATCAGGAAAATAAAAAGATGACTCAAGCAGCTGAAGAACAGCACATTTCTCAGCCTTTACATTCAAGAACATCTTACAAATGTCTACAGCAAATGGGTATATTCACCCCTAGTCTAACTTCACTGAAGTTAACATTTTTGCAACCAGAAAATACAGGCCTAGTATCTTAGAAGTCTGTCACTAGATAAAAAAAGTCACAGTATGTAAAAACTTAATCAAAACCAGTTGTGAATATACATAAATTCCCAGGGTACTTTTGCACCTAACAGATAACTAAGCATATCTCCACAATGCATTGCCTTTATTAGACAACTGGCCGCTCTCCTTCATCTTTTGCTATCTATATCCAAACTGTAGCCAGCAATTTGTTTCAGCCGTGACTGCCAAATTTCTGCAATGAAAACAAACAGCGAATGTTACTACCAGCAATCCCATATTTACAAATCCACTGTGGAACTAAAGTCCTCCTATAGAATCCTAACTAAAAATCAGAGCATAACAACTGAAAAAGTTCTACATAACATCATCTAAAAAGTTCAAGTTTTACACCTGGGATCTGCTAATACCAATTACAGAATTACAGAATCTCATCATCAACTAAGTCTGGAAAGACCTTTGAGATCATCAAGTCCAACCTATGACCCAACACCACCTTGTCAACCAGACCATGGTTGGTGGCACATCCAGGCTTTCCGTAAACACCACCTGGGATGGACACTTCACCACCTCCCTTGGCAGCCCACTCCAATGTCTAATCACCCTTTCTGTGAAGAAATTCCTTCTAATGTCCAAACTAAATCTCCCCTGGCACAACTTAAGACTGTGTCCTCTTGCCCTACTGCTGGTTGACTGGGAAAAGAGCTCAACCCCCACCTGGATACACCCTCCTGTCAGGGAGTTGTGGAGTGATAAGGTCTCCCCTGAGCCTCCTTTTCTCCAGGAGAAACACGCCCAGCTCCCTCAGCCGCTCCCAGGACTTGTGCTCCAGACCCTTCACCAGTCTTATTGCCCTTCTCTGAACACGCTCCAGCACCTCAACATCCTTCTTAAACTGAGGGGCCCAGAACTGGACACAGTACTCAAATAGTCTCATCAGTGCCGAGTACAGGGGAAGAATCACTTCGCTGCTCCTGCTGGCCACACTATTCCTGATACAGGCCAGGATGCCACTGGCCTTCTTGGCCACCTGGGCACACTGCTGGCTCACGTTCGGCCTGCCGTCAACCAGCACCCCCAGGTCCCTTTCTGCCTGGCCACTGTCCACCCACTGCCCCCACCGTGTAGTGCTGCAGGGGTTGTTGTGGCCAAAGTGCCGGACCCTGCACTTGTTCTTGTTAAACCTCACGCAGTTGGTTTGGCCCATCTCTCCAGCCTGTCCAGGTCCCTCTGCAGAGCCCTCCTACCCTCCAACAGATCGACTCTCACTCCAGCTTGGTGTCATCTGCAAATCTGCTGATGGTGGACTGAATCCCCTCATCCAGATCATCAGTGAAGACATTAAACAGGACTGGCCCCAGCACTGATCCCTGGGAGACACCACTGGTGACTGGCCGCCAGCTGGATGTGGCACCACTCAGCACCACTCTCTGGGCCCGGCCTCCAGCCAGTTCTGAACCCAGCAAAGAGTGTCCCTGTCCAGGCCCTGGGCTGCAGCTTTTCCAGGAGGATGCTGTGGGAGACAGCGTCAAAGGCTTTGCTGAAGTCCAGGCAGACAACATCCACAGCCTTCCCTGAATCCACCCGGCGGGTCACCTGGTCATAAAAGGAGATCAGGTTGGTCAGGCAGGACCTGACCATGCTGTCTGGGTCTGACCCCCCGGCCGTCCTGTAGGTGCCGTGTGATGGGTGTGATGGCACTCAAGATGATCTGTTCCATAATCTTGCTGGGCACTGAGGTCAGGCTGACAGCCCTGTAGTTTCCCAGATCCTCCTTCTGGCCCTTCTTGTGGATAGGTGTCACATTGGCCAGCTTCCAGTCATCTGGGACCTCCCCACTGAGCCCGGACTGGTGATAAATGATGGAGAGTGGTTTGGGGAGCTCTTCCGCCAGCTCCTTCATCACCCTTGGATGGATCCCATCTGGCCCCGTAGACTTGTGAGCATCTGAGTGGCTCAGCAGGTCACCAGCTGCTTCCTCCTGGATTACAGGGGGGCTATTCTGCTGCCTGTCCCCATCTACCAGCTCAGGAGGCCAGCTGTCCTGAGGATGACCTGTCTTATTGCTGAAAACTGAGGCAAAGAAGGTGTTAAGCCTTTTCCTCATCTTTATATTCCCCCCACCACGTCCAATAAAGAATGGAGGTCCTCTATGGACATTTTACAATTTGCACTCCTGTGAACCTTTATTTACACACTGGTTGTCCTTAAACCCTCACCCTGGTGCCATACATGTTAAGCTCTTCAAGCTTTTCTTTATATAACAAAAAAGCAGAAGAACTGTCAACTATGATTCAGGATTCAAAGAAAATCAAATGCCTCCTGACTTCTCAAGGTATAGGAAACATGTACCATCACTCAAGGGAGTGGCCTGAAGCTGAGCCAGGGGAGGTTTAGGCTGGATATCAGAAAAAGGTTCTTCACTCAGAGGGTGGCGGGGCACTGAAACAGTTCCCCAGGGAAGTGGTCACAGCACCGTGCCTGACAGAGTTCAAGAAGTGTTTGGACAATGCTCTCAGGCACACCGTGTGACTACTGGGGATAGCCTGTGCAGGACTAAGAGTTGGACTCGATGACCCCTATGGATCTCTTCCAATTCAGCTTATTCTATGATTCTATGAATATTCAAATCAAGGTACATTTTAGAGTTTTCTTTCCATACATTTTACTGCTTCCTAAACAACAGTTCTAGAAAAATGAATTTTTAATCCCCAGTATCAGTTTTGTATTTGCCTGAAACACTACAATCTCTTCCGTTGGCCAATGCCATTTCAATTACAAACACAATACCTTGTTTTCACCGTCCTTATTTACATCAGATGCAAGAATACTTGAATATATGTGTGAAAGAAGAGTTTTCTTAAAACACATTAAAAAAAGAATAAAATATTTGTGACTTTGGATACCCAAACTCAGTTGAGATAACCTCTGCAACACACGGCTCCACATTTACAGACAGTTCTGATCCTCTTTTTGGATGGGCTAAGACCATCAGCAGAGTCTGAAGTCAGATCTATTGAACCTGCAACACAGATGAACACAAGCAAGGAAGTTAAAAGACAGACTGAGACCATGCTCCATATTCAAACAGCTTCTAAAGGCCTTCTAACATCCCAGTTCAAGCTATACTCAAATTCCACTGACACCCTTTTTACAACTACTAGTACAACACCTGGCATTCACATCAGAATCCAAAACTCAAACTAGAGTTTGTACCCTCAGGTGTCGACATGGATCAGCTGAGAGTGCAGCTGGCCTTGACTGCCAGTGTCACAGACACCACAGAGAGAAAGAGGAGTCTTAACGATTCAAGATCAATTTGGCAGTATTGTGGTTTAAGCCCCGCTGGCACTGAAAAACAACACAGACACTCAGTCTCATCCCCACCTTAGTGGAACGGGGAGGAGAGTCAAAAGTAAAACTTGAGATAAAAACATTTTAATAACTGAAACAGTAAAATATTGTAATAATGATGGTATTATTATTATTATTACTATTATAAAAAACGCAAATACAAGTGATGCACAATACAGTTGCTCATCTACAGCTGACCGATGCCAGATCCCATCCCTGAACTCTGATCAGCCCCTTCCAGGTAACTCCCCAGTTTCTATACTGGGCATGATGTTCTGTGACATGGAATATCCCTTTGGCCAGTTCAGGTCACCTGTCTGTGCTCCCTCCCAGCTTTTTTTAATATTATTTCGTGTACGTCCTCACTGGCAGAACATGAGATACAAAAAAGTTCTTGACTTAGGATAAACACCACTTAGCAACAGCTAAAACATCAGTGTGTTATCAACACTATTGCCATACTGAATCCAAAACACAGCTATTGAGAAGAAACTAACTCTATCCCAGCTGAAACCAGGACAGCCATAACAGCTGTTCCATAGGACACGACTGAGGCCTACAGACACCAGAGACAAACCTACGGTGCCTTATACTGCTGAGCTGTTACAACTGCCTTAGTAACCATCACTAGCAGATTACTTAGAAAGTAGTTTACCTGAGATGCCAATTTGAATAAAGGAAAGCTTTATTTAATGGCAGCCTGACCATTCCTTTGAACATTCCCAGAACAAATCTTCAAAATCATTTGCTTCACCAGACAATCCAAGCACAATCCCTGGTGAGTTAGGAGCACTGAGGGAGGCAATGCACTAGAGATGCAGGCAAAAGCTCTGGGGTGTGATCTTCTCTGCACTACGCATCATGAGCAATGACTGTTCTGAAAGCCAGAGCTGTGTTAGCAAGAGCCGTGTCTGAGCTGAAATGCTACCGTCAGCCCGGCTGCAATAAAACACGCCAGCACCCCAAAACTTTCACAAGAACAATGTTAAAATGTGTAGACCTTTCATCTGATAATCAAACGTTAGCTCTTCTCCAGCCTTGATGGTTCGGGTGGAAAATAGTGCTATTCGAGGAAGACGCAAGTCGAGGTTATCAATAAACACGTTGAAGACTTGAAGATTTGGATCACACTGTAAGCAAAAATTAATGCAGTTTCTGTTAAGAAAAATTAACACTAAATTTTGAAGTGTTTAAGTAAACCAAGGTCACAGGAAAGGAAGAATGGGTTCTTGTCTCAGTGACAGAATTCTTCAATTAAGGTATCTTCTAAAATCAACAAACTGAAATAGCATTCAAGGAGAACATTCATATCTCAGATTAAAGTCCTTTCACGAAGGCAACCTTTACCCAATACATAAACTACACTAATACACAACAATCTATTAAAAAAAATGGCACCTTCAAATGTGACAACAAAAATGATGACAAAGTAATTAGAGGTACATTCAGAAATTAGTATTTACCTAAAAACCCACAAACAGAATTAAAGTTGAAAGAAAACTAAAAACAACCTAGCGTTTCAAGCCTCACACACTCAATACTATTATGTTCAAGCATTGCTTCCAGGCCAGAAATAACATCTTCATACTATGCATGAATTTCTACTGTCAACTGCAAACCTGCTTGGCTTCTGAATTCCCTGCCATGGGCTGGATGGTAGGAGGAGAGTGAAGGTCACAAAGCACAAATTAGAAACCACTTCATCATTTTTTCTGGATTAACTGTCAGAAGTCAGTAGTTCTGAGACTGTTAAACTCTGTATGCTTTTTTGTTCTTTAGCAGTGAAATATATCCCACATCAAAGAATCAGAAGTGAAGTTACAGACATTTAACTTTGCACTGAAGTCTGAGAATACTTCACTCCAATTTCCGAAAGTGAAGAGCAACTGGCTCTAAAACTCTTCTTCATCCTTCTCCCTGGCAAGCCTGCACGAAATTCAAGTATCAACACCTCACAAACCTGAAGACATAGATTTTCTGTATCTGTAGAACACTGACTGCATACCTTACAAACATTAGATCAGTAAGAAATAATAATTTTTAGTTCAGGAATTCTTACAAATGCGGTTCAGCCTTCTTGCTTTAGATACTTCAATTGCACTTGAATAAAACACTACAAAAAACTGCTCTTTAAAATTTACTTTTGAGTTCTCTGGCAAGTTTAGATTTAGGAGGGAAGATTATATTTCTCCACTGTAGATACCTAAAAAAGGCACAGGAATTCTCTTTTTTTCTCTACCAAGTTTGAAGGATGAAATTCAGAGTAACATTCCATCCTGCCCAACTACAAAATAACCCATCAATTCCTACAATCTTTGAATCCTGGTTAAGTTTATTAAGGACCTGTCGCTCGTTAAGTATTTCAATTACTTGGAAAAAACACACCCAAACCAACTCTATTTTGATTGTCTAGAACCAGCTGATTCACTGACAACCCCAGTCCCACAAGAGATCCCTTTCAGGCAGCATCTCACGCCTGGATTTTTGTAGGCAAGCTCAGTCCAAGTAAGGCCAAGTATTCTGTTCTTTTATTACATCATCTGACTGACTGGACTGTGCTGGCATGAAGCCAACTACTCCAGAAAAACTGTGCGGATGGAAAGAAAATGTTTACAGGAGAAGATATTTCTGGCGCAATTAGAATAATTTTCCAAATTCTTAGTATACAAAACAAGGTCTTACACTGTGGTTCACAAAGTGGGACACATTTCCATATCGAGCTGCATCTACTGTAAATTCATCTGAGTCATAGTCCAAATCAAACAAGTATGTATTTCCCTGGTTGTCATAGAGCTGGCCTCGCCTCTCTGCTTCCTCGCTTGTAATCACCTAAAAAATAAAGAGAAAAAAAGAAACCTGCATCATATTATCAACTATTACTAAATCAAAACAAAAATCACAATCAAGTTAGAAAAAACCCTTTACTTAGCAAAAAAAATACCAGAATAAGTTTTTGATGTTGTAATAGCATTCCATCTAATGAATGAAAAATACGTAAGAGTACATAGAGCTAAACTAATTAGTGACTGAAGCTTCCCTGGATGCAATTTGTCTACAGCTGTTGCACAGCACTACCTTGTCTCAGGAAAAAAAAGAGCACCCTCTATTAAGAGTTTTGATGATGACAATAAAATCAACTGTTTCTACCTAAAGTTTCTGTATACAGACGTTTTCATTAGACCTAGCAAGTCTCGTTTACTTCACATAAAACCAAGATTCAACCTTCTCCCTTTGCACAGATGATCAACAGGTATCAGTCTTTAAAACCTAGTCACATTTACAATATTCATTTCCTCCCTTCCCAGAAGCATCTCTTCCTGCTATTTTTGACTGCAATGAAAGATCCTATTCATAACAGCTCAGACAGACGCACCACTTCACAAAGCTCAGTCTATTCAATCAGGCGAGCGTGTCATTTTTGACAGAAGCAGCAGCTTAAACAACTTCATCTGCAGCCTGTCACATTAAATACATCCTGTTGTGCAGACTCAGCAAAGAAATCATAATCTGGCAGCAAGAGAGATACAAAATGTGATGGAATTGGACATCAAATCCCTCTAAAATCTGACAGATGAGATTTGAGAACTCACTCAGCAATAGGTATTAAATAGATTCAGGTGAAAAGGTAAATACACACTCATTCTTTCAGCAACAATATTACATAATCACCTTTCTGCATTAACCCATCCACAGAGATATTTGGAATGTCTGACCTCTTGTGTATTTACAGGAAAGGTATGAACATGAGAAGTTAGAAGATTTGGGGCAGGAAGCATGGTGGAAATCTACTTAAGACCATAAACACTGTACAAAGGGACAGAAGGAAATATTTTGAGTCAACATAGTAACAAGGCAGATTTGTGGTAGAAATGCAAGACTAACAGAAAGGTTACCAGGAGCTGCTGGTGTGAAGAGCTCTGAAGCAGAGCAGAGGCTGAACCACATAAACACAGGGCAGTACAAAATCTCAAGAGTAACTCAAGGTCTGCATTTTATAACATAAAAGCTCTCTTTGAAAAAGTATCAGATTGAATAAACAGATAATGTCCATACTACGAGTCTTATTCTTGCTGTTAATCAAAGTAATAAATATGCTTGGAAATTCTACCTTAGAAGTTCAGACAAAACAGAAAAGAGACTGACAGACTGTGCAGGGAGTTTCCTAACAACAGTGCTTTGGGAACAGCGAAAACTACAATAAAGATGATCAGGAAAGAATGAAGAATATGATTGCCATGAAAGAAATTAAGGATTTGCCTTTAGAAATACAATTAGGGCACGTATCTAAAACAATTCTTTAGTGCCATATGGGATAAATATACTCTTTACACTCGACCTTTTACAACTGCTCTGGAATGGAGGAATGTTCTGGACAATATCATTTTGCTGTCGACTTGAATGTCTATTTATCTCTCTACTCAAAGGTGGACTGATCTATGATACAGTAAAACCACAGAATATCCTGAGTTGGAAGGGTCCCATAAGGATCATCGAAGTCCAACTCCTGGCCCTGTACAGGACAGCCTCAAGAATCAGAGCATGTGCCTGGGAGTATTGTTCAAACACTTGTTGAAACTCCATTAGGCCTGCTGCCTTGATCACTTCCCTGGAGAGTTCCATGCCAACCACCCTCTGGGTGAAGAAGTTAAGAAGTGTTAAAACTGAGAGAAAGCTCAGAAAGACTTTAACTAACATTTCCTTGACTGTATGTGATTCACCTGTATGAGATAAATACATACCTCTCCAACATACTCCATCACAAAACTGTTGGTTTTAATTTTCTGGAGGGTTTTTACTCCCCAGCCACGGCCATTGTTGGTTCTGAAAATGCAAAGGGAATACGGGGTACCTTTCTGTACGATCCTATTTGGGCAGTCAGGCCCACACCTACAATATGAATTGCACTCATAAATGGGCAAGCCAGGCTGGATTTTCAATTTCTTATGTTTATTGTAAGCCAAAATAAACCCAGCCTCCTTTGGACAGCACTTCTCAGCAGGGCAGTCAGCACACTCGCAGCCGGTTGTTATTCCATTGAGCACATTTATTCCCGGAGCAGGTTTATACTCATTGATGTAGTAGAAGTCTAAAGGAGGGCCCTCAAGATCCACGGTGTTTTCTACCAGAATCATTGCTTTATGATTCTTTTTCCTGTTGAGTTCTTCTTTCCATCTCTGCAGAGCTATTCGTTGTTTAGCCTTCTTTACAATGTAATCTGCTATTGCAGGTTTCAAAGCTTTAACATGGTTTCTCACTTTCAGTGCTTTGCCTTCTCTCCCCCGAGACAAGTATTCATTCTTGTCACGAAGAAAGTTTTGAAGAAGCAATGGGCAGTTCAGATGTTTCCGAGGTTCCCAGGTATTTGAAGATTCTGGCCATCCTTTCCATTTCACAAGATAGTATGCTTTGCCCTTGAAATACAGAAACAAATACAGATTTAGCCACAATTCATGTTGCTGAAATACAGCATCACAGAGCACAGAGACAAACACAAGAACTCTGGAGTTAAGGATCAGCACACAGTGCAGAAGGCCTTGATGTCCCCATAAAAATTACAACTGGGGAGAAAGAGAAAAATCAACTTTTTTGTTTGCAAATTAATTTACAGCACAACTTTGCATACTTTACATATCATTTCTGGGGGCAAAGAAATCAAAAGCTGGGCTGAACTCCGATTGCTAACGGCATACCTGGAGGAGGAGGAGGCTATTTTGTCAAGGCAGGTGGCAAGTTATGCTAACTCGCTGTATGATTCATATGCACAAGCAGAATGCAGTCGTATCACATACAGAACAAAACAAATAAATTCAAAATTTAGCAAAAAGAAGTCTAAAACTCACTATTTGTCATATCAATCATCCTCCCAAAACAGTAATTAATTTGATACGTGTAATATTGTATTTACAAAGAAGCAGCACATATTTTGCACTTATCTTAAAAAGGACAAATAACTGTAACAAGGACAAATCCTGAGACTGAATTTCACAGGAATCCATTTGCAGCACATGTCCCTAATTCTTCATCAAAGAGACTAAAGGAATCGAGAGAGAAATATAGAAGGTTGTCTGCAAATAAAGCAGAGGCATCATAATTTATACCAAACTACCTCCTAAAGTATCAGCATCAGACAAGCAAAGGTAAAAAATTTCATATTCTAACATGTCTGTAATTTCAGGAAAAAATCCTTCTTCCACATACTGAAAGCAGCAGTTTATACCACTTTCTGTTTACAGTTCAAAGTTTAAAAGATACTTAATTTGATGCCAGCAAAAGCTTTGTCCTCACTGCCTGCTGCTTTATATTATGAGCAAAACTACCTTTGGCTTGCTTCCAAATTTCAGTTGAAAGAGTGATCAAATTGGTCTGTGTTTCTCTTACCTCTTCTACCTTGTAGTCACACAAATATTCCACCTCATAACTCTTTAGACTCCTGTTGGTGATTCCAATGGATTTACATCTGAGATTTTCCTTCCTACATAATTCTTGAAGGGTCTCATGTGAAGCTAGACATGGCACATACCAGGCTACAATAAGAAAATTGGTAAAGAATCCTATTTAATGTCTCAGCTAAATTGAAATCATTACGCCTTATCCCAGAGTCCCCACATTACCATTTGTGATAGCAGTCCACGAGTCTCTTGTACAACTGCAGTGTCTCCAACTCAACTCTTCTCTAACGGGTCAAGTGAAACACGTCAATGATTCCCTCCCTATTCTGTACAGAATGTACACTTATAAAGAACATCAAATATTTTGGAGGGTAGAGACTTCCACAAGAGAAAGCTGCACTAAACACCGAGCAGCATTTCCACAATTACAGCATCCCATAACTGAACTACGGCAAGAAAGAAACCTCCATTCTTTAATAAGACCGCCAAATTTCTGTAGTCAAGCGCAAGTGAGCACTTGCGATGCAACCATGGTGACTGGACGAGGAAAGAGACCCGCAGCGCTCATCCAGAAGGATCGCGGGTGCCCTGTCAGCCAGGCGGATTTAGAGGAACGCGACACTCCGCAGGGCGGCAGGGCGGGAGCGCCCGGGAAACACCGGGATCAAGCGGTTGGATGAAGTCCAGAGCGGGAGCCGCCGGCTGCGGGGCCGTGCCCGCCTTCCCCGCGGGGCTCTCCCGCCCCGGACCCCGGCGCAGTTCACAGCGCCCGGAGCCCGGGAAGGCGGGAGGGGGCGGCGGTGCCTTTCCAGCCCCTCTCCCCACGTCCCACCCCCGTTCCGTGTTTACCTCAGGGGCCTCCCGCCCTCCTCCCACAGCTCTCCTGGGGCAGCGGGCAGGATCCTCAGGGAAGCGGGCAAGACCCCCAGCCCTTCCCTCCCCGCCCCGCCGGGTGTCTGTGAGCAGGGTCCTAACGGAGCCGGGCGACGGGGACCGGCAGTAGCTCCCAGCGCCGAGAGCGAGGGAGCGGGAGCCTCCCCGCTCGTCCTCCCTCGGTCGGTTCCGGACCCCAGCGCCCAGAGCAGGGCGGGCAGAGCCCAGGGGGGTGCAGAGCCCCGGGCGGCCCCGTCCCCAGCCCGCTCCCCCCTCACCTCCTCGCCAGCCCTCCATCTTAGAGAGGGCCGCGCTCCGGCCGCGCCGGCTCCGCCCCCCGCCGGAAGGGGGCGGAGCGGGTAGGGCGGCCCCGGCGCGCGCGCGGCTCAGCCCGTCCCCCTCCATTTGCCCCGTCAGCCGTGAGGGGCTCCCGGCGGGACGGGCCGGGAAAGTGGTAAAAATGGAGCGAGACGGGCGCAAAGCCATTTCTCTTTTTTTGTCTTTGTTCCTATATAGGAAGGAAGCGCGAGGCAGCTTCCTTCCGCCCCGGGCCCCTCAGCTGCAGAGCTGAAAGGAAGAACCTCGGAGAAAGGGTCCAGGCACTTGTAAAGAAAACTCAAAGTAACCAAAGTTACACCGTTATCACACCTAACTCCTCAGATGAGGTGTTTTCTATTAATGTAGCTTTCACAGAATCGATTAGGTTGGAAAAGACCTCTGAGCTTGTCGAGTCCAACGCTTTGATGTCAAGCGGACCATGCCATTGAGTACCACATAACCCTAAAACACCTGCAGGGACAGTGACTCCACCACCTCCCTGGGCAGCCCGTTCCCATATCTAATCACCTCTAATGTGAAGAAATTCCTCGCAATGTCCAACCCACACCACCCCTGCCGCAGCCTAAGACCATGTCCTCTTGTCCTGTCACAGGCTGCCTGGGAGCAGAGCCTGGCCCCTCCCTGGCTACAACCTTTGAGGGGGTTGTAGAAGGTTTTGAGTTTGCTCCAAAGCTCAGGTTTGAATACAGCTCTCTTCAAATCCAGACAGGTATCCTTTGCTCTATTGTGCCTGATATGTGAGGCTCTACTGTTACTTTTAGTACTTAACAAGGTTCTTTACATCTTATTGAAAAAACCTGCCAGCTTATACCCAGACAAATGTATGACATACAGATTAAAACAGTGCCATGCAGAATACATAAAAGATTTGTTTTAATAACATATAAATAAGGACATTTAACTCTTACACACACTTCTCAGGTAATACCACAAAACCATTTTACAGAAAAAAAACTCCAGAAAAAAAAAAACCCCAACCTGCTCCAGAGGCCAGCACAAGTGGGCTCCACCTTCACAGTCTGGGCAATATCAAGACCACACAGGATTTCAGTACAACTTGGTACAGTTACCCAAGAGTAGATTTTCACCAGTCTAGCTCTCCCTGGCTCAAAGCTATGCTGCTGAAGCCACAGCTACACCAGCTGAAAGGGCAGAGGACCTGATTAGTCAAGGAAAAATCTTCAGACTATGTAATATGCTTGTTCCTGAACGACAGGCACAAGCATTTGTGCTCTGCATTTTTTAAATCAAGTCCTGATAATTCAATGAGCTGCTGTCTTCATTGACTAACATTTTGCACCACACTTCAGACCTGGTGACAAATTAATCTTTTACTTTAGTTTATTACAGTCCTCTAAGAATTAGAGACATCCCAGAGAGTCATTGCTTTGGCAGAAAAGCCAGTAAGAGACAAAAATCAACTTAGAAAAATGTTGTCTTTCAAAATGGACTATGATGCCACTTCAACAGTGATGATTTCACACTTTCCAGTATCTTGATCCGTGCAGGTAACGTGCAAGGATCCATCCCTAGATAAAAGAGAGGGGTACGTTTAAGATTATCTCAACACAACGCTTACTATGCTACTGCATGTTCCAGAGAGGATAAACAATAGTCTTCAGACAGATGAAAGGAAGAAAGATCAGCATCAAAATATCCAGGGACAAACATGCTTTCATAATTTCATAAGTCAATTCCACACTTTAAGTTTTATTTATTGTTTATATATGCACTTCTTGCCCTTAAAGCAACTATCTTCTCTACATATGCTGGAATAGATCCAGGAACCCATTTAAATATTGCAACTGAGTTTACTTAGTACAGGTTTGCAAAAAGAATATGTGGTAGTATTATTCAAAATACTCATTGTGAGAACTCTGAGTTTAGCAACAGATTGATAAGCACATCTTCTCATAGCATGAGAACTTGACTTTTTAAAAGTGTAAATAGTCTTTAAGTTCCAAGGATCTCCTTCAACAAGAAAAACCTTAATTTTCAAAATCCAAGAATTAAGAAACAGTATTGAACCCTACTTTGGCTAGACATACAGTCACACAAAATATTTATATAGAAACAGATGTGCTCTACTGAACTTCCCCTTTTTCACCTGAATCTTAAACTTTTAAAATAATGCCATTCTTCTGCGTGACAGAGTTGCATCTATAATACCTAAGATGTTTTCCTTATCAGTGCTAAGTGCAAATCTCTGTGTATGACAAACAAGGTATTTTAGGTGAGGTCTATTAACAGGCACTAATACACCTGATAGCTAACATAAGAAAATGAAGTATTTGGAACTTAAAGAGCAAGTAAGGGTTTAGTTTTACAGCAACATCTAGACTTGTGTAATATTTAGAAAAACAATATGAACTTCAGGGCAGCCCTGAGAAGACAAACATGCTCTGAGTACTTACAAGTCCACCTTCTCATATCTTTATAAAACTATTTAGACTATTTCAAATGAGCCGAAGCACTCCCATTAAGGCTTAAATAAATTAGAGAAATTTGTTCAATATCACGTCATCCCCATTCCCCATCCTACCATAAAACACTTCATACTTTCCCATTAAAAAACCCAAGATAAATATGTAAAAGGTAGATTTATCAAGCATTATTTCCTGTGGCACTGTCCCTTTACTTAACAATCCTGACTCTGAAAGGACAGCGCAAGAGGTTTTCACTGTAAATTCTACAATCCTTCATGGATTGCTTCCTAACAAAAAGACAACCTCCTTCATTTTTTCCCCCAAGTGTGGGCATTCAGCAGAACTACCCAACTTCCTTCCACAGGAAATTTGAGGTCCTGACTGCTGTCAAGCATGGTTAAACTGATCAATGGTCCAGAAGTTGCTAAAAATAACCTGCACGACTGTGTTAAGCTTTGTTTCTGTAGGAATCAAACAATGATAGCACCAAAGGTACTGCAGAAAACCTGCTTTCCTACAGAATTTACCCCTGTTAGAACTGTACAGCCCTGGGAGCAAGGAAATGCTGAAATTTCTCCATACAAAATTAAACATTCTGTAACAGGAGCAAAGACTCCTTGTCAGAAGAGTGACATAGCAAGGTAAAGAGCAGAACCATAAGTATTTTGGGTACCTTTTCATAGTGAGAACAGTTAGTATATCATGTAGGCCGTCCTCCTTTTTGTCTAAATCCTGGAGTACAATCTATTAGGGAAAAAGTTAGATTATAATCAAGTTCTTGTGCAGCAGTTTAATGGAAGCAACACACCAGCAAAGATGCACAAATTAATGTATTTTTAGCTATTTGCACTATTGTTTCTGTGGTTTGGTTCAGGATCTATCACTAAGTTAGCTGGAGTACCTATCACTCCCACTGCGTCATTTACTTAGGATGAGTTCTGTAATTATTAGATAACATACTTTCTGTATCCCCTTAAAGATATTTGGGCAGCACTAAAGTGGAATAACAATCTTCTCAAACATTCTATCAATTTCAGACACATCTGCTCCTGCCGTGATGCTTTCCAAGGAAAGCACATCATCCCTGTTTCAAACAAGCAGTGTCTTCTCTGTAGGTTGACTGTTAACTAGTATCTTTAAATCCCCACTTGATTTAATCGTATCAAATTTCCACTGTGAAAAATCAAATTTATATTTAATACCACGATTCTGTCCAATCTAGAAAGATCAAAAACCTAACAAGTACACACACTAGCTGTATCATTTTCTCCATCGGTTTTATTTTAAAGTGTTGGAGGATCTGTTCAACTAATGATCTCTCATCCCAGATCTTACTACAGTGGTATCAACCCTGTCAGCCGTATAGGAATTCAAAAGGGAAACTTCAGTTTCTGTACAAAGTGCTTGAATACTATGCACGTACAGAATTATTAAAGACCAATGCCAAAGAGATGCATGTCATTGCCATTTTCTAACAACAAGTTTTGGTAGTGGTGGGATTGGTTTCCATTTTTTTTTCAAGACCAACTGACTTCAAGTGGCTGCTGCTGTAAGTGCATGAGTGTGCACATACTCACCTGGGCAAATTTATCTTCTTCCTTCATGGGACTTTTCCCCAGTGACTCATACAGCTCAAGGCACACAGAAGAAGTGTTTCCAGGAGCATGCAGGGTGTGCTGCCTTCGAGCTGGCAGTGGTGTCCCTGATGGAAATAGCACTGTGAATTTGTCAGCCCCTGACTCATCTACTCCCTTAAAAAGAAAAAAAAAAAAAAGAATGCAGTTTATGCCTTTCTTTAAGTACTTCACTGAGTTGGAAGTGTTAAAACAACGCTCCACAAGAAAAGAAATCCAAGATTCATTTCCTCTGTCACATTTACTATCACTTTTACAGCAAGTAAAAAACCCTGACATTCCTATAAATAAAAAGCTCAGCTATTACAACACAAGAAAGACACAATGTATCTTCCCTTAAACAGTTTTTCCTGTCAAATTTTGTCAATAAACCTAAGTTACCATGTCCTGCTGATCTACAGTAAATCTGTAGAAGTAATAATAAGACAATGCTGTTTCTCTAACATAAATCACACATAGTGCTGTATATTCACTGCAGCAGTAAAATTTTCCAATATTCTAATTTTTGCCTTACCTTAAGAAGTATATCTTTGGCAGAACACTCAATAAGTGCATCTTCTTCTAACAAGGTATTCTCTTTCCCCAGCAGAATTCCTGCCTCTATGGCTGCACCAATGGGAATAACTTCATCTGGAGGAATTGAATTCAGTAATTCCACAGTTGGGAAAATATCTTTGATCAGCTGCTGTAACTTTGGGATTCGAGCAGACCCACCACACAGAACTACCTGGAAAATATGCCATAATGATTTCAAATCTTTATTCTGTCAAATAAAACAGGTCACAAGCTGCAGTGCAGAAATGCAAACTGCTCTGGGATATTTTATCATCTGCAGTTGTTAAAACAAAAATTGATGTAATCTTTGATTGACTTCTGATATTTTTGCATTTGAAATTAAAGGAAGTATGTTGTCTTGAAAAAGCGTTTCTTATAGCCAGAATTAGCTAGACAAATAACACGTTAAAAATTGAGAACTTCATCATAAAAAGAACATCAGGTTGAAAGGGACTTTCAGAGGTGATCTAGTCCAACCTCCTGGCGAGAACAGGCACGGTTACAACAGGCTGCTCAGAACCTTTTCTCCACAGATACATATTCCACAGACTCTGTGGGCCCTTATTTCAGCATTTGATTTCCCTCACACTACAAACTCCTTTCTTGGAATCTAAAACTTCTCCATGTTGTAACTTGTGCTGCTTGCCACTCACCCTTCCACCATGCACCTGCAAGAAGGAACAAGTTGGTTTTGTCCATAAGTCCAAGTTTTATTACAGTGACTTTGTTGAAGTCAGCCAGATCTGGAAACAAAGCTAATTCCTACTTTTCCTCAAGTAAAACAGTGCCCCCCCTCCAAAGCATTAAAGCCTGAGAGCCTAAAAGGCCACCTAGAAACCACTGCCACCAGAAAACAAAAGCTGTTCTCTAAACAGTGGCCTGGGATACTTCACTATTCACCAGTGAAACTAAGATGTGACAGCAAACACTAATTAAGAGTCTGAAATAGCATCAAGTGTCATCGAAAGCACCAGGTAGCTTTAGCTGCAGAACTGAGGTGCCAATTCCACCAGCAATGAATGCAGCACCATTTGCCACAAACAGGTACAAAGGGGGTGAGATGAAGTTCCTCTCTTACACGAAGGCAAGAGACATTTCAATTAACCTGACCACATCTGCATCTGCTCACCAATTTTGGTATTAAAGCACTCTGTAGTTTGGTATCTAATGCGGTTTTAAAGTTTTTTATGCCAGTAAGAAGGAGCACAGGCACTAAGCAGACATTAAGCAATTTTTCAGTTCTAAGTCAAAACTTGGCCTTCCTTCAGAAGTGTCAGCAAACCCCATTCGAAGTCCAGTGAAAGCAGAACAAAGTCCACAGACTGAACTTGAAGGTACTCAGCTCTACCATGAGTTACACAAATGCACCAAATGGAGACAAATCCTCTCCACCTACTCAATACACAGCAGTAAAAACATGCAATTAAATCTGACTCTACCTTATCCTTAACTTCAAATAACTGAAATCAAAGCAAATGTAGCAGTTCTACAGATTTAGAATCTATAGACTTGTTGGATCCCAGTCAAAAATGCTTATATAATGAAATAATCTCAGTCTGCAAGAAACCAGGCCCCTTAAGTATCGTTCTTGTGGAGTTATGAAGTTTATCTGTGTACTACAGACAAATTACTTCTATTATTACCTTATTAATATCATCTGCTGAAAATCCAACTTGCTGCAAGAGCTTTTTAATTGCTTCTACACATTTACTAAAAAGTGAAGAACAGATAAGTTCAAACCTGGCCCTACAAGAGAAAAAAAATACAATCAAAAAGGGTCATCTCATCCATTAGAGACAAATATCTGAAATGGAAAACAATAACTTTTAGTAAATAGTTTTCTAGCTGGTACTAAGGGATTTTTTAAAAAATCATCTTTTCCCATTATTAATCTTGAAGTGATTTTGTTGTTGTGGAAATATCTGTGCTATTAATTCCATCATTAACACCTACATGGAATACACATTCATTCTTCTTCAGTGTAGTCTAGAAAAAAAACCCCAGCATTGCTGTCTTGACTCATGTGAAAAAAACAAAGAAGCAAAAATCCTGGAACTGCTTCATCAACTTTAAAATGGATACAAAGACTCAAATTTGAATTTTTAGAGGCAAATTAAGCTGTGTCCTGATTTGCACACAGGGAATAGGTTAAGCAAATTTAAAAATGAACTTGCACTTGCTTTTGTTTTTTTCAACTCCAAAAAGGAAGTTTTACTCTCTATGAATACAATAAATCAAAGTCTGCAACACCATTCCAGCGGATTGGCATCCTTATCCAAAAGTGAGCCAAACCAAGTTATACAGTGTTGCTTCTCACTCTTGCAAACACACTGTGCTTTATTTTAGCAGCTCCAACTGCGGCAGCAGTGGATGCACAGTTCTGGAATGGAAACGTCTGTTTCATTTTGCTAAAGCTGCTGCTGTCTGGAAGAGCAATCAAAGTGAGCTAAACATCTCAGTAAGAGATCATCCCAAGGGAGAAGAGACTGAACAGGACACAGCAATATGAACAAAAAGACAGAAAACATCTTTCTGCTCCAGCTGTCACTGAGAGGCAACATCAAGACTTTCAGGACTCCTATCGTTCTGAAGCTCATTTAGATAAGAGTCCACAAGTCTGCTTTTCTTTAAGGAAAGTACAACAATAAAAACAATATGGAGGAGGAAAGAGATACCTTGATTTATTACAGTATATATTCCCATCTCATCAACAACCAGACCCCAAAGATGGGGTCTCCTGGTGCCTTTTCTTTGCCTATTTTCTAACCATTAGGGTAAATCTGTGTTGTAACACTACAGATTACAGCACAACAGAACCATCAATATGGAACAGCAAAGTTAACTTCAATCCTACTTCCTTTTCTAAATTAAACACCACCCAGAAATGAAAGCTTATTGAACATCCAAAATACCACCTACCTAGAAAGATTTCAGTAGCTTCAAGATTTGCCTTACCTGGACACATTGCAATCAAAATCTAATCCATCATACAATGAGTCTACAAAACAATTTGCACTTCCCAGGGTTGATAAAGAGTGTTTTGCAATATCAGCACTGTTCATTAACTTCATCATGGCTCTGGGATTTCCTCTAATATCATGTTTACAAGACCTGTATGTAAAAAAACCAGATGATTGTGACGGAAAGGACGTAAAGCAGTCTATAGTGACACACATCACTGGAAAACACAGCAGAGTTCATAGCTGAGCCCAGCTTCAGGCAACATCCACCCAAACCCAAGGATTTCCCAGTCTTCCTCCCTGGTCCCAAACAACTGTTCCTTCAATACCATCTTTACTCGAATCATTTCACTTTTGAAAGCAAGCACCAGATAATGAAGTTCCTGCCCTAACAGCAACGTGCTTGAAATTCAAAACTTACCTCTGAAATTCAGAAGCTAAGTGTTGTGCTAGAGCTTCTGTGAAGCAAACTCCACCAATGCTGTCATCTGTGTTTGTGGCAAGCACACGATATATCCCACTGTTTACTTCTATGACTGTGATAGAAAGTGATGTCCCACCAAGTTTATAAACCAACACATTGCTGCCATGTTAAAAAAAAATATTGAAAGTAGCATTAATAAGCCATCGAAAATTATGTTAATTTTGACACACTATCAAAAGACTACCACTAAATAATGTATTGCAAGTTTCAATCAGGCAAGAAGTATATGAGAACTGAAAAAAAAATACAACCAAGAAGAACAAAAACGTTCACAGTGACAGCAATCTGCTGTTTTGAAAGTCTTGTGAATTATCTGAATATTCATGAAGAAAACCAAATGCACCTACTGGACCCAGGAACTCTGCTTTAGTTCTTCCAGCATATGCAAAATGATCCTATCTCTCACAGTTAAAACCAGCTGTGCCAAAATGTGTTTAAAAAGGAATGCATTTTTCTTCAAGCCAATCAGCTCATTAAAGAGAAAGTCAGAAACAGAACAAATCTTTAAAGACAATTCTCAAAATATAAAAACCAAAACAAAGGGATCTAAAACAGTACAGAACTACAACTTCTAAATG
Source organism: Atrichornis clamosus (assembly GCA_013400975.1). NCBI lineage: Eukaryota > Metazoa > Chordata > Aves > Passeriformes > Menuridae > Atrichornis > Atrichornis clamosus. Next base: position 178,990 of record WBMZ01008080.1, on the reverse strand, counting down.
TTTATTGGCTTTCTTGAGAGAAAAAAGGTGAAACAAGCCTCATGCTAAGGCAACACAGCATTCCTTCATTTAAGATTTCTCAGAATTTAAGTACAGCAGCTTAAAAAGAAGTAAAATATCAGGATTTTACCTTTTCCCAGTGGGTGAATCTTGGCCAATTCCATAAGCTAGGAGAGCTGCAGACGGTTCATGAATTAATCTCATAACATTGAATCCAGCAGCTGCAGCTGCTTCCCTGCAATAAGGCATAACAGCATTTCACTTATTTTAATAATCTCACTATAGTCACACTCTATTAAGATTTCACCTGAACTACATCTGCCACCCACTAAGAACTTGTTTACAGTATGGTATTAGCAAAACTGAGTGACTGGAAAAGGAAGGTGTCAAGAAGTTCAGTTGCTACTGTGTTCTTCAGGTAATTGGATCTGCTGTGTGCTTATTGGCAAAAAACCCCACTGGTTTTTCAGTACACAGCACATAAAAACTTCAAAACACTCTCAACTACAAAATTAAAACCCCACCCTCAATCAAACTTGGTAACTTATCTTCAGGTGTATCAAGAACTTTTAATGTGACATTATTTCAACAGGTAACAGGCCAGGAAAATTGATATTTACTGTGTCTCACTTGTAACATTTTACTTACATGTTTTCTTGAAACTTTAGTACCCTGGGATTACCTTGCAACTTGTTTCCTCCACTTTGAAGTTATACCAGAGTAACTGAATGCTTTATTATAGATACTGTAAATACCCAGCTCACCGTTTTCTGGCCAACTTTTAGGTGTGCTTTATTTTTTTAAAGACAGTTAATCATAAGGGCTTCTACATATCAGAAAGCAGAAATAGATGCTACCATTTATGCTCAGCTTTAAGAATGCTTATGTTTTCATACGGAGAAACTGTTAGAGCAGAAGTGTTTCCAAACAGAATTTCCAAGAGGAATACTGGTATGAATCCCATATCTGCATCTGACAAAATAGTTCTCAATAGGTCATGTAGCACCATTTGGTTTGGGGAGTATGAAGAGAAGGCAGGGGAAATTACAGAGGAGGGTGAGAAACTATTTGCATTTCAAAGGGGACACTGAAGATCCTGATCTGAAATGAGGTTCTATCCTTGAAGAAATCAAAACTTCCTCTCACATTAGTGATTCAGAGTTTCCTTTTCCTTACATCAGTGAATTCCATTAGAAGTTTCTCAAGTCATATTTTCCCAGTTTAAGAAACATCCCAGTATCTTGACTATCTTGACAGTCACAAATAGCTGAACTCCCACTGTTGATCTTCCAGCCTGTTTCCTTTAGGGACATTAAATAACAGGAAAACCTTAATGCTCTTACCCAAGGGCATTTTTCTGATTCTCTCCAAAATCAAATGGCACAGTGACAACAACGTCGTTTACATCTGAACCCAGTGCAGACTGAGCAGTCTCTGTTTGTAAACACAGGCAGAGCATGTTGGGTAAAAGCAGAAAGAAAATAATGACATCTTAAAAATACAAGGACAGCTTAAAAAGCTGAAACATGTTATGAATCTAATTATTATATACCTTTCATTTTACTGAAAATTAGTTTTGCCACATCTTCTGGGTTAATAAGTTTATTATCTATTTCATATTGAAGTTTTCCATTCTTCTCAATTATCTGTAAGCAAAACCAACACATATTTGTTAGACAGTAATTTGTTTAATAACAAAAAGTAATATTTAATTTAGGTTCTGTTTAAAGTAAAAAGCACTGGACTGTGTAAATACTCTCTGCATTAGTACTCTACAAGGCAATAAATGCTTCCAAGATGCTTATCAAAGATCACAAAAAGATCTGTAGTATCTGACAGACACAACAGTGACATTCAAGGACTTAAAGAGTCCAGACTTCCTCTTTCTATTAAGTTTTTCTTAGTACAAAAGCAATGTTTAGAATAGAAGTATTTGCCTGGTTATATTCCATAAGAAAAACCCCATCTCTTCATAAAATCACATCAATATGAACAAAGGCCAGAGAAAAACTTGTTCCTTTATTAGGAATGTATTTTCCATGATTAAGTTTTCTCCTGTTTTGCAAAATTTCCTACAAACAAGCACAGTATTATGCAAATTAAATACTGACCTTAAACCAATGCTTAAACATTTTTATCGCAAGGTGCTGTAACCTGAGCATCTTCTACCAGCACTGCGAAAGACCACAATGCTACTACCCAAACATATGAAGATTCATCCCTTTGGAGAATGGCCAAGAGATAAATAAAAATTTAGTTCTGTTAACTATATTATGCTGGCAGATCTCAGAACATGGTTGTCTACTTGATAAAAACAGAAACATTTCACATAGCAGCAAAGAGACCTCAATGAGAGCTGATCACTACAGAACACAGACACAGTGTGGCACAAACAACGACAAGAAGTACAAAATTATACAAATCATTATACTCACAGAGCATTTGCTTTCTGCAATGTATTTCTTTGCCTGTGGGTCACCAGAGCTGTCCAAATACAAAATAACAAAATAAATCATACGTTCAAGGGTAATTGCACAAATCCATCTTGCTGATACTCCTTATAACATCTCCAACATATCAAGTTATACTTGAACCAAAAAGTCCTGTTTCCACTCTACAGATACATTTATGAGTAGAAGAAAAACAGTTCTGACCACTGGCATCTTTCATTCTCCTTTCCCCAAACTTATGATTGAAAAAATACCTACTAGTTAGGGAAAAGGGAAAATAAAACACCACACATTGTCTTAACCTGCTATCCCCCATGACCATTATAAAAGGTTTCAGTCAGGTTCTGCATCTGAAAAGCGCTGAGAAATACATCAGAATGGGCAACATCTTGTTGGCTCTTTTCAATGATAGGGCTGTGGCACACAGCTGGGTCACCACTAGAAGGTTTTGTCACATCTCTGAGGTTAAATCTAACCCAAAGGGTTAGTTCTAGTGTTACTGTAATTTCTAGTGCAAACTACTACCACAGCTCCACTAACAGAGGAATTAAAACAGGTATTAGTTAAGGTGTTTCACTACTGTAATAAAATCAATACCAAGTTTTATGCAAACAAAACCACTGTGGATTTTACACACAGGAAAACAACAAAGTAACAACAAGATACTTTAGTTAAGAAACTTAAGTGTATATGAAAAGCCTATATGCAACTTGTTACTAAATTTACAATTTGATTTTTGCAAACAAATTCAGACATAAAATACTATTTTCCTTTTCTACTTTTCTTTTCTATTTTCAGTAGCATCTCTTTGCTCCTGGAATAAAATGCAAGCTGAGAAGTTCATAACAGCAACCTGGACTAGAGAAAAGCATCCCTGCCCATGGCAGGGGCATTGGAACAAGATGATCATTAAAATATTTGGCAAACCATACCATTCTATGACTCTATGATAATAAAATGATTTTTAAAGAGATGACACTCTCCTGTCAGTGCCAGGTTAACTGAACTGCTATCACACTTCATTAAAATGCCTTCAGTAATAGTGCTGAGAAGGTTAAACTCTAGTGCAGACAAGCTTTAATGTAGAAAATTAAACTTCTCACCGCCCCTTTCACTCCCATTCTCTTACCTTCGCCCCAGGATCTGCTTTACTTTCACTACAGTGTTTGAAATATTTCTTATCCTACTTTGCTTTGCAGCTAAGCCAACAACCTGAACGAAAAACAAAGGGAAAAAAAAGAAAAACTAAATAAGCAGCAGGCAGAGCCCCTTCTCCCCACACCACCCAGCGGAAGGGCAGCCTCACCTCCTCGCTCTCCGAGAACGCCACGACCGCGGGAGTGACCCTGTCCCCGGCGTCGTTGGCGACCACGTCGGCGCGGCCATCCTGGGGAGAAAGAGATGCACAGCCGTGAGCCGCCCCCGGGGGCTTCACCGCCGAGGGGGAAGCAGGCCGGGACACCCGCCCTTCAAGCAGCAGAGACCCCCGGATCGGGCCTCCCGCGCCATCCCTCACCTTGTAGACGGCGGCGCAGGCACAGGTGGCGCCCAGGTGGACCCCGATGGCCGCCATCGCCCCGACGTGCCCTGCGCGCGCCCGCTCCCAGCCAATCCCGCGCCGCGCTGCGTCGCCGCCGGCGGATCAGCCAATGAGAAAAGCAGAGCGAGAGGCGTCATCGCGCATAGCAACGGCGGCAGACTCTGCGCGCGAGGCGCGCGCGTTTTGGCGGGAAGCGGCGCTGAGGGATTGAGGAGCGGGGCTGGTTCGTGAGGGTTTGTTCAGCCCGGGACACCCAGACGGGGAGAAGTTAAACTGCAGAAATGAGACAATAGAGAAATTAATATAGAAAATCGAGCTTAAAGTGGAGAAAGTAGTGGCTATGCGTGTGTTTTATGTCCGTGGCACCTCCTGGGTTTTAATTGCTGTCAACGAAGTGCAAGGAGACGGTGTAAATCACAAAATCACAGAATTGATGAGGTTGGAGAAGACCTCTGAGATCATCGAGTCCAATCTACGACCGAATGCCACCCTGTCAACCAGACCATGGCACTGACTGCCCCGTTCAAGCTTGCCATAACTGTTCCAGGGAAGGTGACTCCACCACCTCCCTGGGCAGCCGATTCCAATGTTTAATCATCCTTTATGAAAAGAAATTCCTCCTAACGTCCAGTTATAGAAATATATCTATTTCCAGTGCTGCAGGTCAGGCTGGAGCGCTGGTTTTGCATCATCTAACAACGCACGACCAATGTCTGAAAGCAAAGCTCAATGCCTCATGATGCCACACCGCTGTTGGGGAAATCCATCCTCAATACCACAGGGCACGTGGAAAAAAAACAAAAGGGAAATTATTTCTAATAAATCCCGGGAAAATCAGCATCCACACAGAACCTCATTCACATGGAACAGCATTCAACGGAACTTTATCCTGGCCAGAGCTGTTGTGCCAAAGGCTCCTCAGATTTCATGTGGTCCTGTAATGGGCACTGCCAAGTTACCACAGGACAGGTCACCCCACGTTAGCAGCTTCACACTGTACACAACACAGTACTTGCGCAGGTTTGGGTGCTCACATCTATCTCATTTCCATAGGGAGTCTAAATGTCCTGCTGGACCACCTCGCTGCATCACTCCAGAGTAAAGGTTATCCTTATCCTGCTTTATATATGGCATGTTGAAGGTTAAAGGAATGTGTCAAGATCACACAGAGGTGAAGGTGACACTCAGAGTTGCAAAGGGATTCTTTCTCCCAAATCAGATCCCAAGGTTCTTAAGTCATGGGACAATCTTCCTTTGCATAACTGAGCTTGCTGAAGGTGACCAAAGGCTGAAGCTCAGATGCTGACAGTCTGTGCTCGGGAGATGACAGCAGTGTGACCAAAGCAAAGCTTAAATGACTGGAAACACTACCTCTGAAGTTTGTCCAAATTGTAGCTTTTTCTGCCTCCTCTTGTAAATGAAGGAATGAAAAGAGAAAAAGGGTAGAGGTGAGCAGGAGAGAGCTGTGAGGACTGGGAAAATGTATTGTAGAAGAAAGGGGTGATACAAGTGATGCTTTTGGCAAAAGAAAAAATGAAGGGAGTCTGGGAAGAGACACTGAAAATGGGAGGGTAAAGGAGAATAGAAGCTCCTATACAGAAACCAAGAATATTTTTTCTGTGCTTTCCCCCAAATCCTAATACCAGTTGCATCATTTATGACAATATATACTGGTATGTAGAGCCCAAAACAGAATGTGTAATCTACGCATTAAAAAGTGCTTGTGGTTGCACTGGTAACATCTCCTACACAGCTAAGCATACCCACAGTTATTTTCCAGTTGTTGTTATGCCATGGATCTGTCCACGTGGACACACAGAAATTCTGTGTATCTTAACAGAAGCAGTTGATGTTCCTGCCAGGTGTAAGCAAACTTGAGTAGCAGCAGGGAAGAATTGCCTTGGCAGAGGTTTGTGGTGGCGAGTAATGTTTGTTGAGGGGCGCAAAACTGTCTGTCTGTCTGTGTCCTTCTTATCTTTTTGGGAATTGTCCTTGACTAATGGGAAGCTCAGAGGCTGCACTGATCTTGAGGGAGCTGAAAGATGGGGCAAACAACCCACCTCTAAATAAAAGAGGAAGCAGCAGCCTGGGCTCGGGATGCACATCTCCAGGCACCTACATCCAACAAACAAGCTCACCATGCATCAAACTCGGCTCGGAATTAGACAGGTACTCTGCTGAAACCCTTTAGTATTATTTCCCACCTGAAAAAGCAATTGCACAAACCTTTACAGTGTCAGAGCTGTTCCTTCTCCTCCAGGCCATGGCTCATCTCTCAGCCATCCAAAAACCAGAGCAGCCTTATATCCTTATGTCTAATCTTTACATCTAATATAAATCAAACCCTCTTTTAATTTAAAACCACCACCCCTTGCAACAGGCCTTGTTAAAAATCTGATCCCATCTTTCTCACATGCCCCCTTTAAGTACTGAAAGGCCTTCAAAGTGGAAGTGTCCATATTGAACAAAGACTGTTTTGCACCTGGTAAATAGTATATATTCTAAAATGTCCCTTGGACATTAGTCTGAGGAGACTAGAGATGGCAGCTGCCAGACTGTGGCCTGTGATCATCTCCTGCCTGGGGATGTGCACTGAACCACTGGAGTGGACTCTCAGGAGAGCTTCAGGAGAGCCCAGCTGTGGGGGACCTAGACACGAATCCTCCATGTGGCACTTCACCCCAGCTTTGAAAACAGCTCCTTCCTCAAGACAGAGGTGTAAGACTGCACAGACTTACTGGAGGTGCTCTCACCTCTGTTAGAAAACTTCCATCTCCCTCACTTTGCATAAAAAGAGGCTTTTCAGACTCATTGTCTAAATCCCTTTAAGTAATTATGCTATCGTCATTCGTTGCAATGCTTATTTTGGGCACACATGGTGTTGGGGGGTCTGCCTGTATATCACCCCCAAAGCTGCTGGGCTTTGGTGGGAGGCTGTAGCTATTTCTGACTTTGCGCTATCAGTTGTCGCCCATTACAAAAGTCACTTGCTAAAGTCGATTTCAGTATCCTCCTTGCTTCACAGTCACAGTATGTAAATGATAAGGAAGAAGCAAGCTCAGTTACTGGGTCAGATTAATTAAATATTTGTGTTAATTTTTAATAAGCAGAACAAAATATTTTTGTGGGTCGAAGGTCAGGGCTGACTGCCGTGGAGTCTTCCCTCAGCAGACTAAAAAAGAAGTACACAGAAAGTTTGGCAGTCAAACCTCTTGTAGAGCTGCTCTGAGTGCCTGTAGGTGGCGTAAGTGCAGCATGGAATCACAGTGCTGCAACTTACCTGCGGCATTTCATCTCTTTGGCACCTCGGTAGCTTTGGAGTAAAGTTGAAGCCAGATGAATTTTCTGTTACTTACACCAGAGCGCTTACTAGAGAATACCCCAAGATTGGTTTATATTTTAGGCGACATAAAGCGTATTAAACATCTCTGATTTTGTTTAGAGTCAAGAATGGTAGTTTTCTTTTTTATCTTGGAAAACCCTAAAGTGCTTTCAAAAGAAACTATCCTTTATTGCAACCCACATCACAAACTTGAGTCACAAAGTAGGAAAAACTTCATTTTCTTAAACCTGAAACAACCAAACTGCCAACCTGTACTTGGGGCTTTGATCAGCACTACTTGAATGAGCTACTCACCCACACTGAAACGTCCCAGGGGAATCTGCCAATGACTCCACTGAACAATGTTGTCCTGAAAGCAGGAAGCTCTTTCAAGTCACTCCAGTACATTTATTCCCTGCTACCATTCAGCCAATTGTGAATTATTCTTAACAAGATTAAAGAAGCACTGAAGGTCAATTAAACACAGCAAACACACTGCATGGCTAGAACAGAGAACTAGCACAAGTCACCTTTGACAAGGCTTTGTTGAAATTTGGCTCTTAGGAAAATCAAACTTGTATGAATTACTGTAGAGTAAATATAAGCACGTGCCACAGATAATTGCGTGTACATTTGGTGTTAATAAAACAAAAAAAGCGTAATATTCTCACTGCTGTTTGGGGAATTGCTGTTGCGTCAGGCAGTATCAGTTCTGGGCACATCTATGGTGGTCAAAGTTGGCTGAACAATTTTATTGCTCTTGTCAAGCCTTGGAACTTTTAAACATACATACCATTCCACCCCCAACCCCACCCCCCCCAAGAAAAATAATAGAAAAATCTTCAAATAACTTCTTTTAAAAATTTTGGCCTATTTCTTTTCTGAGTTCCAGTTTTTTCGTCTCTTAAATGATGCCAAGTTCACTCTGAAGGAATGTCGAAAGGTTTTAATAATAGATAGGAAGTGTGCTGAGATCCTTGGCTGGAGGATGCTCTGTAAATATGAAATGTTATGGTTAATAATGCAGATCTAAGTTATGACATGAATTACCAAGGGTGCCGTGAGGCAAGCTCGGAGCTTTCCAAGCAAACTTCATGGTAAAATATGCCTGAAATTCACTTTTGTGCTCTGAGTGGAAAACGTTATATTCATTGAGCACTACCATGCAGTTCATACTCTGCAGGGCAAGGTCAATGCAAAAGGATGAGAGGAAATGACCTCAAGTTGTGTCAGGGAAGGTTTAGATTAGATATTAGGAAGAACTTCTTTGCTGAAAGAGAGGTCAGGCATTGGAATAGGCTGCTCAAGAAAGTGGTGGAATCACCATCTCTGGAAGTGTTCAAAAGGCAGCTGGATGTGGGATTTGGGATCATAGTGAACACAGTTGTGCTGGGGTAAGGGTTGGACTCAATGTTCCTCGAGGCCTTTTCCAACCTGAACAGTTCCATGGTTCTGTGAAAACTGAGTGATGTTTAAACCAGCAGTTTAAGAGGAGCCGAGTACCACAACAGGTTGTGATCAGCATCAGATTAGTTAGTGAAAAATGTATTAATTTTAAGCAAAGAACAGATTTAGGCATGAGGGTGCCAGCTAGAAACAAGAAGTTCATTCTGTGCACCGTCAGGGATTTACTATGGGACCTTGTGAAAGCAATTTAATTTTACTGTTCCTTGAGTTCTTCATTTGAAAAAAACCCCAAAGCAACAAACAAGCAGGAGTAGCATTTTCCCTTCCTCCCAAGGGTGTTCTGAGGATAACCACATTAATTAGTTGCCTGCTTAGAGGTGAGTGTAATAGGATGGAATAGCTGGAACAGCTCTTCCTTATCTCTGCTGACCAGTCCTGGTCAGTATCATGTCAACTAAATTGATTTTTGCAGGAGGTGATTAAACACAATTAAATGTCCATGTTAAAACCAACACTAAGATTAGCTTTATTGAACTGAGATCAAAGTGGTGATAGCTTTTGAGCTCCTTTAATAATAAAAAAAGTGTTAATAGGATTCATGCAGGGCTGACAGAACTACTTCCTTTCCCACAATCCCACTGTTATCTGTAAAGCTCAAAGACGAAATTACACTTCTTCTTTAAACTACACAGCAGTCATATTTTTTTAAGTGTTAATGATCCCTGTCTTTAGCTAACTTCTTAACATTCCTTTGGCAGTCTCTGCTGCTCAGCTTAAGGTTTTTATTTTCTTGTTGTATGTAAAGAATTTTTGGACAGATTTTACAATTCACTTAGAGAAATTCAGTTTTTGCTGTGGACATTATAGCTGGTCAGCAGCTGTGGGGATGCAAAGGAGAAGAATGACATCTGGAACCATTCTCCTTTGTTTTAAGTTCTGAGAAAGTCCTAGCTGAATAACAGAATTTGTGTTCAGTAAAAACCTCTGTCCATCTGCACTCACGGGCATTAATTCAAATCCAGTAATGACAATAATAATGATAATTACGAGTAACAGAGGACAGTCCTATGGCCTGTGAGAAGCAAACTTGGAGGATCTGTGCTTAATTTTCAGCCTATATGGCTGTCTGTTGTTGGACAGCCACTGAAATCAGTGGGACTCTTTCCAGCAGCTTCCCTGGTCATTGTCTGCGGCCCTAAACTGCCTATTACAGCAGGGGAAAATTAACATAGCTCTTGGCAGCTTATCAGCTGATGACTGAATAGATACACTGAAATTCCCTTCCACGCTTACAGAGGAAACTGGGAAAGGCCAAGGGTGCAGAGGAGGGAGCTGCTGAGCTGATGAACAAACAGCTGCACTTTTCTCCCTTAGAGACAGCTTCAGGGCTTCAGAGGAATTTCAGACACCCAATGATTTTACTGTGTGATCCTCTGGTTTTAATGACCTGAGCAGAGAGCTGCGTCTGAAACAACTGTCACTTCTGCGGTAAACTACACGTTTTTATGGAGACCAAACCCCTTCTCATTCAGGGCCAACCTGGGCCCAGGCATTTGGGACACATTACATGGACTGATCCTACCTCCTGATCCACAGGAGGCAGTGCAATCAGGCAGTTTGTGTTGTAAAATCTCTACATGCTCTGACGTGAATCAATTGTGCTGCAGGGACTCCTCCCTTCTTTGGAAGCAGGAGGGGAATCCCTGAAGCCTGTGTGAAAGAGCTGCTGCAGGAGACGTGCTGCTTCTGGCAGCTCACGGGGAACAAATCCCACTCCACCAAGAAGGAGTTTTAGGCCAACTTCAGCAGACGTATCTGTAGCACCAATCACTTCCATGGGTCTACCCTTTGAAGAAAGGTGTATGCTGAATTTTCAGCTCTGAACTTTCCCAGTTTGCCTTTTGGGGATTTACCTGGCCTGTTCTCATGCCCAGAGGTTATTTCTCTGCATGCTGTTCAACCACAGAGTAAAAAGACAAAATCCACTTGAAGAACTTACGGTCATAATGAAAGTGAAAAGTGAAGAAATGAGACAAACCAACAGGAATTCCCTGGGGTGCAGAGAAACAGTGAATCAGTCTGACCAGGAGATAAGCACAGGTTTCAGTGGATCAGCCTCCTGTCCCTGTGCTTATCCACCATGGGTCCCGGTGGGACAGACTAGGTGAGTAGAGCTGGAAGAGTCTAATTCTTGATTTAGAACCACAGGCAGTCTCTTTGCCTTCTCTGTGCTATAAAAGCTGGCAGGAAACCCCTGCTGCTTTCATGGGATGCATTCTACCATGAAGAGGAGAGCTTCCTTGCTGTATCACATTACTTATTAATTCATTTAATTGTACATTCATTATGTTTGCTCATGTGACAGACCAACACAAGCCAAGGTTTACCTTCAGGATTTATTACATGTGCAAAATTAAACAAAATGTTGCCAAATAGTAACAACATCATTCAATATCACCTTGAAAATCCATTATTTGCACATGTGCAACATCCTTTACCAGCAGGTCTGGCACTGCTGTGCCCTTTGCTTTGCCATGTGTTTTACCCCATGGTAGAGGATGTTCCATGGTTTTAGCAGTGGCTTGTGGCAGTCAACGTCCGTGACATAATAGTGCCTTGTACTCTCGCAGGCTTCTAGGAGTGTGCAAGCCTTCCCAGCTTTGCAGCATGCCTTACCAGAGATCTTAGAAAAGTATAAGATGGCAGATATTGATGTTGGTGAGCTTGGATAAGGTAGGTCGAGGTTTTAAAGCAAATTGCTGGGTTTTGAGGTCTCGTCTAGTCAGGTTTGTGTACCTTCCTGCAGACTGTTTCTGTTCTTCAGGCTTTCTAAACCTAAGCAGAAAGAGAAATAAATAGTTCTATACTCCCTTCCTCCCTTTTCTCATCTACTTACAGCTTAGAGCAGGAAAAGTAAAGAGTTTGGGGCTTACGCTTTCCTGCTAGCCAGAGCAGCCTTTGTTGGAGGCCTGTCTGGATGACTCATGGATGTGGATGGGCACTTTCCCAGCTCTGCAGTGAAGGAGGAGCAATGCTGACTCCTTCAGAGAGAGGTTGCTTGTTCAAGTTGAACAGCTGTTAACAAAGACTGCTGAGTTTTAAATACCCAAATAAGTGAAGTTTCTGCTCCCTCTTCAGTTAATCAGGCCTTGTTTTCTTTGTACATCAAAAACCTGCTTTCCTCTAACCCAGACAGTTTTTCATGGCAGACAAAAACTGAATATAGGACATAAACAGCCAGTCCCATGGACTGAATGAAGCCTCATTTCCAGTGGCTTAATGACTTTTGGATCTGCTGCTTTTGTCCTAGTAAAGTTCAGGGGTTGGCATGAGCTTTTCTCATGTCTGGGCACTTCTCAGACTCCTTGTCCTGTGTGATTTTCCTGGTGGCTAATAAGACTTATTCTGCAGCCTGGCTCTTGGAAGGGGGGAATGCTGTGGAGATCATGGACTATGGGGAAAGAAAAGACAGAGAAGCTGGTGCCATCCCTTTTAGAGATGTCATGGACTGGTAAAGCCCTGGTCCTTGGCTTTAAATACTTGGAGCTGCAGACAGATCTCTGGAGGACACAGGACTGCCAGCCCATTTCATTTGGAATGCAACAACTGGCCTCCCTGACTGTTCTGCCGTCTGTTACAGCAATTGCTCTGCAGCCTTTGCATAAACTGGATGAATTTTTTCCTCTCTGCAGCCCAGAGGAGTTAAGAAAACTCACATGGTCTCTAAAGCATCTCTCACATTCTTTCCCCTTGCAGAAAGGAAACTGGACTTAAAACACATGGAACTCTCCAGGAGGATGAGAGAGGCTGAGCGCTGGAAGAACGGACAGGCTGGGGAGAAGTCAGCAGGGTCTGTATGGAGAAAGCAGATCTTGTTCTGAAATGTGTGGAAAGCCCAGGTCACCCCTTGATTTGGCACTGGTATCAAGCCCATATTGGTCACGAATACTGTCTAAAGGGGTGGTTGGGGTTTTTATTAGGAGTTGCTTTTGTTGCACCCTGTCAGTGCAAGGCATTTGTCAAACACCTTCAGAAAAGATTTCCAACAGACACGCAATCATTAATTATTTACCTTGCAATAGGTAAGCAGAGGTCCCAATATGCCAAGACCTATACCTAGCATACACATCAACACACACACACACACAGAGAAGCTGGTTTCCTACACTATTCTCTGAGGATATGGTGTAAATAAAGCCACAGACAGAATCCATATATAAATAAAAGTGTTTTGCCCTTTTACCAGTGAAATCAAGGGTCTCTCACTGATGATACTGAGAGCAGAATTAGCCATGGGGTATTCCTGGAAAACATGGTACGAGGGAATGGAGACAGGGGAGGAGGGAAGTGCCAAACTACAGTGGGGGTGAAACTCCTGTGCCCTGGCTCAGCTGCTTGAACCACAAGGTCCAGGTCTGAGCTAGTTCACACGTGGCAGACATGGACATCTGAAGGGCACTTCCAACTCATCTATTTTTGAACCGCTGGCAGGTCCCCCACATGCAGAGACCTCACCTGCAAACCCCCAGCCTGGCACATACAGATCCTACCCTGTGTTCTCTATTGCTTTTTCTCTCCTTCAGCACAGGTAGGCAAGTGAGCAGCAATACAGATACAAATTGCAGCTATTAGTCACAAAACACTCACCAAAACTAACCAGCCTAAAGCCTGTGTTGCTAGGAAACAATCTGCCTCTTACTGTGCATCACTGCCATTTGCATGCATCCACTCTTCTGATTTTCTTATTAATATTCCTTGCTTCAGACACTGTAAGAAATTTCCACTATAAGCTGGCACAGAATCCAGTGCTCTCCAGGTCCCCCAATGGTTTAATTTAACCTCAGATTGCTGGTGCAAGTGGCTTCAGTTACTACATTTTAGTCTGGCAGGCAAGTGACAGAACCTACATGCCCACGTGCACATGGGCATATGAAAACAGGGACAGCTGAGCTCTCCAGGACACAGCAGCATGTGCTGCCTTCTGCTTTTCCAGCCTCTGCTGGAGGTTTCTTCCTTTCAGGGTTGCTGTTGACTCTTATATGCCTTAAGGAACTACCCTGCCTGCTTGTGATTGTCCAACCATACCCAGAGGGAAACTCGGACAAAATAAAATTAATCCTGCTAAAATTATTTTTCCTAGGACATGTACCTTTAACCTGAATTTTTATGTCAATTCTAGGGATCTCTTGATTTACTATATCAGAATTTAAGTCAATGTAGGTAAATCAATACCCAACTGCAGTGGAGATTAAGTTCACCATTGATTTTAAGTGTGTGTGACACCAGTAGAATTTGTCATTTACAAGCACAGGATATAGTGATGTGAGGCAGCTTTAAATCTCTCTGGCCATGCTACATGAGCTGCATCTGAGCTCTGCTAAGATTTAGGCTGGGAGTTGGAGGGGGATTTCCAGTGATGCATTCCTAGTCTGCTGATAGTTGCTGATAAACAAGGTCTCCTGATAAGACATGGTGTGTCACTGCTTCCCAAGGCAGTTCTATCAGAAAATGGAAGTTTAGCGAAAATCATGGGTTTTGCTTTTGTTTTGGTGTGTTTTCAGGTGAGTTTATATAAAGCATTTCATTTTGCTGTCAGGATTAGGAAGGGGCTCTGCCTGCTGTGCCAGCAGCAGCCTGGGAGTGCCGTGGCAGGGCAAGGACAGCACAGACCAGCTGCAGCAGCAGCCAGAAATCACATCATCTTATCATCTCATACTGAGGTATTTGGCATCGGCTGCAGCTTCCACAGGCGTCTCCTTGGCCACAAATCCATCTTGGCTTTCCTGGAAGTTTTTTGCCTTTTATCTTAGCAGTGAAGGAAGGAGGCAGGGTCCCTGTGGATAACCCTGTCCATTGCACATTAGTGAGGAAGGCAGAATCCTGGGGAAAAAATCCAAACCAGTCTTTTTTTTCCAAAATCTGATTGCAGTGCACAAAGGACAAAATGAGTGTTTCACCTTGCACCTGTAATCTTATAATAGATGGGAGAATCAGTGTGGCATCAATATACATACATGTTCCCTTTTGAAGATTGTTCCCTAGTCCACAGATCTTTGCTGTTTGGGAATGATTCTTGAACAAGTCTATGTTTTCCTTTGCTTGTTGTCTTTGTAGAAGTTTGCCACAAATACACAGCCAAATGCACATAAAGCTATCATAAATGAAAACTCCAGCTTGTTAGACCTACTCTAAATATATCTCTTCCCACATTGTATTATACTTTGCCAAAATCTATAGATATCCAAGGGCTTTGCCACAATCTATAGATATCCAAAGCTTTGCCATCTCATTTTACTCTGCTAAACTGAACTTTTCAGAGGTTTTCAATAGAATTCGAACTCTCAACTCTCTTATTTTTTTGGCACTCTTCAAATCCCTTGCAATCAGGGTTTTATTCAATGGATGGCAACACAACCAGAAAATCCCACTACTCCAGGACATTACGCTTGTTTAAAGGGATTATTTGACATGTATACAGGTAGGACCTGTGAGCTTAGCTTTAACTACAAAAAATGTAGGTGCAGGAAGATCAGCAGAAGATAATGCTAGAAATCATAAAAGGAAATCAAAGGGCTTGTCCATTGTGTTTCTACCTCGAAAATTCCTGTGGAAATGAGCAGAATCTCTTCCAACTCCACCAGAAAAAAATGTGCCATCTCTCATCCTGGGCTGCTCTGCCCAGGCACCCTCACACTGTGAAAGGTGTGGGAGGCAGCAGCACAGGTTATGACATGAGTCCTGAGCAGCTTAAACCTTGACGGGCAGGATCTGAGCTGGTCCCAAAGCCTGAGACTGGCAGCAGATCCCTTAACAGCAGGAAGAAACCTTCCTCTGGTAACTTGACCCATCCTGGAAAAAGGGAGACCTACTTTCTACTGCCTGGAGAAGCAGAACAAAACAAGATGTAGTACTTAGGAGAGAAACTAGTTCATGCATTGGCAGCCCTTGAAATATGTTGTTATTTCTGTAACTCAGTGCCACATCAAACACCAATGGAAAAAGGACTTGGATTGCAGTTGGTTAAATGTAATAGTAAAACTGGTACAAAGCAAACTTTTTAAATGTTACAAATTAAAAAATGCCTAAAAGTTAACATCTGAACCTTGGCAGCCTCGCCTTGTCTGGAAACCTGGACTTGAAGCTCTTGACTGAGTATACATTTTTAGTGTCATTGGGGAGGCTCAAAGGCTAGAAGGATGTGCATCTCCTGGAGGTCCCATGTCACATCTGCCCACACTTGGTGTCTCAGACAAGAGCGTATGAAGTGTGTTGGGGTCACGGAATAGAGCCTGTCTTGTTTGGGTGTGCAGTGAATTTTCAGTATCTCCTGTCACAGAGGTAGACGCATAAATGGATAACTATCTACGTCTACCTATATCTGTATCTTTATCTATCTATATCTATATCTATTTATAAGCTGTTTGGGCACCTCGGCTTTTAAAAAGGAGGTGGTTGAAATGCTCTGTTAAGCAGGAAGAGACTCTCTATATATTTTACACTAATTCGCTATATTTTTAGTACAAATCAGTTGTCTTATCCTCAGCTGATTGGAGGGCTTCAATCCATCTGCCCTCTGGTGCAGCTCTTGTTTGAGGGAGAGAAGTGTTGCATTCTCAGGGACAACACTCTGATCTTGCAGTTGGGAGTAGAAGTTTGTGGACATCAGGAGTTACATTATCTCAGGCGATCAGAAAATCTAGACCCTTGGAACGATGGTCTCTGTTGATGTAATTCTGTTGACTTTAGCAGCAGCTCTTTTGTCTGTTGGTTTCATTGAATTCAGTTGTTGCCCAGCAATTGAAATCTCCTAAAAATTGTTCTTCCAGTTAGGGATCTTCTGCTGCCTTCTATTAAAATCTCCCAAGCAGACCTGGGCCTAGAAAAGATCACAACTGTGTTGGACTGAGAAGAACTTAAAAATTCCATTTTCTCCACTCTGAGAATGGGACTATGGAAGCAATCTTTTATGTAACACAAGGCTTTATAGAAGTCTCAAGAAAATGAGCTAGAACCACCAAGAGGCACTAAGATTCTTCTCTTTATTCACCAATTATGAGTTATTAATCCAGTCACCTTCCTGAAGAGATTTTTCTCCACGTTCAGGTGAGATGGCTGGATCTCAGGGGAAATCTCCATTTCACAGCAGAGCATGTGCTGGTGGCCAGGCCAGCTCTGGAGGTGTTTTGTCCTGAGAAGGTGCGTGACCAAACGATACGTGAGCACTCTGCTCACCTCCTCCACGAAATTGCAGCACAACTCCATGGCAATACTTCTAGGAGCCACGTTTAGGAGGGGATGGGGTAGAAATTCCTTATCATCCAAAGCGTGTAATCCAGTCTTCATGCTGGTAAAGATAATTTTGGAGAGGAATTGCTCCTTCTCCACCAGTAATGAACCAAAGACCTGCTTTAGTGTTAATGTTACTTCTCTTTCAGATGCACTCTGTCACAGAAGTCCATTTCTTCAGTCCTTCCACCTTGTTAAGATTTTCCATCACTTCATAAAAGAACAGAGTATTAAATCTGGGGATTTGGACAAACACACCTTGCCTAAACCTTCCTGTCTGCCTCCATTTCCCTCCAGGTACATTTGGATAAGATATTCTGCATTTCCTGTCCAAAACTACTATATCTTTTTGCAGTGAAGTATAAAACTATGTACAAAAGACATAGATTTGTCCTTCATAGCCAAAACATTTCAATAAATGGATTTAATCGTGTTGCCTAAAGTTTGCAAATTACGAAAGTTTTTCCTGTGGCCAAGAATATATATATTTATATGTATACATATAAAGTTATAGACAGATATTTAGATCCTGTTCAAGACCTCTTGCCTGCTCAGATTCAGGTGTGCACTTAAGGAGAGATTCACAGTTGCCAGGAGCCAAATGAGCTCAGCAGAGCCCAAAAAATTACATCAGCCCATGGCCTGGTGTGGGTTCCTGTGCAAAATTACTTAGGGGGAAAGACACTCAAGTCACATACATAGCCAAGCAGCAGTTTTAAAATTTTAAAATTAGGAAGGAAAACACTCACTCTGGACAAAAGAGAGAAGTGAAAATGTTTTGTGTACCAGGTGGGACTCCCTCATCCAATGAACTGTTGCAGAAATAGCTGCCATCAGCCCACAGTGTTCTGGAGCTGTCTTGGTCTAAGTTGACATTTGCTGATGCCAGCAAACTCAGCAGCCCGGAAAGCTGTTTTTTTCCCTACTGCTGAGACCACCATTCCATAGACTGGCAGAGGAGGTGCCTTCTGTCTCTCAGCATCTCATGCCAAGGGAAAGCCTTTTGTCCGCCCACCACAGAGGCAGTGGCACAGGAGGAAGCTGTGAAACACTAACTGCTGTTGCTGGCAAGTGAGCCATAAAGGAGGGTTCTGCCGGAAGGACACAGGCTGGGATCTGACCTCCCTTCTGTGCACACAGCCAGCGTGGATAGGTGAAGCCATCTCCTGTAGGGAGCACTGGAGGTGGGCTGAGCTGAGCTGAGCCAAGAGCTCCTTGGAAGTTAACAGCATTGTTAATGCTGGGACAGAGATCCGGGTCCGTGTCGGAAACACAGACAATGCTTCCCCTCAGTCTTTCCACTGAGATTTCTGCCAGTTGGGTACATGCCATGGATCTCAAAACGCAGCTATGAAACTGGTAGCTATCCCAAATTAAATAATATCCTGGAGGATGGCACTGAGCAGCTTTCAGGCCAAATCTGGCATATTTTCTATTTGCTAAAATCTGCCTTCTCAATAGTCCTTGCCTGTGCCTGCCCTCTCTGTGAGGCATCAGCTCGAGAGTGTCAGAGCAACAGGGTGAGGTGCCTTTGAGCATAGGAGATGTGTTGTATTGGTCCCTCCAGGAGCCCCCCCTGTTGCTCCTCTGCCCCACAGATGCGGCTAAATCCAGTGGGACACAGATGGGGTGATCCTCCACATCTGCTCTGGAGGGTGCAGGGCAGAAGAGGGGTGCAGTGTGGGACACTGTTCCCATACTGTGTGGTGATGAAGGATCTGTTCCCTCCCTGCTAAAGGACCTTCTCTGTGTCCTCCCTGCTAGAAGCCGCACAGGGCCATAGGCACATGTCAGTGCCTTACTGACTACTCCCAGGGTAAACTGCAGACTCCCTTTTAAAAGCACAAGGGCTCAGAAACATGTTTTTAATGTGGAACCTGCAATTATGGCATTTTCATATATCTCTGGGGACCAGGAGTTTTAACTGGCTACTTCCTCCAGCCTTAAACAACCCTGCAACTGCTTGGTGCAGCTCTTTCCATCTAAATCACACACTGGACCAATCTTCTCAGAAGATATTTTGTTGCAAGATTTCCAAAGTTGCTCCTTAAATTTGGCTGTTAATGTCACATTTGAGGCATGTGAATGAAATGGCCAGATTTTCCAAGCCTGAAGCCCCTTGAAAGTGCCCATGACTTGTGTTTTTGCCAAATATTTGCTCTTGAAGGCAGAGTCAAACAGACTCGTGCTGCAGATTATCGTGACCTGATTACATTGCTGTGAAGTTAAAGGGTGGGTGTGAGGGGGAAGCAGCTATTTAAAACCATTTGCATCAAAATCAGAGCAGTCCATGAGAACAAGACAGCTGTTAGATGCATTGTGGGCACTGAGATGGGAATTCCTGCCTGTTTCATCAGGCAGCCAGCTGCAGCCGGCAAAACCGACCCCGACAAGTCAAGCGGTGCAAAGCTGCACCTGCGAGCTCTGTATGCGCCTGTTGTGGGGTTGGGAAGAAAAAAAAGAAAAGAAGTTTAAAGACTGGATCAAGCAAATGAAACCCTAAGTAGTAGAAGCTGTATAGAGGTTAAAAGGTAATAGCATCATCATGGATCATCTTGCAGGCTTGGCTGAGAGAGGACTCAGCGCATCACGGTGAGGAGTTGTCCGTGCTTAGGAAAATTTCCAAATGTCTGCAAACCCAGCAAACCTCTGTTAAAACTTGTTACCATTCCCACTGCCTGAAGTTCTGGATAATTAGTTTTAAGGATACCACAGTGATGCCTTTGGATTGTTGCCTGTGAGGTGTCAGCGAGGAGCGCGGCAGTGAAATGCCCACAGATCCCGGGTGCAGAGGCAGTAGCAACCCCAGCCATCTGTTTTGCTCAGACCCTTTAAGCAAACATGGAACAAGTGCATGGCATCCATACACACACCTAGTTCAGGCTGTTGGTCAGGGATTGCTCCTATTGCACATGTGGGCAGGAGGCAGCACAATGCTGAAGGGCAGCCCCTCATCAGCTGCCCACATGGATCCAGGTCAAGCAGTCAGTCCCCAACTTTTACTTTCAGAGCCTGTTGATCTGACAGTTGTTTGTTGTGGTTTCTGGACTTGATGCATAATGTTTAAGTCAGCAACTTCTACCTGAGATGGATTTTATGCAGTCATAAACTGGGTACACCAAACTTGGAGGAGTGTCTGATACACTGATGGATCATGCTTCCATCCAGATCTCAACAAGCTGGAGAAATGGGCCAGCAGGAACCTCAGGAAACTCAGCAAGAAGAAGTGCAAAGTCCTGTGCCAGGGGAAAAACAACCCTAGGCATCAATATATAACTGGTCACCCAGCTGGAAAGCAGCTTGTCAGAAAAGGACCTTGGTGGACACCAGGTTGGACATGAGTCAGCCCAGTGCCCCTGCAGCAAAGAAGGCAAATGGCATCCTGGGCTGCACTAGACTATTACTAGAAGTCTGAGGGAAGTGATCCTTCCCCTCTGCTCTGCTTTCTTGAGACCCCACCTGGAGTAGTTTGTTCAGTTCTGGGCTCTCCAATACAAGAGAGACATGGATATACTGGAGAGAGTCCAGCAAAAGACCATGAAGATGATGAAAAGTCTGGATCATCTGTCCTATGAGGAGAGGCCGAGAGGGCTGGGACTGTTCAGCCTGGAGAAGAGAGGGCTCATGAGGAGCCCCTTATCAATGTATGTAAATACTTGAAGGAAGGGTGCAAAGGGAACAGAACCAGTCTCTTCTCAGTGGTGCCAGTGACAGGACGAGAGGCAAAGTTCTCTCTGAACACCAGGAGACACTTTCTAACTGTGAGGGTGACCGAGCACTGGTGCAGGTTGTCCAAGAATGTTGTCTCCATCCTTAGAGATCTTAAACAGCCATCTGAACACAGCCCTGGACAACTGCTCTAAGTGGCCCTAGCTGAGCAGTGGGCTTGGACCAGATGGCCTCCACAGGTTCCTTCCAACCTCAACTTTTCTGCAATTCCATGATCTTATTTCTTGATTTAAGAGAGAATCTTGGCCACAGACACAACTGTCCATTTTCCCAAGCATCAAGCAAGAATGTTGCAAAGTAAACAAAGCTAAGTGATGTGCAGACACAGCCAAAATTCAATTGAACAGAGTGAAATGATTGAGGACCCTGTTTGGTTTAATCACCAAGCTCTGGTCAAGGCCATTGCAAGTGCAGGTTTTATTTAGAGTTTTCAAGGATAACTTCCAAGACAGAAAGATCATTTCACTAAGTAACATTTCCTGAGATGTTAGTTGCTTTGGAAGATTCTTTTTTTTTTTCCACAGAAATGTTCTTATCAAGAAAGATTACTTCTTTATACAAATAGGAAAGAGGTTCTTTTCATGTAAATAAAATGTGTTTTCAAAGTGTTTCTACAAAACACCCAAAGGTTTACAGGGAAATACAAACCAAAACACAATTATACAGTTTTAAAATATATCACTATGTTGCCCTTTAAAATTGATTCTGGTTTTATTACTCACAAATCACTGCTGCTCTGAGTTGAAGACCGGGTTTTGTTCAGTAAGCACTTAGAACACAAATAACAATATATGCCTAAAATCCTCTATGATGATGTATTTTCAAGCCCCTGTGAGGGAAGAAGGAAATACAAGTGTTTCTCTCAGCACTTCAGAAATTTCAGAAGTGAGATTTTGTGGCCCATGTGTGGCACAGGATACCTGGCATGTTTCCTCATGGCTCTCCTGTTAGCCACGGAGACTTGCTCTGTTACGGACTCACAGGGTCAAAGGAACTGGGTGATTTTTGC
Organism: Atrichornis clamosus; assembly: GCA_013400975.1. Lineage (NCBI taxonomy): Eukaryota > Metazoa > Chordata > Aves > Passeriformes > Menuridae > Atrichornis > Atrichornis clamosus. The sequence continues at coordinate 157,247 of WBMZ01008080.1, read as the reverse complement.
TGGGAGGCAACTGTTGCACTGCAATTATCATAGTCAAGAAGCAGAAGGCAATTTTAAGGGTGAGAGATAGTGACGGTGCCTTGAAGTTAAATAGCACAAGCGATACCTTTTTAGATTGATATGGGGAGGTTTCAAAGAAGAAGCCAGTGGGAATGAAAAGAACCTGAAAATCCACCTTTTCAGCTCCCAGACATTGCTCCCTTCTTTCGCATGCCCCATTTCTCTGCTTGCCCATCCATGCCCAAAATGAGATTCCCGGTCCCCGAGGGCAGGACTGTGCCATAGCCCCGGGTGCTGTGCCGTGCTCCAGCTGCAACACGCGGGCTGCCTCCTGGGTTGGCGGCTGCAAAGGCAGAATTTCACAGCAACGGGTCTCATCTGCACGACGCAGAGCCCATTCCCAGCACAGAAGGCCACAGAGCAGATTTCCTCTCTCCACGATCCTAATTAGCCATCTGTGGCGTGCAACTGGAAAAGGGCTTGGCTCAGCAAGCAGAGCAGGGAGGGGGTGGGCAGAGAATGATTCCCCCAGCTTAGGCTCAGTCAGCATTTCTGTGTACACTGGAATGGAGCTGCCCACTGCTGCCGGGAGCAGTGACACAGCTGCAGACCAGCGAAGGAAGGGCTGAGACCCCCTGCTTTCCCATGTCAGCTATACAGAAACTGGAAAAATCAGAGCTGTTTGAAATAATCCCCACAGGGAGAGTGGCCTTCAGTGCATCCCTTTCCAAAAGGGCATCTGGCAATCTGCTCCGTCCATATGCCAACACGTGGGAGCAAAGCAACCGTCTGGAAGGATGGAGAATGGCTCTGGGACACTGCATCAGGCCATGACGGTCCACAGACGTGCCTGCTGCATCTAAGATATGTTTCCAGTCTGAAGAAGTGTGGCCAGCAGGTCAAGGGAGGGGATTCTTCCCCTCTGCTCTCCAGGGGATGCTGCATGAGGCTGGGGTGACCCCGGTACAAGATAAATGTGGGCCTGTTGGAGCAGGTCCAGGGGAAGGCCATGAAGATGGCCAGGGGGCCGGAGCACCTCTCTGTGAAGACAGGCTGAGATAGTTGGGGTTGTTCAGCCTGGAGGAAGGACTCTGGGGAGACCTTAATGTAGCCTTCCAGTACTTAGAGGGGGCTTACAAGAAAGGTCATAAAATCACAGAACCATTTAGGCTGGAAAAGACCTTTAAGATCAAGTTCAAACTTCTACATGTCTTTTAAATAACTCCAGGGATGGTGACTTCACCACTCTCCTGGGCAGCCTGTTTCAAACGGGAACAGACTTTTTTAGCAGGGCCTGCTGTGATAGGACAAGGGGTAATGGTTTTAAACTAAAAGGGAGCAGATCCAGACTAGATACAAGGAGGACTCTTTTTGCAATGAGTGTGGTGAAACACTGGAACAGATTGTCCAGAGAGGTGGTGGATCCCCCATCATTGGAAGTGTTCAAAGTCAGGCTACAAAGGCATTTAGCAACCTGGTCCAGTGGAAGGTGTCCCTGCTCATTGCAGGGGGTTGGACTAGATGACCTTTAAAGGCCACTTTCAAACCAAACCATTCTATGATTCTAAGTTACAAACAAGATAATCCCCATTTTATTTAATTCCTTGAAGATTACCTGCTTTTTGGGATGACTGCTAATTATCAGCCATCAGTCAAGGCTGTGTTATTTTAAAAGGGCTGCACAGAGACTAGAATGCATATTTGTAAATTCAAAGGAAATCTTTCTATGAAGTAAAATCATTGAAACTCAAGGAAGTCTTTTGTCATCACTCTTTTGTTTTACTTAATGCTCGCAGTCACGCCATGTTAATACCAGTGGGTGAGAGTGAAAACCGGAAAATTGCTATAAATGTATAAAGTTGGGAAGGTTGGCTGTGTAATTTAGAAAGAGCAGAAAGTAAATGAAGCTGATGATTTACAAAGTGTCAATTATTTGAAACTGTTCTGGCTTAGAAGCTTGAAGTGTCATTAGTGCATGAAAGAACATTTAAAACAAAAATATGGGTTTTAATCTTGAATCCTTTAAACTACAAAAGCAAGATATTCTACTGCTGCCTCAAGGACAACTTGTGCTCAGACAAGTTTTATTTCTGTTGCTGTTAATCCAGTTGTAAGAGCAAGGCTCTAGGTACACCTCAGAAACTAGTAGGACTTGTTATGAAAGAAGTAATTTATTAAACAGATTTCTGATTTTTCTAAGTTTTCACTGATGGAAGCAACCTGCCCAGCTGGAAGATAGCAAAGTAAATGCCATCATCTCTGCTGTACCCATTTCAGCAGCAGAATCAAGACTTGGTTTACAAAATCTTCTGGCTCTAAGGCCAAGGACTTTGGTTTGGTATGAATATTATTTGCATGGCCAAAAAAGGAAAACCTGACCAATTACCTTCTTCATTAAGAGTGCATGTGTGCATCCATCCAACTTCAGGAATCATCCAACTTCTCGTATTAATTCTGCAGTAGAACAGCACAATTTGTTGTACAGGACTTTAGTTTAGCCCGTCATCTCCAGTCTTCTGAAATCTCACCACATGGGTTTACTTTCTCCTTGTGTTTTTTTCCCAGCTACTCAGCGGGAATCCCTTAAGGGAATAACCATTTTCACGAAATGATAAACCTTCCCGGGAAGACAGAGGGTTGTAATCAGGGTCTGCCTCCAGCTGATCAGTTAGTCCTGTCAGGTTTTTGGCATTCCAAGACAGGAGGTTTTTGCAGCCTCTGAGGAGCAAGATTTTGACAGGCGTGCTCAAGACCTTCAAAATTCAGATTAGTAGTGGAATATTTTTTTTTTTACAGTTCTTTTTTTGGTGTTGAAAGTGTCAAAACATTTAGAAATTTTAGAAAAATTTTGAGTTTAAAACAAAAACTCAAAAAGTTTCCAGTTCATTTTTTTTTAAACTTGTTTACTAATAAGAAAATTATTTTGCCAATCAGTCTAACTTTTTCCTTTCTAAAAGACAGGCTCTGCCATAACTGGATGAGACTAGTGGCTCCTCTCACCCAGTCCCCTGCCCTCAATGATGCCTAATAGAAGGTAGAACTGAAGATGGAAGAAACTCTGACATTATTAGGGAGTCTGAGGGAGTGTTTTGACTACCATAATCACCTCATTTTTTAAGCTCAATCCCTATGCATCTCAGATAAACACAGGCCATCTTATCTTATTGCTTATCTTACCGGTTTCTTGTTGCATCTCCAGCAGAGCTCTTTTCAGCCTTCCCTTGAGAGCTGTTCCCTCTGGCATCTGCAGTGCTCTTCTCTGAACTCTTTTCTATTAAGCTCCATCCCAGTAGTGCCAAGTTGCTTCCAGATGATTTCATGGTTTAGCTACACTCTCTTCACATCCTACTTGTCTTTTTCCGTGGAATGCATATGCTGTGTGTATACAGAACGTGTACATCACAGAAACACAGTTCCAACCCCCCTGCTGTGGGCAGGGACACCTCCCACCAGACCAGGTTGCTCAAATCCCCATTCAACCTGTCCCTGAACACTTCCAGAGATGGGCCATCCACATCTTCTTTGGGCAACCTGTGCCAGGGTCTCACCACCCTCAGAATAAAGCATTTTTTCCTAATATCTAATCTAGACCTGCCCTTTGTCAGTTTAATATGGGTCAGATATGACGTAGGGGAAGCCAGAAGCTCAGCTGGTTTCCAGGTAAAGTTTGGGCAGTCTGAAAGGAGATGTCTGAGAGGAGACAGCAGGAGACTGGATTTATCTCCTCTGATCACCCTTTCAGATCCCCCAAATTTGAAGACAATGGAACTCGACTGATTATCATCAGATCAGATTTAACCTAAAATTTACTTTGGTGCACTGAACATATTCCTTCAGCAGGCAGCAGATGCAAGTTGTGGCTTTTGTCAGGATGAGGAAAAGGAGATTCTGGGGAATGCTAGAGAAGGGATAAACCCCACCAGACTGACGTGGGTTTGGGAGATGTTTAGAGAATCAGTGCTACAGTAGGAGTGATGAGGAAAGGAGGGGCAATACAGAAGCACAAAAGTTGTAAAACCAAATGCTGTAAAACCAGCTCCAGTGAAGAGACAGACCCAGCTAGGCTTAGTTCCTGCTGTAAGCCTGGAGCACCTGAGCTAAATCTGACCTCATGTCTCCTGCTGCGAAGAGAGTATAATATCAGCCACGTGAAGGAAAAATTTCTCTTGAAGAAATAATACTGAAGACAAGTCAAGAGCTGGCTGAAATTCACCTTCTCCATTTGCTCTACAAGTCCAGCTCCCTGAGTCATTCAGCCAGAACATTTCAGCTCATCATTAATGTATGGAAAAATAAAGAGCCTTGTCTCTTGTCCTAATAATATCTCATCACACATAAAAAATGGTTAGTACACTTGATTGATTGATGCAAGGAGATCTGCTTGAATGAAATAAACCTTGAATCATGACTTTAATGTTAGCTAGAGTGATGGGCTTAAACCAAAACCTAGTAGCCCCAAGCTGGGAGGAGACTGAGCCCAGGTGTGACTGCTGGGGCTCATGGTTGTCACTTCTTAGATGTCACCTCAGTTCATTTTAGAGATTCTCAGCTTGTGAGATTTCTCATGTTGTCTTAGAACTCGGGACAAGACTCATGGGTTAATTACCCTTGTCCTGATCACTTCTCTTACAGGTACAATGGAGCATTTAGTTCTTTTTGTTGGCTGAAAAAGTATCTCTGTGGCTCTCACAGCAAGCAGGCACTGAACATCCTCCCTCCTCAGAGGCAATACAAGCACACAACTGATTTTTTGGAACAACCACTCCACTCAAACATGCATCTGTACCACATGGTGACTTTAAGTGGTCATGAGTCACTCATGCAACTAGTCTTTGTGTAGACTGCTGTCCCTATAAACTCACTAGGATCTCAGAGAGAGTCGAAGAAAAGTTGGCATGGCCAGCTGAAGACCTGGAAATAATTGAATGTAGGTTGTTTGCTGACTGACTTGATGAAATAAATATTTTAATTCCAAGGACAACTTACTGTTTAATTAAAATGTCAGATCACCGAAGTCTTAGTTGTGCATCACTTTGAAATTACTGTTCTCATCTAAGCACCAAAAACTGTTCCCACATAAAAGCAGTTATTTGGTTAGCTAGCCCTGCCTCACCATCTGACCTCTCACAGCCACAGAGCTGTGCAGAAGAGGAGGGCACCCATGTGGGTGCAAAATTGATCTATCTGCTGTGAATCCACTTCCAGAGGGATCCATGACCATCCTGATGGATGCAAAGTGAGAGAAAGTTGCTGCGGATGAGCACAGCCAGCCTTTTGTCTCCTGGCACTTGCTGAAGGGAGATACTGAGATTGGTGCTGATGCTTTCACCTAAAGTAGGACGAGGTGGACTCTGAACCAAAATCAACTTCTTGCATGACTATAATACAGGTAATGCTCTGCACTTCAAGAGTTTCCAGCTTGGCAGCACATTTTCCCTCTCTGAGTGTGCTTTCCCCAGTATTAGATCCCCTCCTTTTCCAAGCCTTTTTGGGTTTGCAGATACATGATTATCACTCCAAGAGCTGTATGGTCTTCACCTCACCCTGGCAGTATTTACAAACAGGGGAGTGACACAGGACAGCGAGAACCCCTGCAGCTCAAAATGCATTGCTCTGCAAGCTGGAGGCCACTCTGGACCTTTCTAAACCCAGCACCAGCCACTGAGATGTGCAGAAGTTACGGAGGAGTACGAAGAGAACTTTGAGGTTATTGGAGATGAGAGACCTAAGATTGTTTTTCTCCCAGCACTGGCAATTGACACATCAGGAATTTAACCCTCATCCTTCTGCACTTTGGTTCCTGATAAGCTACTACTACATGAGTTTCACTTAATATATCACATTTTTGCCCAGTGTCACATGTTACAGGTATGTGATAGGAACAATTACAGGAGGGGCTGACAAACATCTAGCGACAGGTTAATTACAGGCTAGAAAAGTAAATGGAAAACTATGACTTTTTCTTGGAAAGACTGAACCCCAAATTTCTCTTTAGATGCTATTAGCAGGTAAATGCCACGCTTGTATTTGGAGATCTTTTGTACCAGCAGCTTAAAGGCAAATAAGAACAAGCTGCTGCCCTCAGGAGTTTATAACCCTCCATAAAGAGATAGGATATGTGTAGTGGGTGGAAAAAAGAAGTGATTACTCTCCTCCTTTTTTACCGATAAAGAGAGAGATCAAATAACATCTCTGTTACCACACAGGAAACCTGTGGCAGCACAAAATAGAAGGAACCGGGATTTTCTGGAAGCAGATGCTCTAACCACAAACTCCCTCCTTCCCTCACTTCCCGCATACTTTTGTTTTAGCAGCCAGCCTTGAGCCACTGCACATTGAAAAAGGAAATGTGTCCCTTTACAACCACCCAACAACAGACGAGTTTTAGTAGGATGCTTCCCTGGTTTTCCCTGGAGAACGGAGAGGGTCAGGAAGATCAGGGGGTGACTTTGAGAGGAGCCTGGACACACAATGTTTCGTGGCTGGAGGAGGAGCTGTGGATGCTGCCTGGGCTGTAGGAGTGTGTGCTGGACATGGCGTGCCCACACAGTGCCCCATCTTCACCTTCCTGACCACAGCAGCTGCTCATTTTCCCATCTCAACGCTGAACAGCCCAGCCAGAGCTTGGAGGCACATTTTTGATCTGCCTCAGTGGCAGAGGAACGATTTGGGGCCTTATCGCTAATAAATACCTGAGCGGTGTAACAGGAGCCGGTTTTACTATTGTTATGATGACACCGATACACGTGTTGGTGCTGTTATGGCTGCAGAGCTCGGGCTACTTTATCGTTTTGCCTCCTTGGCCAGGTAACTTGAGGCCGCGGCACTATTGATTGAGGACCGCCGGGTGCTGTAGCGTCCGCTCCTGTAACCGTAGCCCGCCGGGGCTATGGGGCTGTTGTGAGGGCTTTGTTCAGCTGCTGACAGCTCCCAGCAAGAGCATGCCAGGGTTGCAAACGTTTTCATTGTGCCTGCACCTCTTTGCCTCGCAGACAATAGGAGTGGGCGGCAGTGAGGAGACAGTGGGCTGACTTTGGTGGAGGACAAAGCAGGAGGTGTAGTACCCCGATTCTGAATTCTTCTGACGGCAGGAAAGGGGGTGCTCTCTCTTGGGAAGGCTGGAATGCCATTATGCCAGGGCTTTCATTTTGGGCGCTCTTCTGGATGTGAATGCAGCCTGTTGATTATGCGGATGTGGAAAGCAGGCTAAGTGGATCCGATAACCTGTCATCCAAGATGCATCCTTTCCCTTGCTCAGCCCTGCTCACCTGCTTTGGAAACACACACGAAAACGCTCCGTTTGAGCAGCCCAACACAAGCCCTGCGTCCATGGAGGAGGAGAAGACGGAGGCAGCCTCAGCGGTGTGCCTGCAGCCATCTGCAACAGCAGCCAGCAGCACCAAGCGCGCAGGAGACAGGGACAGCGAGGAGATGTTCAAAGCCAGCAAATGCTCTGAAAAACACAGCCGTGCAAGCAGCAATTCCAGCAATCACACTGCTGCTCGGGCAGTGCCTGCTACCACCGAGTCACCACTGTTTGCTGCTAAAGAGCTCAGCCAGGATGTTATTGCACTCTGTACTCACATCCCCAGGCCATCCATCATCCACGTGCCAAAGGTGAGTGCTCTAGAAGTCACTGTGCAACAAGGTAAGAGACCTGGCTGGCTTTTACAAAGTATAAGAAGGGAAGAAAAAAATCCATAGGAGCATTTATCTTGTATTGATTGGCATGCAGTCAGGAAGGGACTAATGGCTGTTCTTACTAAAATAATACAATATGACAGCTATAGCTTTCCCGCACTATTATCAGAAGCCTTAGGGGATGTTTATAATAATTCCAGGCACTTTTACAGTACATTTCGATCACTTGTCTTCCCATCTTTTTTTGATCTTCACTTATTTTGGATCTGATCCAAAATCCTTTTAAATGAACAGGCATCATTTTGCCCCCCTGACTTGAGTGAACACTGCATTTTTGCCACCTCAGCCAGGTGCCTCAAGGCTGTAGCACCACTGGTTGCAGAATCCTTTTTCCATCTTATTTTTAGCTTGTGTGTGCTTGGAGGCAGCAATAAGGTGTTGAGTGCAGTTTTGGTGAATTCAGCTTGTTCTTGCTTTAATAAGAGCACGAAGCTGGGTATTTTGCCATTGTTTTTACTAAAATACTGAATAGTAATGGACAAATAGTGCTGTTCTCATTTTCTCTCAGTTAGGTAACTGGAAATCACAAGTTTTTTTCCCCCGATAAACACCAAGGAATAGAAGCCACATGTGTGACTCAATTTTTTTACACACAGCTTTTGTTTAGGAGTCCATTCCTCTCCCAATTTCCCTGCCAAATCACATATATTCAGAGTGCTGCTCTTTGCTTCCCCTTCACAGTCAGTGTTTGGCAAAGATATCTGCATTTCTTGTAAAACAAGGGCTAGGAAAAGGTTTAACATGAGATGCATCTGCTGGAATTAAGAAACTTCTCAGAATCAGGTTTTCCAAGTGGGTTATGCTGTGATTACCAGAGTTGGGGGCTCTGTAGACCACCTCAGTCCTGTTGCCATCAACCACAGCTCCTGTAGAAAAGATATGGAAAAAGTAGAGCTGCCCAAGAGCAATAATTTGCTTCAGTATAGAAGGGAGGGCTGGCTATGGAGGTGCTGGGATCTCTTTCACATGAGGTTCTGAAGATGGCCATTATCTGGGGATGGAGTAAGTATATTTAGTCCTGCTGGCATTCAAGGAGCCAAACCAGATGCTATCGAGGTCTCTCTCACCAGCACATTTCTGTGGTTTCTCTTGTTTGTTTGATTTTTTTTGGCTTGAGAGGTTCAGGTTGGATATTAGGAAAGGCTTTCTCACCTGGAGGGTAATGCAGCATGGGAAGAGGTTACACAGAAGTGATGGGGGTGCTGTGCTTGCAGGGTTACAGCACTTGGCTGGACAAATCCAGGGCTGACCTGATGTACCCTTGTCAGCCATCTGGCTTTGAACAGGAGGTTGGACAAGAGACCTCAGGAGGCTCCTTCCAGTCCCTGTTTCTGTGGTTGTGTGATGTATGGATTTTGATGCATGTATGCAGCTTACACGCACAAGGAATTGGGCTCAGGCTGAGGCATCTCTTTGCTGCCACTGAGCCTATGGTGCTCTTGGCTTTACACTGAGTTTGTGACAGTTTCTCCTCTCCATCTGCTCCTACCTGCTCCCTTCCAACCACTTCGCGCTGCCTTTGCTCACCTGCTGCTCTTCTCTGTGCTGTCAAAGCCACTGCCAACGCCCTTCTCATGCTGTGAGTGTTCACTGTAGCAGGAGAAGTTCCTTATGTTGGACACAGACATCTCAAACTTCACACGTCTGTAGTGTTGGAACAGGCAATGCCGAAGGGTTGAATTCAAAGTTGCTCCCATGCCTTTGCAGTGGTGGAGCAGGGATTCTGCTGGCTGACCTGTGCCAGGGGTTTCTCTAGGAGTACACATGGTCCAGTTTAGGAATACAAATGTATATGAATCTGCAGTCAGAGGAGAAGTCAGGACCGGGCCCCATCCCTCTGGACAATGTTCGTGTTTCAAATTCAATCATCCAAGACACCACATCTTCACCACATCTTCCATCACTGATTTTAGGAGGGATTTTTAACAACAAGCTACAAAAACCCCATTCATCAGGACGATGTGTTGTCCTGCCCTGAAGTTCCTGGTGAACATCTTCTTCTAATTGCCTTGATGTTTTTCTGTCAGTGGGGAGACCTGCAAGGAAATTCTTTGTCAGAGCAGGAATTGGGCTTTCTGCTGCCCCTCAGCATTGAGATCTTCCTGCCAAGGTCTGGTTGGTGACACCTGTGAAGTCCCACACGTGAGGAGACTCCTCTTTCCATGGCACACACAGCCCAGATGTTGCATCTGATCAACCCCAGGCTGTCAGAGCATTCTGCTACCAATGGGCTGAGATGATTTTGGTGGCAAGCTGGAGACAAACAGGAGGCCCACAGAGTCTTGGTGTCTGAGTATCCACGTTCAGCTTTTCTGTGAGCCTCTGCACTTTAGAGACCTGCTTAGAGGCAGCTCCTGGCACCTTAGAGCAAAGCAGTGTCCTCCCTCAGCCCTGCCCATCAGCCCAACCAGTTTTAAAAGAGCAGTACCCTCATGACTGCCTTTTCAGGTAAAGAGAAGATAAATAAATGAAGCAAAATAAAAAGATGAGACTATTCATGAAGGCTGTGGTGCACTGGTTGAAAGTCAGAGTGCAGTGGGTGGAAGAAGGAATGCAGGATGTGGACCAACTCTGATGGGTTGAGGACGAAATGTGGCAGATGGAAATACTGGGGGATTTGGACTTTCTGCCACAGTTGGGGAAGAGATATGATAAATATGGAGAAGAAGAAGAGCGTCCCAGCAAAGGGACTGCAGCAGGGAGTGGGGAAGAGAGAGGGAGGTTATGGTCATGGCATGTGATGGGCTGGGGACCACACACAGGGTTCCTGGAGTGAGAGGGAGGAAGAAGATGGAGAGAAGAGGTGGTGGGAGGCACACAGGACATCTGGTATACATCTAAGGGATGGGACTCAGGGAAAACATAGGCCATGAGGAGAGGAAGAGGAGCACAGGCTCTCTGTGAGCAGGGTGTGGGCGGCCTTGATGGGAGGGTGGGGAGGAAAGGAGAGGAGAAAGCACAGGGCTGGTGGGGAACAGGGGCCAGAGGCATTTCAGTCCCCAGAGCAGAGCTCATGCCTGTCCTAAAATAATAATAATATCCAGACACTGCTTAAGGAGCCAGTAAGGCCCAACAGAGAAGACATAAATTTCCATTCTACTTGTGGTATCTGAATTTCCCTTTTAATCTCAGTTTCTCCAGCTACAAAACAGACAGAATTTGTCCTATTTCCTATTCAATCACAGTGAAATCTATAAATTAAAATAACATATACCTGCTAAGTGGGGAAGGCAAACATGCTATGTAAACACAGGTATCTCCCAGTCCTACACAGGAGACCTTTAATTCATGTTCTTGCATCGAATTCTTCAACAAAAGCTGAAATAATGTCAGTAAAAATGCTCACAGTATTTTGCCTCTTTCATTTTAAAAATTACATCATCAAGGAGCAAACAACAAATGCACTGAGAACTTCCAGCATCAAGAGACCTGATGTCTACCTGACAGCACAATCCTTTCAAGCAGAGGATCAGTCCACTTTTCACTAACAGCAGCATATAATTCTAATTTGAACACATAATATACTAATTAACAAGAGCTTCCAGCTGACCCTCCCCCCTGGGACATGTAGTCACATATTTTGGGTTACAATGGAGCTGCATGCATGTAACCAAATCCGGAATTTGATCAATTATTCCTTTTATGAGAATACTGCATCTGTTCCAGATGGAGCCAACCTTAAATCCGATATAAACATGATCCAAACAAAAATTAGATTTGAAAATTATTACCAAATAGATTGAATTAGACTTGTTTGATCACAATTACCATGGCAGCACTGTGCTTGTAAATAAGCAACCGTCATTTTAATATCTAGAGATTGCCTCAGTAATAAAGTATCCTTCAATGTCAATGAAGTTCTTATGTCTTGCACCTTTGTCCTTATTCTGATGTGTAAAGAATTAATTCTCTTGTGTTTTGTGTGCTGCCTGGGAGTCTTTATCAGCCTTTACAAGGCCATAAATCAAAGCTGCCAGAACTAAACACCAGAACTTGCTTGCCTGGTCTTTCAGCCTCAGCTACAACATGAAAGATTTTCTCATCTTTTATTTCCAGGTATAGTTTTAGCAACTGATAAACTCTGGGGTGGAAACTTAGAAGAAATCCTTATTGTTCTGAACCAACAACTGTGCTATGGCTCGAATAAATGTTTCATGTTGACAAAAGCATATCAGTGACCCCTTCTACCAACAATATCATTCACCTGACTTGAACTCTGTTGACCCTCACAGTTCAGATTGGTTTCTTTTCCAAAACAAAAGAAACCCAAACATCATCCAGTGTATCATGGAATAATTTCTTCCCTTTCAAGCTGTTTGAGCCACCAGAAAATCAGAAGCTGAGACCTTAAACAAGACATCCTGGGAATTATATGTCTGATGAAGCTTCCCATTGCTCCTGGGGAGCCTCACTGAAACTGGTCTCACCTGCAATCTCCTAGACAAAGTGTCAGTCATACCTTTAGGGTTCAGAGAACCCTTTAGAGGATCTCATAGCTACTTTCAACACTTTGACGCTTTGCACAGTTGTTTAAAGCTGTGCAGTTCAGCTGTAAAATAGAGCCTGATAACGACGTGTCACACATTTACAGGAGGGGAAAGTGCTTACTGGATGGAGATGAAGAATTGCAAGAGATGAGGGCAGTTGAGATGCAGGAAATGCACCAGTAGAGGCCTAGGGGAAGCCCTACACTGAAGTTATACCCCGTAGGTAAATGCCATAAATAAATGGAATATATCAACACTCCATTGAAAATAACAGGACTTCCCACAGTCAAACCCACACGTACTCATGGTTTCGTAATACAGCTCCTAGGGAGCAAGTGCTTGTGAGGATTCCTGGTGCTTGTGCTTTCCTGGGAACACAGCAGAGAGTTGTTGTTTTCAAACCTCCTCAGGTGCTGGGTGTCCCTGTGGGCCTGAGTGTCTGACTGCTGAAGGAAGCATATCAAGCATGCTTTGGGAGTTGTTAAGTATTTTGGTGAGCAGCTAAAAACTAGCAGGAAATGAACATCATTACTTGGTGAATGGCAGCTGCTTAATACTGAGCCATCCTTTTGCTTCCCTTGGCAAAGATTGCACTCCACCCCTCAGCAGAAGATGTTTGTGATAATTTTATCAGTGGGACTGTAGGAATTGCACAGGGATAGTCTTTTCTCCAGGACAAGGGAAAAATACCTTTATTTTCCCCAATCTTGCTCTGGTGCAAATTAGCTTTAATTTAATCAAAATAAACCCGGAGGATAAAGCCCATCTCTTCGAAGTCCTCAACCTGGGTGCTCAAACACATGGGCTGGTTGCCAGAGCAGCATTAACACCCTTCAATTCCCCAACATTTGCAGGAGCTTAGCATCTCAAATAAAACAGTGTCATTTATACAAATTAAATTTATATTAATGCTTTGGCAAATTCAGTTGTGAGATTATGGCCCTGGTGATTTGGCCAGAGCCCTCTAAGAGGCTTGAGATAGTCCTTGGACAGGATTCTTTTTTTTTTTGTTCTTTATGACCAAAATCTCTGTTACTAGCGCATGCTACTGTAATGTTTCCCTTCATCTCTCCCTCTTAATCTTGACTCTGTAGCTGGCAGCTGTCTGGGGAGAGTGTGTGTGGGCTGGCAGCTCTTGACTCTCAACATAAACAGCACCTAAGTGAAACCAGACTTTCTCATTACATTTTTACTTTGCTCTCCACTCCCACACAAACACAGAGGTAATGGCACTTTGCAGCACAGAGCTTTTCATCCCGGCCAGCACACAACTCATTTTCTTCCATGTCCTGCACATATGCAAAATAAAATCCCTCCTAGTGGTGGAAGCGGCAGGCTCTGGTCACAGAGACGCCGTGTGCTGTGCTGGCCCTGGGTTGGCACGTCTCTGCACAGAGCAGGGAGCACGACCACCCCTCCCCTGCCTGCAGCACTCCCCATCCAACAACTTCCCTTTCATCTTGCACGTGGCATTGCTGCAGCTGATGCACATCTGTTCCAGATGTGACCCCAACCAAAATGGTGCAGTTTCCTCTATTTGACAAAAAGCTCTTATTTTTGCTTTTTCTAAATCTACCTCCTACCTCTTCCTTCCTCAGCTTGCATCAGCTGGGTCATTTTTTGCAGAGGGGTTATGCAGTTGCATTTCAGTTGCTGTTCCACAACAGCTCCTGCATAGCAGAGTGATGAGGGACAGCCTAAGAGCTTCCTTCATGCCCTCCTGTACCCTGAAACCTGTCCCAACAGCTCTTGGGAGTAATGAACCTCTGTGCCAACAACAATAATAGAAATAGTGGAGCTTTCAGGGAGTTCTTGGAAGTCATGAGACCCTCATTTAAAGGGGATTAAGGAGAATTTGTGAAGTTTCATGAAAGGTACTTCTGAAAACAAGATATTGTAACAGGAGCACTTTGAAACCTCCTCTAGGAAATTGGAGACCTCATGAAACTTGACAGGTTTTGGGTTTCATCACCAACACAGAACAGCCCAGGGTCAGAGAAGAGTTCATACCCCTTCTACTCTTAGGGTGAGCACAGGGGTTTTGGGATGCTGTGTAAGCAAACACTGGCATGTCTTTAGCATTCAGTTTTTGGCTTTTGCTCACTTTAGCACCTGCAGAACCCATACTGTTCAGCCTCTGTAAGTGTTCATGCCCCGTTTGCATCTTCTCCACAGTCTCGCTCTGAACACAGTGTCAATGTTGTGGTAGCGTTCTCCTTCCTCCTGCCTTTCAGTAAATTAAAGGGTGTTTGCAGCTCTTGGGGGGAGATAAGATGCGGTTTGAATCAATGGAGTAATTACAGAAGAATATGATACTAATGGGCCTGATTTGAATGCGTATCTAAGGATGAATGCTGTGGCTGCCTGCCCAGACGGTGCACACTTTCCTCGTGATGAGTTATTTATGACTTGACACATCGCAGCTCTGCTGTTTTGTGGCTCAGCAGCATTCGTGTTATTGATAAAGCAAATTCTGTCAATATTGTGCATTCCTACTGATCCAGGGCTGGCTGCTGAGCAGTCTTCCCACCTGGTGCAGCCACGGCCACCCCCTCTCCAGCAGCAAGAGCAGAAGAGAGAGTCTGATACAGCTTCACCAAGGGCAAATCGTGCCTGACTGAGAGGCCATGGAAGTGGCATCCTTTGGTGGAGTGACAGCACCAGTGGGCATGGGAAGAGCTACTGATGTCACCTACCTGGCTTCTGGAAGACCTTTGATATGGCCCCCCACAACATTCTTGGTTTGGGGTTAGTTTTAGTAGCCTAGGAAGAGTTCTGTAGTTAAGGAGCACCAAACTGCTCCTCAGAGAGTAGGACTGGGGATTCTGCCTGCGAATAAAGACCTAGTCTTCCATGAACCTGATCTTATATTGGTCCAGAGACAAAACTTTATAAATCTTACTTTTGCCTGTATAAATATATATACATACCATGTGTATCATTATAGATATATCATTATATCCAAATATAATAGACTGCAGTATAGCTATTTTGTGTCCTTCAGAGTCCACTCCCTGCGGCATCACACACTTCTGGCATGACAGTGTTTATCTTTGCTTCTGCTTTTCTTATTCGTTCCATGCCATGGGTGGAGGACAATCGTACCCAGAGATATTGGAATGCCTAATGCACTGGGGCTGGGTGTTAACACAAAATATCCATCAGAAAGGCCATGGCTTGGCATTCCAACTCTACAGTGAGAAGAGTGTTCAGCCTTTCCCCAGACAACACATCTAAATCCTGAGCTTTAGAAAAGTCCTATCTAAATCATAAGAAGAAAGGTCTAATTTCTTGATTATTTCAAATGGAAAGATTTAGACCACAAATATTGCACCAACAGTGGCAAAACCCCAAAACAGCTGGGCCATTAGTTCCCTTAATGAAACAGCTGGGCACAGCCAGACCCAAGTGTTTGATGTGATGGGTCCATCCCAGTGGAGATTGTCATTTATTTCAGAGCATCAGATGCAAAATGCTGTTGTCTGAGCTTTGCTTCAGAACGTGCACGTGGAGTTTGTGTGGGGTAAGGACTCCTCACGGAGGCTGAACACTCCTAAGAACAATGTCAGGTTGCTGTAATTTGGGACCAGCCACACGTTTGGAATGTGGCCCTATTCTGTCGCCCTCTTTTCCACACACCTGCAGTCAGGGCTCTCCAGCTCCTCTGTTTAAATTAGTGCATTTTCTGTAACTAGCACGAGCAGCAGGGACCCTTAGCCTTCCTGCCCTGACACAAAGCAGACAGATGCTGTGGCTAAAAGGTGATGCCTTTTCAGGGGACAGCACAGCCCTCTCACCTGTACACTTACAAAGCTGCCTCCAGCCCTGCTGCTGTACTGCTCCAAGAAGAGAAGCTAAGCACAGCCATATAACAGAGCGAACAAATAATTCAGTGGGTAGAAGCTGTTGAATGATATTTAGACCTACATGCCATAAACTGTGTCTTCCTTGCTCTGCAATTTCAGACCTTAATAGAGGGGATTAGCAAAAAGATCTAACTGACTTGTTTGCTAACAGAATTTGTGTCTGTCCTTTGGTTTATTATGAAAAACAGTGGCTGGATGCTAACAGATTAAATTAATTTTTAAGTACCTAAAGTGAAGTTTGGACAGAAATTTCATGCTGCTGAGGAACATGAGCCCTTCACTTGGCCTGTACAGGAACCAACCCCTGCTAACCAAAATTGGGCAATGAAAAGTTCTAATAGTGGAGGACCTTGTTTCAGTGGTTGATCTAAATATTCCACAGAACCTTCCAGAAAAAAAAGAAAAAGTAATTAAATGCAGTGTGACTTTGCTGTCCAGGGTTCAGCTAAAGGAGATTTCAGGTGACTGGTGCAAATTCTTAATGACTGAGTGGTGTCTTCACTAGGGAGAGTGCTCAAGTGATCCAGGCATCGACACCTGCATGGGATGAGGCCTACCTCGCACCAGAGCAGGGCATTTTTCAGACTTAAATTTATTTGTGTGAGCAAAAGTTTGCCCTATTCCCTATGAGTACCACAGTAACGTGTGTTCAGCTTCTTTGGATGTCTCTGTGGGAAGGTCCTTTCCTAATATTAAGCCCAACTCTCCCTCTGATTCCACAAACCTGTCCAAAAGCTGTTCTGTCTGCTGCCACCTTCCTCTGCAGCCCTGCCAGGCCTCCCCTGTCACTCCTTTAATATGCCAAGGCTTCTTGGTACTTGCTGTCTCAATGCTGAGAAGGTATGTGACCTTCCAGACATTAAAAGCAAATATGTCTTATGCAAAAATCAGTTTCAGTTCTGCTTCCTTCTATTTAGCTTCAAGAGCTGAGTGAGCTTCAGTCCTTCACACTGTATTTTTCTCCACTGTCTGGAAAGTTTTCTTCCAATTTCTGTGCTATTATTCAATCACATGTGATCCTTTGACAGAAGCACCTAATATTCATCATGCTGCTATCATACAATTCCCATTATACACAAACCTCCATGCTTTGAAGCTTTTAAAAATCGTTACATTTGTAAATGAAAAATTAAAAAAACCCCCACCAGAATAGATTTTTCATGTTTCAGCCAAATAGAATCATAAATCATTTCAAATATTGCAACCTCATAATTCCAACAGAAGTTTGTTTTCATTGCACAAGAATTCAGCAGTACATCATCTGGTGTTATAACTTTGTTTGACAGAAAAGTGTTTGAAATCATGTCCCAGACCTTGAAATCCTCTGGTCTGAAATCATGCACAGTTTCTGAAAGGGAAGAGTGGCAGAACCAGCTCTCAGGAAACTCAAACGATAAACTGAAGCAGTAAATGGAAATTATTTATGCTGAGTCACCATCTGTTGGCAGAAGAATCTCACTAGTAGGATGGGGTCTGTTCACATGCAACTTAAAGTGATGAAAAAGTAAGGTATTTAAGGTCCAAAAATGGCCATGAGATGATAGATACAGGTAGATCTATAGGGAGAAGAAGAGAATTTTTGTGCCAACAAGAGTCTCTCTGAAGGTCAGAGTAACTGCCCACAGGTGCCTGCTGCTCCTGCCCAGAGCAGCTCCAGGGACAGCAAGGATTGGACCCAGTTATCTGGGCTCTGGCTGAAGCCAGTGGCCCCAAGCAACTGCTGCCCTTATTTTTCTGGCTATAAGTTTTTGGAAAATTCTCCAGTTTTCAGAGGGATTTGTCTTTCTCGTAGGAGGATTTTCCTGGTGGGCTTTGCTCACACACGTAGGGAAGAAAGCAGACACAAGCAGATTTTAATTAAACCATTCTTTTAGCTCCCCAGGCTTGTGCAATTTAACTTCTTCTCAGAGATAATATTAACACTTACGTCATTTTTCATTCTTGTTAGCTTTGCTAGTGGAATTGCATTGGCAAGAAACCCTCTGGAAGCAAATGCTCATTGAATCCTATTGTTTCCATTCCCTTCAGCCATCATTTCTCAGCCAAAGAACAAATGTTACCAGCAACAGGAAGTAGCTTGATTTTCCAACAAAATCAGCAGAATTGCATACGCAGGGAACAGGAATTATACCTCTCTAAGATCTACCTGGTTAGAGGTGTTATTTGTCAACAAAATTTAAAAAAATAACAAGGAACTGGTACTGTCTGTAGGGGACTGAGACGGAAGACTTGGAAATCCGTGGCATGGCAGAGGCAGAGGTTTGGAGGAAAGAGGAGCAGGGATGTGGGAAGTGGAGGGGGCGTTCCACTGGCCCCCGGTCAGCAGCTCTGCCTCTCTCCTGAGAGAATGTCAGTTCATTAGCAGCCCTGATTGCCATCTGAAGTAATAAAATAAACACTGCCCTGAGTGGAATATCCTGGAATTAGTTGCTCAGGCCTGGCAGAGTATGAGATCACGCTTTGCCCTGCTCTGAAGCACAGGCAGATAAATTAAAAAGTATGGATTGAGTGAGCTGGTTATTACATTGCCCTCCAACGTGCAAACACTGAGCTATTTCATGTCAGAGGTTCACCATTTGGTGCAGGGACAGTGAGAAGGGGCAGCTCTTGTGAAGCTAACTGCAGAGCTTAGTTAGGTTTAAACCCCAAGAGGAAGGAATGCAAATATTCAGATATAAAGAAGCATCTGGAGCCCAGCGTGCTGTTTCTAGGAGACTTTGGGTGCTAGACAAAGCTGTGATCACGTCAGCAGTTGACACTGGTGTGGTGAGGGGATGTCTTGCTCAGCCCACATGGGCTTGTAACCAGAGATGTGCTGCCACTCCTCCCTTTTACAGGGTGAAATACTGGGGGGCTTCTGGTGGGCTCCCCCAGTCTCCCTGTGCTGGAGGTGGGTGCAGGAAAGCGATCACTGCCCTTGGGGCATGAACACCCATTCTCCATCGTGGGGGGGAACTATTTGAGGCCAGAGTGAGTTTTTGCATATCCAGAACTCTCCCCAGGCTGCAGGACCATGTAAAATACATAGGCTATTTAAAGAAACTATGCTGCTCTTCAAGATGCACCAAGGCACTGGAGGAAAGAAATCTAATCTAATGTGATGGGTTTTTCGTGATGAGTTTCTTTCCTAAAATACAGTGTCACTGTGATTTTCCTCTGTGCTCTGATAGCTGTTGCAGTGCATGGGTCTGGCCCTTCAGTCCTTTTCCACACTCCTTGCTTTCCTGCCCTGTGAGCCTGCTTTTCATCTTTTATTTCTTAATGTTTCTCCCTAAAGTGCATTTGCTGCTGCAAAACTTATGTGGCTTTTGAAATGCCTTAGCAAACCTGTGTAATGTATAACAAGAAATGCTAGATGTAGGGTCTGGAGGATACTGCCCCCCCACTTCCTTCCCACCCCCTCCAAAACAAACAAATAATGTAGACTTCTGGGATGATGAGCTCTGTGAACTGGTTTTGCTTATGGTTTTAGACCCAGTGCAGTTGGTTCAAGCTCAGCCACAGGGGTGACGGACTCCCGGAAGGGCTGAGAGTTGAATGCAGAGGGATGTGAATCCCAAGCCAGCCTGTCACCCCAGAAATCACAGCCTGAGAGCATGGCCAGCAGGAGGCAGCGGTGGGAGGGAAACAGAAACTCTTAATGCTGAAAAACTGGAAGCGACGCAAGTTTTGGGAGATGCTTGAAACCTGTCCTGAACCTGCTTCCTCTCCTGTTCCTCCCAAGGTCAGCGTGGTTTGAACAAGAGCAGCACAGAGACCTGACTATGTATTTTGTAATTTCAGTGTTGTATTCACTGTCCCATAGCAGAAGCATACATCATGCCTGAAATGATTTCTCTTTCTGCTAAAGAAGGTTTTATTGTTGTTGTTTGGCAAACAAAACAAAATAAAAAGCCAAGATGGAAAACTTGGATCAGCTCTAATACGTTTATTAATATTCACCATGACTGTATGTCAGAAAGCTCTAGATTCATAATATGGCTTCCTAAAGTATTGTTTGATATCAGTGTGGGTATTTTGGCTCTGCTCTTCTGTCTTTCCTGGTTGTATCATAAAATGCATCGCAAGCCTGACACCAGCCAACCTCTAGAAATACCCAGCTGCAGTGATGCTGCTGATTTTCTGTAAATGATCAGTTCAAAGGCTTTTAAAGTCTTTTGGACCTCAGTCATTATGGATCTCTAATGATGGCAAAGGGTAATAAGATAATGGGTACACATCTTCTAACACTGTTCTTCACTCCTCCTGCCAGCCTGCTCCGTGCAGGTGGAGCTGGGGGCAAGGACCCAAACCAGTTACATTGCAGATTGGGTCTGTAAGTGAAGTAATAAGGAGCAGCTTAGCAGAATTACTGAACTGAGGCAGGAGTTTGGCATCCCCTCATCTTTCTTCTTCCCCAAGGGGAGCGTGGTGAACATGTGTGATTAATGTTCCGGGTCTTTCAGAGGACATGGGCAATCTAATATGGCAAGGCAACTTTTTTTTTTCCAGCAAGAAATCAGAAGTGAGCTACTCCACTTTAGGGTTTTTTTAACCTCTTTTTTATCCTTGTCTGTCAACTGGCTTGAAAACAAGGGTGAGGATGTTTGGGAAGGAATGTCCCAGGTAACTGAGATCTGAAGCAGAGCTTTCCTTGCTGCGAATTATAACATATCCTATCTATTATTATCAGGAGATTTGTGAGGCTGATACACTGCCAGGGTTGGATTAGGAGCTCTGGAAGTTTAGCTTTGATTTCAAAGGGAGATATTCAGCTAATAATCCTTTGCAGGTCTGCACAGGAATGTGGAGGGGAGGTGTCTCTCTGCTCAGGGACTGACAGATTTATTATCCTGCTATCTGCCATGGGCTGGGCTCAGAAAGGACAGTGGTGGAAGGCTGTTTCCTTGTCTGCAGAAGACATTAAGCCCTGTCTTGCTGACAGATGCAAATTGTGGTGGCTTCTCCCTCCTGACAGCTCATTTCCCTTTCTGTTTCCCCTCTTTTGTCCCCTTTCCCACCATATCAAGGCATTTTACAGCAGCTCTGATGGCTGCACCCCCAAATTGCTACAGCTCTGCTAGTGGTTTCTCTTCTTCAGAGTACCTTCTGCTCTCCAAGAAAAAACACGTGGTATAGAGTAGGGTGGCTTGTTTTCAATTTACAGATTACAGATTACAATTTCAATTTTCAGTTTACCTCCTAAACCAACTCTCCTTCTCCCTACTTCAGGGAGACTCTTACCAAAAAAATCTCCTGCCTTATATTTGCAAAAACTTCTGCAGAGAAGAGTCTGCAACTTCAGTGCCCCAAGCTTGCCAGGTACAGCTGAAGATGAGGGTGACTGTTTCTTCTGGATATTACATCTGGATTGCAGGTACATTACAAGGAGATACTTTCTTCTGATTCTGGAGCACCTCCTTTTGTATCTCAGATTTCACAGAGCAGCATATGTAAACTGATTTGTGTAGTGGTTCCTCACCTGCCCTCCTGCCCAGCAGAGCCTCCTCCTCCCCAGAGCCCTCTGCTGCAGGGGGATGTCCCCTCTCTCCTCATGGCTTTGGTCTGTAGGTTGACACATGGATCAACCTTGTCCCTGTCTGCACTCCTGCCCTCTCTTTTTGTCCTCTCTGCTCCCCCATTTCTTGCCACAGCTGGGACTGAGGAGGTTTGGAGCAGGTTTTGGTGGGGCAGGGAGCAGTCTCACTGCAGTAACCCCACAGATGGGGCCAGTGTTGCACCAGGGCTCTGCTTCACCTCGTGCCAACACTGGGGTTCACTGTGGCAGCAGTGGCTGGTGGGACACAGGCTCCGTGCTCCGCTGGGTTCCCTGCTCCCTAACCCTGCCTCTCCTAAAGGTATCCTAAGCATAACTTAAGGATAAACAGCTGTCCTAAAAGAGTTGGGGTGAATGACTTCCCCACAGAGCAACACTGCATATGGACAAATCCCGCCTGCATTGGAGGACGGCCCCATCCTTTTATTTCCACCTTCCTGCCTTAATCCAGGATATACCCTGGCAGGCAGCCTGCAGGCTCAAATGACCTGTTGGCCTCAATCCACTGCTTGCATAAATTCTTCAAGGAAGTCTGTCAATACTGAAACACCCAAGAAATGAATTTGTATCAAATTCCTCTGATGTCTCATGAGATATTTGAAATCAGACCACAGCAGACTGCTAAAGGTTTGACCACATTCCTGGAAAAGGACTTGCTTTCCTTCACATCTAGCATATTGGGAGCCTCTCATTTGTGGTACTCCAACATCCCTGCAAAATAAAATTGCCCATTTCTGCTGATGTGGCCATGCAAAGTCCTCTAGAGAATTAGAAATCACTGCCCGTCTTCAGAAGGTTGATGTAATAAAAAGAAAGCGCTCTGAAAGAAATCCATAAGACAAAATGAATAGCCTGAAAAGGCAGAAGG
Source organism: Atrichornis clamosus (assembly GCA_013400975.1). NCBI lineage: Eukaryota > Metazoa > Chordata > Aves > Passeriformes > Menuridae > Atrichornis > Atrichornis clamosus. The sequence goes on along the minus strand of WBMZ01008080.1, from coordinate 134,789 downwards.
AATCTTTATGCACATCTAATCTAACCCCCCAAAGAGCACAGCCATTGACTATTATATAGCAATAGTCCCACAAAGACCAACAAGAAAATTCAGCAGCTTTTCGGCTTGTCTTTGAAAGAGATGTCTGTTTTACTCCATCAGTTCTGAAAGGGGCATTGCTTAGAGCTAAGGAGCGTGGGGTTTTTATACAGTTTCTGCAGAAAAAGAAAGGAGATGCAACCTTCTTCTTACTGCTGATGGCTGAATTTACTTCTTTCTCTAAATTCTGCAAGTTTGAGCCCCCTGTAGGCATTTTTGCTTGGTTAACTTCTAGGAATTGTTCCTCAATAATTAAAGATTCCTTGCTAACAGCATCCTAACCACCACATTCCTGATGGACCTTTGAACTCATGGGAAGGCAACACCTTCCTTTTCTGGAAAGCAATTCTCCTGAACCAAGGAGTTGCAGGTTATTTGTGCTTGGAAAGCAGAATGCATTTGATAGGAATGCAACTGCTTGTTCCCAGCCAAAAATCACACCTGTGAGCCTTTGATTCAGGGAATCCTATTGTGATGAGAAAGGCTTTGTAAAATAGCAGTGCAGTCTCCCCCTGCGAATCAGAGGATTAAATTGTGATCACCCTGCTGTTGACTCAACTGTTAGCAGCTGAAATATTATTTGCTCAACACACTAAACTCAGTTATGATCTGCAGAAGATGCTGTGGTTAGAGTGATTCTGAAACACAATGGAGCCGCACAACTTCCCCATTAAAAGAGAATTATTTGTATTTACCAAAGGGAAAATTAAAAGCAGGCTTCCATGAGAAGTTCAAGCCAATCCAGCTCTGCCTGGCTGCCAAAAGGGACAATCCTGCTTGCCTGTCCCATCCCACTCAATCCTATTCCTGGCTGTCCATTCCTGCCACTGCCACTGTGCCAGGCCAGCAGCTGTGAACTACATGGTGAGGCAGGTCAGCCTGCTAATCTGGCTGAAAAATGAGCCACCAAACCAATCCAACTTGCTGGTAGCTGCACCACAAGTTGTGCTGACACAAGGGAGCAAGCAGAAACATGCAACCAGGGCAGGGAGCAGGCAGGACCACATGTTTGGGTGACAGTATGGTCTCAGATTGGCTTAAACTGGTTGTGAACCATGGGTGTAGAGACTGAAGGGTCATACCAGTGTTGGCCCTGGAGCAGGACAGTGAGGTCCTGCTTCCCTCACAGGGTTTTATAAGCAGAGGTCAGAAAACCTCTTGACCAAAGTCAAGAGAAAGGCTGGTGTTGGCTGCAACCAGAGCATGGAGAATGTGGGCTGAGTGTGATGGGACCCGAGCCCAGCAGCCTGGCCTGTGCCCACGTGTGGGAGCACATCACCAGCTCTGCCCTGCCAAGGCTTGTCGTGGCCAGGAGCTGGGTTAGGAAATCCCAACCCTTTGTACTCATGCTGCTATAAAGTTCTAAATGCATGTGAGAGCCCATGCAAGAGATGGTGGTGGTGTCTGCCACGGAGAGATGGGAGTGATGTGTCTGCAGGAAGGGACACAGGGAGTTCCCCTTTTCTTCTCATGAACTCCATGCATTCCTGCACATGGGCGAAAAGAGGGATTTTCTGGATCAATAAAGGAGGAAGTAGCCTTCCCCACATTGCTACTACCCAGTGTAACATGCACTTAATGACTCGAGCAATATTAACAACTCAGTTCCCACTGCAGCTGTGTGCTTCCCCAGAACACTCATTATATGGGCTGTTCCTGGCTCACAGGTTTACATACACCCTCAGTGAGGGGATGTCTCTCCCCAGACGTGGTTTCTGTGGTCTGCATTTCTGCGTGTTTCACCCTGTGCTGCATGCTGTACTCAGCTTCTGCTCTGTGCCTGACGTGCAGCTCAGCCCCTCCACACACCACCTGCACGGGGGGGCTGCAGGACAGCTGGGGAGCAATCGCTGAGCAGGAGCGTGGGCATTAAGGGGAGACGTGACAAACCCCTGCACTCAGGCACCACGGCGCTGTGCATGTTGTTTTCATCTTGTCTAAGCAGAGCATTTTCAGATCATATTTCTACCAGCACTAGAGATGTTTAGATGAAGGGCTTTTTCAAGGCTCTTTGCCTCATTTTCCTAATGCCAGCAGAGAAGTGCAGCCCCTCTGATCTGGGTGCTGTCTGTCCAGGGGGCTGCTGTAGCTGCCCATCCTCCTTGCACTGTACATGTGCCATCAGGTGGTCCCCAAACAGTAACGAGGATTTTCCTCTTGGCAAATCCCAACTAAAAATGTGGAAGGCCTAATCTCGAGCCAGCAGGAGCTGCAGAGACCGGGCTACAACAAGGCAAAGGAACAAGCAGAGTAGTTGAGGCTGAGAAACCATCCTTCAGGGCTTCCACATCATAAATTCAAGATCAAATTTATCATTACAGACCAGCCAAAAAGGGTAGTCCATCCTTTCTGCCTTCTTCCCCACACTGCTGTCCTGGTGCTGGCATGAAGACTGGTGCATTTACAGTGACCAGGGATGGGGAACTGCTAGAGGTGCAGGCACTGCCTGAGCAAGGAGCTTCACCCCAACACTCTGCCCACCTGGAGGTTCTTCCTGGCTTTCAGTGCTGGGTGCTGACCTAGGGGGAAAGACAGCATCTATCCTGCCCTTCAGCTGTCCTTCCCTGGATCTTTCCCTCTTTCCTCCCAGGTGAAGATTGCCGGTTTGTGGATCATGGGGCCACACAGCCCTAGATGCTGTCCTGCTTTCACTGTGCCCTTGGCTGCCTGCAGCTCCCTCCTGAGGGCCCTGACCACACTGACTGCAGCTCTGGGGGAGCTCACAGGCAGAGGAGAACCAATATCTGAACAGCAAAACACACCACAGCAGTTGGTTTCAATGTTTTTATGTTGAACCCTGCTCAGACATCTCCACTTTTCCGAGGTAAAATTATGTCAGTCCAAGTTCTCAGCAAGTGGGTTCAGGCCCTTCCTTGTACTTTCTGTTATTTTTCTGAATCCAACCCAAATCTCATTCAGACTGGACTCACCATTATTTTTCCCCTATCCTGTTCAAAAGGCTCTATTGCACATGCCCCATAGAACTGTTCTCCTAGACAAAACTTTTATTGCTGCAATTGTTAAAGCTGCTTGGCTGATAAAGATCTCATCCCTCCCTCCCACAAAAGCTCTACCAAGCAGAAATAAGAGCAGAGAGGCTGCTGCTGTTTCACTGCCAGCAGGCCCATCCTGTGCTGTAGGGCTGCTGAGGAGTCTGGGGTGATCAGCTCATGACTCAGGAGGGCCCTGCCAGCCTGACACACCCAGGTGCCCCTGCCTCATGCAGGGACATGGTCTGGCAGCTCTGTCCCACTTTGACTACACAAGATCACCAGCCTGTTCCTTCCAACTTGTAGGTGATAATTTAGGTTTTCTGCGGGGCTGACATCTCACTGCACTTCCCATGAGCGAGGCTGAGGGGGCTCTTTCAGGCTCTGCAGGTTTGGGCACCCCTGGTCCTCAGTGCATCTTCTGTGCCCGGTCAACAGCCAGTGCTCGCAGTGAGAGTGTGCTCTGTGGGAAATGGGGACACTTTGTAAAGGGGCTTAAGTTTGCTCAAACTTTCACAGCAAGAACAAGCAGACTGGAGAAGCTTTTATCCATCAGATTATAACAGGCTTAAAGAAATTAGCTTTTGGGACAAGAATACAGTGACCTCCATTTGAGTGACTAATAGCCAAGAAACACAGTTATTACACTAATTAATTTATTAATAAAGTACTAGTCATGAAAGGAAGGCACTTGCCTTTCTGAGACTTTTATCTGAATGATTTAATGTTGCATGACTAATTTGTGCTTTTGAGCAGACCAAGTTGTGCATTAATCTGAGTCTAGTTTTTCCAAAGGGCAGTTCAATTCCAGGTTTTCAGCACTAATAGATTTTTATGATTGCAGAAGTGAAGTTGAAAATAAACCAGAGACTGCAGAACATTCTTTACCCTGAAAGTTTGGTGACTTGTGGAGGCCAAGCAGATTTATGTATTTCTCCTTGTAGAGGTCAGATATTTTTAGCTCCCACACAGTTTTGAGAGATGCAGAATCTGAATGCCCGGGCTCTGAGACAAAAGTAACCAGAGACTTTGAAAGGCTGATTCTGGCGTCTGTGTCTCTTGCTCTGGGTTGGGTTTTTTTTGTTTGGTGGTTTTAAAAAAATTGTTCTAAGAATAGAACATCACTGGATCACAGGGATAGATGGATGGCACAGGCTCTTCGGGAGTGAAGGGTGGTGGCAGAAGGAAGGAAATTCTGCCATAGTGAAGGGGCACACCTGGAACCAGGGTATGGGAGTCGAGGAACCCATTGAGGAATGTGCAAAAGCCACCCAGTGTGTCCCCACAGCCAACAGGAGAACCTCAATGCTAGAGAACCTCAGCGGGGGAGGTTTGCATTGGAGAGGAGGGAGATGGGGTGCTCTGAGGAGCAGGAGGCAAAGAAGTTTCTGCTTTGACTTTTGCAGCCAAGACTCCAGATGCTGATTCAGGAGAGGTGTTGTAAGGGTGCATGAGTGAAACTGCTGGGAAACCTGGAAAAAGAGAATGGAGGGGATGGCTGTAAGGAAGGTGGATGGGCTTGTATACATGTTACATCTGAATATCACACAGAAAGGTGCTGCAGAACACCTATCTAACCAGGAAGATCTGCTTGCTGAATTCTAGTGGTATCTACACACACGTAGTGCAAAGCCAGGAATATGAAGAAGCTATGTCCAGTGATGTACTGTCCATAAAGGACCTCAGTGCTGTTTGACACAAGTGACCACTGGATTGCTCTGTCACTTGAGGCCTCTAGTGTGCCATGTGTCCTGGAGAAAATGCTGGAAAATACTGGAGATTCAGGCTGGAAGCATTCTTCTAGTTGTCTGTGGCATCTACTTTTGCCCTTATGCAGTGCTCCTTCATTCATGGGACAGGCTTCTCCCTCTCCTCACAGCCTGCCAGGTAATGTGCACCCACATCCAAATGTGGGATTAAGATTGATTTGGATGAGCCTTTGGGCTGCTCTGATTTCTCCTGGAGCTGCAGTGATTCCTTGCAAGTCCCGAGCAATGCTGTCAGCATCCTTCCCACCCAGTGTGGCAGGGCACAAGGGGACGGTGTGCTCAGCAGGACGCCCACCCCACATCCTGGCTGGCCCATCCCGGCAGGGAGGCTCCCCAGGCAAAGGGCACAGGAGGCTGGGTGATGGCATTCAGGGACCCACAGGCCTCCCCCACATCCTCTGCCACCCCAGAGCAACTTCATTTCCTTCCACCACTGTGGCCCGAGGGAGACCAGCTGAGTGTTACAAAGGGGAAAATGAAAAGAAAGAAATCTCTCAGCTGTTCCCCTGCTGTGTGGGAGCACAGGAGCAGCTGTGAGGGTCTTTAGCTCCTACCTTCTGGGAGAGGAATTCTTGGGAAGTGATGAACATTCCCCAGAACTTTAAAAGCCATCCTGAGGCAGTGAGGGAAAGAACAGTGCTGACAACTTCAAGCTTTGCTTTTATAATCTGATTATCTCAGCATTTCTCTAGCAAAGGCAACACAAGCACAGTACCTGTGTCTGCCACCCACCCACACCCACCTCAGGTAGTGAGAGCATCTGATCCTCACAGATGGATCACTGTGGGTGACCTGTAGGTCAGGGGACCTCTAACTCCTGGCAACGGGAAAATGACTAGTTTCACTTTTCTAACAAAACCCCACAGTTTTTGAAAATGTTTCCTGCACAGTCACCTGTAAATCTCTGAAGCCTCCAAGTTCTCTATCAAACTGAGAAGTAAAAGGTTGCCCCTGCCCCATTTCCTCCCTTTTAGCAGAGACATGAAGGGCTGGACAGACAATGGAAAATGCGCGAGCAAACAATTGTTTGCTTCTTAAATCAATTCCAGTTAAGAAACAAGAGAGAGGACTGCAGCTTTTCCCCCTGCCCCTTCCCCCGCCCCACCAGCTCTGCTGGAAGGGACCCCTCTTAGCCAAATACCCAAGCTGTGCTGATCCAGTGAAAGCCCTTGCACAGCCAGAGTGAAGGCAGGGTTGCTGCCCATTGGTGGTGTGTGGCAAAAGCCCAGGGGCAGCAGTGCGGGCAAAGAGGCTTTTAGGGAAGGGAGAGGAAGGAGAGGTGTGAGTGGGTCTGGGGGTGTCCCAGAGCACAGCCCACTCCCAGGGAAGAGGGAGGCTCCATGAAGCTCCTTGCTGTAGGTCTCTCCTGTGAGTTTGGAGAACGACCTGCAGTATATGCTGGGATGTCAGTGACCTGAGAGCAGGCAGGTACGGCCCTGCTGTGGGATGTTTTCCATTCCTGGGTGTTTGGCAGCTGGCTTTAACCACAGAAACCAGCAGCTTCTGCTTTCTTAGTTCTTATTGCAAAGCCCTTTGCAGCATTGCACAACTTGCCCTCATGTCTCAGACATCTGGCAGTATTGCTGCATCAAGGACAAATATATAAATGAGGATTTGACAAGAATTTCCTTTCTCTTCCTCTTCCTCTTCCCCCTTTGCTTACAGCTTTGCTTTCTTGCTTTGGGCAACCTTGCTCGCCTGTCTTTGCTAGCTATGGGATATAAAGGTATGGAATCACAGAATCATTAAGGTTGGAAAAGACTTCCAGGATCATCAAGTCCCACATTTGACTCAGCACCACTGTGCCCACTAAACCAAATCACAGAGTGCCACAAGTACTCCTTTTCCAGTTCCACAGATCCTGCAGCATCTTCCCTTGGCACCAAAACACACAGCAAGGGTGAGGAGGTGGGTGAATATTTTTATTCAAGGAAATTATCCTCTAGGCTATCCTTAAATATCCAGTCTCTCAAACATAGCCACACATTGGCAGGATCACCAGTAGTAGTGTGGGATGCAACAGGAGTTGAAGGAAACTGTTCCCATAAACTAAACATCTCAAGGTCAAGACTTTAACCAAAGGTCAATTAAAGTAAAGGAAGTAGTAAAGAAGCCTGCAAGACTTATTCTTTGTGAAAAATTTGTGCAAATACTGCTGTTGTCATAGGCACGATCTGTGTTTGTGTCCTCTACATAGAAAAGTGTAAGTGTGTCTGCTGAGGGCAGGTAGGGAGCCCTGGCTCGTCCCTCTGCCTCTGTTCAGCTCCCATCTTAAATTGCCTCTTCCCACTGCCCAGAAACTCCTCTGTAACTGCTGCCTTGACGTTTTGCTGTCAGTTTTTGGATGGATCTCCTCTGCTCTGCCCCTGACCTGCTCCTTTGTGCAGAGAAAGCTTTGAGCAGGCTCCTCAGTGACAAATATCTGGCCATAGCCCATGGCCCTGTTCTGCTTGAGCTGTTTGCCACAGGTAATACAGGCGGTTTCCATCTCCCCTTTGGCACTGGATGGACTCACTATTGATATTTGTGAGCTTTATCCTCCCCTTCAGATTTGGGGAAAATTCCCATGCTGCTGTAAAGGTCTTAGAAAAGGAATATAAAGGGATTTACCTTTTGCACAAGTATTAAGCAATACTTCCTGTTGTAGCCTTCTGTCTCCTTAACTTTCCCAAGTAATGACAAGTAGCTTTAATCTAACTTCTACTCTCCTCATGGCTTTAGCCACTCTATCAGTACTAAAAACGTGGTATTTCAGGCAATTGTCAGTAAATGCTCTCTTGGGGGAGTAGGATCAGCCAGCACTCAGGGGCTTGTGTGTGTCTTTTTACAAGTGCAGAGCAAATATTGCAGGAAAGGCAGAAATCAGGGTAGTAAAAACCAGTTAAATCAACAAGTTTAGCCAGGGAATGTGCTATGTCATAGCAGTGAGTTGTTTATAGATAAGCTGTCTGAAAATCACAGTCTCTTTCTGGTGGGTATATTTTTTCCTCGGAATACAAAAAGAAGAAAATTTGATTTTGCTCCAAACTGATCCAAAAGCAACAGCTTTCAAAATTTTCAGTAAACATCCTGCTTTCTGCAAGAAATCTATAAAATGCCAGGTCCCTAGCAAGGTTTTGATTTTTTTAAATCCTCTATGTATTATAAGACCAGGGATCCTCCCTCTTTCCCTTCATTAAGTTTGTTTCTGCAAACCCTTTCTTAGTTTAGAAATACACAATAATTGCAGGCCCAGCCTACTCTCAGGGTCACCAGGGTTGACTTTCTGTTTTTGACAAACAGGATAGAAACTGGAATATGATTCCAAGCTGAGACATTAGAGTTAAGTGTTTGAGAGCCCTTTTTTATCTTGAGGTGGAATTAAAACTTGTTGATGCATCCAGTGCATTTTAATACAATCAAGAGGCTTAGACACAGACAAAGTGAGGCTTTTATTTCAACTGGAAAGTGGTTTCTGCCCAAAGAAATGGTGAGAAAATGGTTCTGTAAGAAGACAAAGAGGTTTTCCAGGCAGAAAGTACAAAAGCTGTTTATATGGGCTTCAGCATTTGATCACAAAGCCCAGGGCAAGGCTGGACAGAGCTTGTGACAAAGCATTCTTGCTTGAGGAAAACCAGCAAGAGGGACTGAACTTCAGAAAGAGATCAGGCAAGACCAGTTTGACCAGCTTTAAACCCCTCCAAAATGCCACCTCTCTTTGTAAAAAGCCTTTGTACCATGAAGAGCACACTTTGCAATGCCTCTTTGCAGTGCTGGCTTTGCCACTAACCTTGTCACTCTAACAGCCACAAAATAAATGAGGTGAGAAGTGAATCCTCTCAAAATCAAAAAACTTTCTCAAATATAATTCTGAGAAATAGTAATTATTTCTATAGACTTATTTGTATATTAAAAAAAAAAAAAAGAGAGAAAGCAAAGAAGTCCAAGAAATTCCCCAGTGACTTGCTATTGATTTTATGCAGAAAGAGCTCAGATCCTGCAGAATGAACACCATACATGCAATCCATAACATCTGGAAGCTTCTTCTGGAGCTGAAAACCCCAAATCAAGAACAGCCTCTGGTTCCCACATGCTTTAGGGCTGTGTGACTTGCAATGTTTATGGAAAAATGTGCTTGCCTTAGACCTGCACCCTAAGTTAAAGACCAGGGGAGTCTTCTTCTCAAGGACCTCTGACCTGGGTGAGGGATGGAGGGCAGTGTGGCCCAGCAGCTGTTTTCTGACCTTCAGGTGAGGCTGGTGCCTTTGTTGAGGGAATAGGATGGGATTTTCTTTTTTATCTTATATCAAGTTTTACATACCTAGAAATACACATTTTTAGTGATCCCACTAAAGCAAGTTGTAGCCCTGAGTAAGAGAAGTTCTTACACAGGAGTTTACCAAGGTCAATCACACAAACTGCCAGTCTGGATGGATTAGAGATACTCCATTCTCCATCACTCTGAAGACAGAGACTACATCTGACACCCAGAATGGCTGATGCTGTGCCTCACCAACCCTGGGTCCCGGATTAGGGAGACTGGTTTGGCTTTTGCCACCTGTCCTGTGGTCCTTGTGGACAATTTCATGTTTGAGTAATTCACAGACTATTCTAAATTATTTGGAGCTCAGGGTGGTGATGATCATGCTATAAACATGGGATTCAAAGTGACCTTTACAGTGACACCTTCCTGCCAATTCGGGGAAGGGGACACTTGGAGCTTGTGTCTGTGTCAGGTGTCGGGGCTGTGGTCAGAACAAGCCAGAAAGTTCTTTCTACTCAGCAGGAGTAATTCTGGTAGTTCTCAGATGAGAATGTGGACATTTTGAGGGCAGCTCCTAGACTCCAGGCATTTGTGTGAAAGGGCAGCGAGGTTCTTTGCTGGGATTTAGGAGAGCCTGGGAGCGGAAGCTGGGAAGTGTGGGTGTGTGTGATGTCCCCCATGGCTTGTCCAGGCTGAAGAAAACCATCTGTCAGATCAAGTGCTCCCTGCTGGCCTGGTGGGCACTGAAGGGATAGGGCAGACAGGACGTGTGTGAACACCCATCCTCCATCCTTCCTGTGCATCCTGTTATCAATGGCTTTTCCAGGATCCCACAGCTTTCCCCAGGCTTTCCTTTCATCCCTGGGGACTCGGTGGGTTTTGTTCTTTGTCAGGGAGCAGAGAGACACAGTCTGTGTTAGAGAGGCACAAAGGCAGATTTTCTGCCGGTGGAAAATTCTGCGGCTTGTCTGCGAGCAGCAGAGGCACATCAGAAACGTGATGATCAAAGCTGGAAGTCCAAACAGAGCCACAGTCCTCCTATCACCTGTCTCCTTCCCCTTGACATGGACCTGGGGAGCTGAATTAGGAAGGCTCAGTGATTCTTTGTTCAAGTTTCATGGATGGTCACTCATCTACCACCTACCACAGCCCTGGGCTTCCTTTTCAACTTCTCCCCCAAGCAGAGCCCTTCCAGCCTGTGTCTCTCTGTGGGGGCAGCTCGTGAGGGCAAAGGGCTGTGCTTCCAGAGCTCTCCCCTTGTGTCAGACCTCTGCCCAAATTTTCAATGAGCTGCGGCTGTGCTGCAGGAGAGGGGCGGAGGTGATGGGTGCCTGCTGGATACAGTCCCAAATAACTCTCATATGAGAGGGGTGCTGCTGAATTTAAAGCAGTTGTGGCGGTGGGAAGCCAGAGGTGACTTACGGGAGGAGGTGGGGCAGGACAGGAGAGGGGGGAGCTAAAGGGCCAAGACCTGGGGTGGGGGTCGTGCACCCCACTGCCACATCCATGGCTGGCTCCCAGCCACAGGACCATTTCTATGCAGGGTGATACAGCTGCATGCTCTGCTGGGCCAAGGGGAAACAGAAAGATCAGTTACAACGATTACAGCCCAAATTACATGACGGAATGAGCTGATCATGTAGCTTGCCTCTGTGTCATAGTTGGCATGCTGAGCAAATACACACATTTCCAAGGATTATAGGCAGAAAAGTAGCTATTATACATCCTCTTCTCTGTCCACAAGGCCTGTAAGAAAACCTTTTCTCTTCATCTTGGAAGTGCTGAAATATGTATGAAATGCTACTTGCCCTGTACACCCATAAATGTGGCTTTTGTCTATCACGGTGCTTTCGTTCAAGACATTATTTCATCCCCTTGGCACGTCATTAACCACACCATCCCTCCTTATCAGCCCACTCCTAACAGGGAGGAGCACTTGTGTACTTCTTGTCCCATTGTTTTCTGATCCATTTGGGTTGGGCACACAGCCCCAGGTTTGGGTTGAGTGTGTGACCCTCTGTGTGAGGACAGACAGGGCTTAGTGCTTAAAACCTCCAGAGTCACTGATACACCGGAAAAGTTTACGTGGATCCAAGCCGGGCTAAACCTGTGCCTGATGGAGAGGTGACCATTCTCCTTTCCTTCAGAAGAGTCCTTGGGAGCTGGCATTGAGAAGGTACTCACAGCACTTCTGGCAGGGAGTCTGTTACTCTCTGTAGCGTCTCTCCAAGCTTCCTTTTTACAGAAATTAATTTATTCTGAAAATAAAAAACCAGAAAAGTGACACTCTCCCCTTGGATCCACCCAGCAGCTCCTGACTAATGAATTCTACATTGCCCCATTGAATCTGGCCTTGAACACTTCCAGGGATGGCACAGCCACAGCTTCTCTGGGCATCCTATTTCAGAGCCTCACCACACTCAAGATACTTAAGTCTGATTAAACTTTGCCAGCAGAAAGTGGTGGCCCCATGCAGTAGTGAGTTACACTTGTTTGGATGCTTTGATATTACATCTTGCAATTGCAATAAATGCCTCCCTCACCAAAAATTTTGGTCTGCTGCAGTAAAGACTCATGCAATATAATTCCCTTATATCAGGTCCCCCACTGCATTGTGTTCTGTATCTTCCTGGATATCTGGCTTCTACCTCCTCAAAATCTGCCTGAAATTTCCACTTCCTGGAAAAAAGAGATGGTTTTAGAGACAGAGTATCGCTTGTAAAATGAGAATAGAGCACTTCAAGCATACCCCACTCATCTATAAGCTCAAACCCAAAGTAAACACCTGTGAGGCATCTTGGCGACATTTTGAGAGTCACTGCCTACAATGTCTGATGAATACAGTTGTTTTTAAAATTTAACCAAACATGAAGAATTTCCTATTTATAATTTCTATCTAGAATTTTCCTATGGGGAAGGTTCAAATTGCAGTAAGTTAATGGTGCTGTCAACATGGTGGTGAGGCAGCTATCGAGCAGCAGCTCGGGGATGAAAGATGAGGTGCAGGGCATGCAAAACCTTTGCCTGCAGAGGGTGTCAGTCCCTGCTTGGCATTTACCCTTGCTCCAGACACCACCAGCTTTAGGCTATTGCAGAGACTTTCACTGTGGCCAAGAAATGGTACAGCAGGTGGAACCCAGTGTGCTCCAGAGCAGACACAGCAACGGGAAGCCAGGGAGATGGCAGAAGCTGGTGGAGCCTTCGCACAGCGTGTCCCAGCGGCATTCCCTGCTCTTCCTCTCCGTCAGTGCTGTTGTCATCTCCTCCCCTCCACCCACATGATTCCCCTTTTGCTTCTCTCCCCTCCCCATTCTGCCTCACTAAACTGATTTTCCTAAATCAGTGCAGAGCTTAATTATCATTCATGGTCTTATTTCCCCACCACAAGATTGTAAACAAGCTTCCAAGTGGAAGAGAACATTTGCTCCTTGCCCCCCACATGGCTGCTTTGTGTAGTTTCTGTCAAAACACTGCTGAATAGCGGCAAACTCCTCACTGACCCGTCACTCGAGAGGCTGTGGTTGTCAGCAGGTTCTCCATAACCGCCACATCCATCCTCCCGCTCCACGTGGTGGCTTGGGTGTGTGACAGATTTGCAATCCACACTGCATTTTTAATAAGCCTGTCCTCCCTCTTTGGACGTCAAAGGCACCATTCTGAAAGTCAATCTCAGCCTCTGACCTCTCTGAGCTTCCCTCTTATATTTAATCTGGAAATACTACTCTGAAAGACGAATATGATCTGCCTGCTTTATGCACTGGCAGCGCCTCCCTGCCTTGCCAGCAGCTCCGTGGCTTTTTGCCACTGCCAGCACCGAGCCCTCCAGGCTGCATCACTCACACTCCTGTCCATGACCCCAAGTGCCACACCTACACATCTTTCAAATACCTCCAGGAACAGCGACTCCACCACTTCCCTGGGCAGTCTGCCCCACTGCTTGACAATTCTTACATTAAAAACACGTTTCCTATGTCCAGCATAAGCCTCCCCATGTGCATCTGGCGGCCATTTCCTCTTGTCCTATCCCTTGTTAGCTGGGAGCAGAGCCCGACCCCACCTGGCTACAACCTGCTGTCAGGGAGTTGTGGAGAGTGAGAAGGTCCCTCCTGAGCCTCCTTTTCTCCAGGATAAACACCCCCACCTCCGTCAGATGCTGCTCCTCATCAGACTTGTGCTCCAGACCCTTTCCCAGCTCCATTGCCCTTCTCTGGACATGCTCCAGCCCCTCAATGTCTTTTTTGTCATGAGGGGCCCAGAACTGAACATACGATACAAGGTATGGCCTCATCAGTGCCAAGAACAGGGGACAGTCACAGCCCTGGTCCTGGTGGCCACACTATTGCTGGTACAGGAGATGGCAGGGCTCATCTGATCTTGCTAAAAGCATTTGAGATTTGTGTGGCTGTTCCAGGACATTCTCTGGTTCATCCTAAACTGTCTCCAGGCTCACTTATCTTGGGTGACTCTCCAGGATGGGACAAGTCACCAAATGGAGATGCCTGTCCCTAGACAGGGCAAACTTAGAGTTGGGGTAGGTAAAGCTGAGCAGAGAGGGATCCCTCTTGGGACAACTTGCCCAAGACGTGCAAGAAGACTGATATGGAGCCAGGGACTTGTGCTGCCCCCTTCACAGTCCTACAGTGATCCTCCATTCCCAGTCCCACACTCCCGTTGTTCTGCAAGATGCAAGAACCAAACTATTTCCACTACATCGAATGCAGCTGTATGTGTCCTGCACAGACAAGTCCACAGGCCAGCAGGTTACACTGTTTCTTAGATAAACCCATTTATGACAAACACTGGGCTGCTCCTCTCAATTAACTGTGTGAGGTGGCGAATCAGAAGTTTGGCTGTGAACAGATCTTTCCTGCTGAAGACATTCACTTACTGAGGGGCAAGGTCTCCAAAGCAAAAATAATGCAGCCTTTTGCTTTGTTCTGTGTTTGGTGTCAATGGATTTTTCAAAGGAATAGAGTTAGTACTTTAATGAGGAAAAGCTGAATAATTCTAATAAAACTTTCTCTTCTGAAATGGACAGAGAAACTTAATGTCTTCAGCTGGAGCATGAGACAGGCAGCACTGGGTTCTAGCATCAAGATTAAATCTTGGATTTAGAGCTGGCTCCAGCCAACTCTATCATTCAAATGCTGGGCAGTTCTCTGAGGCTTCACGAGATTTCTGAGCTTCACACTGTCCATGTGTACTACTGGCATTATGGGGAGGTGATGTCTGACACAGGGCTTTTGGGAGCCTTGCTTTCATGTTAGGCACAAGGTCACGACTGTTTGATGAAAGATGTTCACAATGTAATTCATGTTTCTCTTTGGTGTTAGTGCCATTCAAAATTCTCTCTCTCTTTTTGACAAACACTTTAATGGTTTGAATTTTCCCTCTTTTTTTTTTTTTCTGCTTTTTCTTGGGAAATGCAACATAAAAGGAAGAAGAAGACGAAGAAGAGTCACCACAGAAGCAGCTGGATTTGCCAGTCTTGGAGAATGAACCCTTATCAGGTATGAGTGATGTGCGGAGCTTGCATCCACTCTGTGGTGCAAATTAAAACCAGTCTTTTCTAGGTGGGCCTGAGCTGGGATGATAATGTGCTGACATTCAAATCATGGCAAATGAAAGGAGAGATATCTGTGATAACAGGCCTGGAACTTGTTGCCTATCTGTTATAGCTTGTCCATTGTCCTGGGATTTGTTTCAATTTGCTAATACAGTGGTTCTGTGGGTCAGGCATTTGCAGTTAAATGCTATTGAAATTGGCTTTGACCTCCTCCCTTGCAAAAGATAGTGCAGTATTTGATCTGTTCTTCAATCCATACACTGCAGAGACATGTTCTTACAGCATGAATAAAGAGGAATTTGTCCATTATTCCCTTTAAAGAACTTTATTATCTTTTTGCTAACAAGACAGGATGGGCCATGAAAACTCTCAATAAAGTTTTGGATATGAATCACAGCCAGGCTAAAGATTGCTAACTCCAGTTTGGTAGATCTTGTTGTTAAAACCATTGGCAGCTCCCAAAACCTCTGTTAAAAAAGTACGCAGCAGTGTCTGCTTTCTGCCACTCTTAGCCTGTTTTGGTGGGAAGAACCTGCTTCTCCTACCTTTACCTGCCCAGACTTATTTTTAGGAGCCTTGTGCACCTCCTGCTTCCAGACATGCTTTGGGGAAAGTGAACAACAGGTATTTCTTTAAAAGAGAAGACTTCAGGCCTGCTAGGAGAGCATCCATCATCAGTGTTACTGTCACTTCTCAGGCCGAGCTGCTGCACCTGCTTTGTAAACTCAGAACTCAGATGGGTGGTTAATCCAGTTGGTAACCAGGCTGTATTTAAATTTGGGGTGCTTTAGTAAAATTGAATGAATTTTGTCACACTTAATGCAGCAGCTGGCTGGGTGGAAGGATGTCAAAGTGAAATTCCCTCGGCTTCTGAGACATGGACTCCACCTTACAACAGTGAGAGGGATGAGATCCCAGATAATCATGATTCCAGATGGGTACAGTAGTGAATATCTGTATTTCTCACACAGATGCTTATTATAACAGATTCCCATAATCTTTAGGAGTACTGAGGACACATCAATGCCAAGGGAGCCTTGTGTGTGAGGCGGGACCTGGAGGGATTTTATCTTACCCTTGTGGCGTTCCAGATCAGGCAAAACAAATGAGAGGCCAGCACAGGTTTCAGATGTGTAGGGTCTCCCCCACCTTTCCCTCCCTACCTGGTTTGCTGTGTGCAGAGCAATAAAATAAAACATTCTCAGCAAATCTGTGGTTATGGATTGAAGTGGGGCCTGCATTTAATGTGGGCCCACCCAGGCAGCAAGCAAGACATCAGAGATGGAAAAGGACACTGGAAAGAGCTGCCTGGGCATCTATTTAGGGTGTTTAAATCTTCTGGGCAAGTGAATTAATTGCTTGGTAATATCAAGTGCTGGAACATATGTGAGCTTTAACCTGAATTCCCCATTTATTTATGATAATACATGCTCTGGTGCAAATGGTTGTTGTCAGCTACAGAGCCTGAGGTTTGGGATGCTGGGACTGGAAAGGGGAAAACACCACAGCATCAACTGAGTGGCTGCTGATGAGGGCAGTGCAGAACGACAGAGCTCTTGAGGGGTGGCACTGGAGCTGACAGAGATGTGGAAAAAACATAAGGAAAACAGCATCAAAACCAAGCTGTCCCATCTTCCCCACTCACGTCAGCGCCGAACCTGCCTGGCATCGGCACAAAGGGTCCACGTGCAGCGTCTGTGCCGTGTCCTGACGGCAGCGTTGGAAGGAGGCAGCAATGAAATGAAACATTTGTGCCGATGTAGATTTTACCCTTCATCAGTTACAATCAGTCACAAGGTTGCTTTTATTTTTTGTGGCAGAGAAATGAAAGGGAACCTCCTGGCTCTGGCATTTGTGATCCAACAGGCAAATTAGTGGGCAGAGATGCTCAAAGCACTCAATTCTGGGACGGTGTTTCAAGAGCCAAGTGGAGATCAATACTGAGCCCTCTGAACAATGACTTATCTAAACTTCACTAAAGAAAGAACATGAGCAAGGCTTATTTAGTTTTCCGAGCAGCTGAATAACAAATATTTTCCATGCAAAGTCTGAAAAGCTCAGACATAATTTTGTTATTGTTTTTTGACATTGCTCACAGGAATGTGTCTTTTTAAAAAATAAAACCCCACATATTTTCCTGACTTAAAAATAGAATGGTGCCAACAGAAAGACAAACTTGTGAAGAAAATACTCTTTAAAAAAAACCCCAAACCCACAACACATAATAAATCATAAAATAATAGAATAAACTCATAGAATGGTTTGGGTTGGAAGGGACCTTAAAGACTATCTAGTCCAACTCTCTAGCCATGGGCAGGGACACCTCTCACTAAACCAGGCTGCTCAAAGTCTCATCCAATCCGGCCTTGAACACTTCCAAGGATGAATATTTGAACAAAACTCAGCTCAGGACCAGCAAGCTGCCAAGAGGAACTGGGAGGAGAGACCAAAGCTCTGGGAACCACTTTGATGTCCAACTGAAGTCTGCATCTGTCTGCAGCACAGAACAGCCTTTCCCAATCCAGACCTCTGTGAGGCTGGGCATGGAAGCTGGTAGGAGCTGTTCTGTGAGGTTGCAAAGCTGCTTTCTGGGCTCTTCGTGGAGGGGGTGAAGGAGTTTTCCTCTTGGCACCTCCTTGGACCTGCCTCCAAGTAGGGACTAGATTAATATCTTCCCCTTTTTCTGGGCTCTTCGACCTGTTACTGCAAAGAGGGGTTAACTCTGCCCACAGGCAGCACCCCACGTTGCTGAGGAACCTCCTGGTAAATGTGTAGGTCCCAACAAGCTGCAAAGACTGAAGCAGGATCAGCACCCCAGGCAGAGCCAGGAGGAAGGGCTGAGGGTGTTTGGCTGCCTGGGGAGTGAAAGAGGAGGGGAAGCTCTGCCACAACTTCCACATCTTAGTGTCTCCTAACCTTGTGCAGGAAGCCAGCTCTGCCTCCACTCTCTGGGCTAGAGCAGGTTGTCACACTGCTCCTCCTCGTGCTCTTTGGTGACAGGTCCCTCCTCAACATCTGTGGCACAGGGATCTGAGCTAATGGCTTTAGTGTGAGCCCTGTGCAATGCAAAGAGCAAGTGTTGCCAGCCTTCTCACCACTGCGGTGCAACTGCATCTTCACCAGCCCCATCATCCGTCACCTCTCCCAGTGGCACAGACACCAGGAGCAATTCTGGCACTGGCTCTGAGTTCCACAGGGACACAGCATTCAGGGAAAGGTCGGCTCCTCAGACCAGCCAAAAACCACCCATCCCTCCTCCACAAACCTTGAAGGCAAAGCCAAAGTAGGAAACCAAGGGAAACGAAGGAAAAACAATGTTCTGGCTCCTTGCTAAAGAAAACCCTCAGGGTGGCTCCTCTCTTCTTGCTGCTGTGGTGTAGTTACAGCTGCACCACAAGCCAACTGGCCACGATCCAAGCAAAACAGAAATCACATTTCTGAGCAGAAATCAGAGGGTTTGCAGGTAACTGGCAAGTGGATGTAGCTGCTGTAATTTAATATATTAAAGACACTGACTGGATGTGCTGCTCATCTGCTTCTGCACCAGGGAAGATGCTTAAATCAGCTTAAAGTGATAAAGAATATGAAATTGCCAACCCGGGGTGGTGAGCTGCTCAGTAAGGTATGGGCGTGTGTTCATTTCTGCTGCCTTTCAGGCCGGCTTGTGCTGTCAGTGACACTAAAGCAAAATGTACTGTTGCAAAATGATTTTTTTTTTAATGTTTTTCTTAACTCAGGGCAGACTTCCTTCGATTCTGGCAGAATCAAGCCACAGGTATTTTTAACCAGTGCTGAAGGAACTGTGTTTTTGCTCAGCTGCAAAACAGAGTTTTCTGGGTTCCGCAGGTCTCTCCTCTGCTCACAGCTCTCTGCTGCTCACAGGCTTCTCCAGTAAGCCACAACTTCCCTCTTCAGCTACCAGGGAATATTTTGAGATCTGGAACTTTACCTTTTTCTAAGATAGCAGCTAATATGATAAACGCCTAAACTGGCCGAGATGTTTCTATCCTTGGCAAAGAAACTGCTTGAGCAGAAGTGGAGCTGCAGGTTGAAAAATGGCAAATGAGGCATGTTCTAAAAAAGTGTTTTGCTGAAGTAATCCACTGGTGCAATGAGGAGTTCAACCTGAGATTTGGATCTTGCAAACCAGAAAATACCCCATGATTCAGATTAACTCCCACCTTCCTCAAGCATGTTGCAGTCTTCTTTGTAGAGTCAAGCCAGAGGAGACCTTGCAGCAAGAGTGTGAGTCTGTGGGTAGGAAGATTTGGATTCTGTTTCCATCCCCGTTACACAGCACCTATCCCAGGGTTCATGTGTGTTCCCCTCTGCAATGCCATGTGTAAATGGGAAGCTGAAAATCACGGGCATTGCTGGAAATAAAGGAGGAGAAAGGGTCCGGGGTGTGTGGGTGTTTTATTTCAAGGAGCTCCCTTGACGTGGCTTACCCTCCAGTGGCAAAAATCCTTTTCTTGCTCAGAGCACCAGCAGCATCACAGATGTTCTTCCAAATTATTGCCCATTTGTTTACACTGAGATAAAAATAAGAACTTTAAAAAAATCCCTTCCTGCAGCACAGGATGCACATATACAGCACACACCTTGAATATAATTTAAAATAACAACCCATGGCACACGTGACGTGATCCAAAATACAAACGCCTCATAACACGTCAGGGATCAGAGAGCAGATCCCTTCATGTCTGGTGAACCAGCCCAGACCTGGCTTTCCTGAGAGCCTTTACCACAGCCCATCTGAAGGTGCACAGACAGGGGCAGAGGGTTCCTTGGCAGTTCCACCAGGAGCCAAGGAGCTGGGGTGTCCCTTTGCAGCGTCCCTTCCTCAGTCACTGACAGGGAGAAGGTGCAGGGCATGAAGCACCAGCCAGCTCAGGAACAAACTGCTCTGGGTATTGCTTTCCAAAAAGCAGATGGTTTGCAGTTTCCGCTTGGTGTGGTTGATAGGCAAGCAGATGTTGGGGGATTTATCTGTCTTTCTTGAAATGGCCAAGTGGAGTTGGGAATCTGGAGGGATTTCTGGTATTTCCTACTTCCAATCAGACTAAATATACTTAAGGATGACCTTTATCTTGATATCTTACTCCTACCTCTTCTAATCCTGATGTGAAAAACAAAACAAGGAGATTCCTGGAAATGTGAGGTTGGAAAGAAAAAGGTGCTGGTCCTTCTTTTTTTCCATCTCTGGAAAGGGAACATTGTCATTAAGGGGTTTGGCAGTTCAGCCTGGTTATTATTTCATTCCATATAAATCCAGAGTTCTTTCATTGTGCCCAGTGAAACTTTCCTCACCTCCTGCTTTTTTAAATAGAAAATGTAAATCACTTATATTTAAATTACTTTTGGACCACCACAGATCCCTAGCCATCAAAAACTCCTTACTGGAGCACCTAATGCTCTCAGGTACTGTATCAGTATCCTTGAAACAGAGTCAGCAAAACTTCTGACCATTTAAAGTTTTTGCTTTTAATCATAAAAGCTGTTTCCCAGAGGAAATTCCAGGAGAACAATCTGTTGTCAGCATGGCTTTTAGGGAGCACTGAACCTCTGGCAGACCTGCTAGACAGAAATCCTCTTCTGGAAGCTTCTCCAAGGAGTTTTCCTCCAGCCTTTTGTATCTCACAGACTCTTCCTCTCCAGAGTTAGGTCTTCCTCTGTGCTCAGTGGGAGATTAACCATTTTGGCACTTAAGACTTGGTCCAGGTTTTTATTTCTCACTTGAGATTCTCCAGCAGCTCCAAGCTAACAGTTCTTAGAAAAAGACTTTAAAAAAGACAAAACCAGTAAGTTTTGATATTAAAAGTATTGCATGCCATGACATACTTCAGGAAAGTCTGTGTGCAAGGATCCAGATGAACTGTCCCTCTCCAAATCTGCTTGTGTAAGGAGGGACATTCTCTCCCCTGTCCTCTTGGGGAGTGGGCATATTCTTTGTGTGGTGCAGCCTCTAGCAGACAGGCCTTTCAGTGAAGAAATTATTCCAAATATTCAACCTAAATATCTTATTTCTTCTTCTTCTAGACTCCTTTCTTTTCACTCAAGACAGTGAAGTTCAATTTATTGAGGAGGGAAATGGAAGCTCGTATAATGTTGAAATTCTTTAAATTCTTCAGTCTCAAGACACTTTTGTTTATTGAGAGATACAGAGCTTTTATGGGGTGAGTTAGCACAGGAGAGATATAAAAAGACCAAATTTGAAGGGTTTTCATCTATCAGCACTTGAAGGGAAATATAATCCTTATGGCTGAAGGGATATGCTTATCTGCTCTTGAAGCCACTGGTTTCAGACTTATTTGGAGGTTGGATACTCACCCAACTGGACTTCAGGTCAGATCCAGTGTAGTGATCATATTCTTTTATCCACTCGCGTGCCACACTCTCTGCAGCTGAGCTCTTTCTCATGAGTCAGTTTTGTATCTATATCTAGGTGGGATCTGGCCCTAATTCTCTCCCTTTACAATCCCACCATCCTCTCAAACTGAGTGCATAAAGAAGCAGAGCACGTGTGTGATCTGCAGAGCAGCTATGGAGCAGGACCCCAGTCCCAACTGGGGCTTTAGGGTGCTGCTGGAAAGCGAATTTCAGTAAGGAGGAGCTGTTTGCACACAGCTCAAGGATTTGGCAGTTCCTCTTACCCAAGTCAGTAGAAAACCCCCACCATTAACTTCCAAGCTCTGAGTGTTGCTTTGCACATTTAGTGGCACTGTGTTTACTAGTCAGCACTGGCTTTATTTGTGAAAGGGGAGCTGCAAACAAAGGTCCAGCTATCGCCTCCGGGAGAGGGGGAGGCTGGATTTCCTGTGGGGAGGAAGCTGGGCAGGTGGTGAAAACTTTGTGGAAAGATTTGTTTTGCCAGCTGTGGTGTGGGGGAATACATCTCAAGCACCCCACACCTACGGCTCCTGCTGCTTGTCATGAAGAGCGAGTAAAACCTCAAGTCTCTTGGGGTTTGTTCGGATTGGAAAGTGCATCCTTAGAGCCAAAAAGATCAGCAAAATATTTCCTGCCTCCGCCCTGCAGAAGGTGGGATGTCAGTGAGCAGCAGTACATCGCCAAGGGCCAAGAGGAGAGAGGGGAAGCCACTGAGGTGTTACACAAAGCTGAGTATTGCTGGAAACTACAAAGACCTGGAGACTGTGTAATATCTGTGATATAAGGGCTGACAAAAGGAGAGAGAGATTAATTCCTATTCTTTCTGCTATAGACAGTACAAAAGCACCCACACTCCCAGCACAAAGGCATGTCCTGAGTGTAGGACCAGCCAGTTACCCCAATCAGGGATGAAAGCTCCTGGTGCTCTGGGGTCAGAGCAGGCAGGACACCTGCAGGCAGGGCTGCTGCCCACTGGACAGCACTGCAAAAAATTCACATTTTCCCCTGCAATCTTCTGGCCTATTTCAGTGCGGAGAGTGGGAGAGTACAAGAGTGATGCCACAAGGTACCTGAAGATCCTCCAACAGCACTGAAGGAGGAGTAAATAAAGAAACAGATGAATTTAGGTGCTTGGTTTTCCAGCTCATGCAACAAAAACTGTGGTTTTCCTCAACCGGTTGCAGGAGAAATGGCTCTCCTTCCTCATGGCTGGAACTTCATGAAGCCTCCCAGTCCCAGGCTGTGCCTTGAGAAGGGTAAATGATGTTCTCTGTAAAATATGGCCAGGTTGCTGCATCAGATTGGCTAAATATGCTTCTGAGGCAGCAGGCTCTTCTCCATGCTAGACTTTGCTGATGTGTTTAAAAGAGCTCCCACGCTCCAGCAAAAGCAGATTCCTGCTCTCGCCGAGGCCCCTCCGCTCCGGCTGCTCCGGCTGGCAGAGCCCAACTGCAAGAAGCCACAAGCTGCAGGACCATCTGGCTCTGAAACACCAGTGTCAGGCAAAGCACAGTCCAGTGCAGGGGAGCAAGAGCAGGAGTCACCCACCCAGGGTGGCCTGTGCCCACCATGTCCCAACAGGGCCATGCAAAGTGTCCACGAAGCACAGCTCACCTGCTTCCCATGGGAAAAACAATCTCTGGGCCATGGGCCTCAGGCTGAGGAGGGACAAGTCATCCCCCCTGTGCACCTCTTCAACACTCAGGGGTAGATTTGGGCCCAGTTGCCTACAGGGAATATCAACAGGAACAAAACAGGACATTTTTGTTTTCAGTGTGAGAAGTACTGGCTGTGGCACGTCAAATAGACCATGACTGATTTCTTCAGGAATATTCCTATACCTGGAATTAAGATGAACATCCCAGGTGGCTGGAAGGGAAGAACCATGGATGTGAGTATGGACCAAGAATTAGAAGAACATCCTGGGGACCTGGGTTCAGGTTTTGTTCTGCCACAGTCCCTCTGTATGAACCAAGAGGACAGAATGGGCACACATAGAGGACCACCTGCTTTTTTCTTCAAGAGATTTCTAGTTTGGTGTCTCCAAAGCACCAGAACATATAGCGAAGGCATGTGGGAGGTGAAGCTTAGCATATCTGAATGTCCCAGGTAGCTCCAGGGGAGGTTTAGATTGGATACTAGGAAAAATTTCCTCACGAAAATGGCTGTCAAGCACTGGAACAGGTTGTCCAGGAAAGTGCTCCCATCCCCTGAGGGATTTAAAAGATGTGTGGATGTGACATTTGGGGGCATGGTTTAATGGTGGACTTGACAGTGCTGGCTTAATGGTTGGAGTTGACGATCTTAAGGGTCTTTTCCAACCTAAACAATTCTATGATTCTATGATCATCACACAATTTGTGTCTCACTGACCCAGTGTTAATGGAAGGCAATGCCACATTCCACACTGACAGGGATGTGCAGGAGGAAAGACATGCAAGACTGCAAAGGGCTGAGCTGTTGCAGAAGGAGCACAGGGCACAGCCAGCGCAAGGAAGCTGAGGGTGTACAATAAATCCGGCCCAGTGGCAATTTATCTGGTGCTTTTTTACATTTCCACTTGGCTTCCTCTCCCGCCCCAACCCAGCTGCCCACCCTCTCACTGAATATCTGATTTCCCAGCTGGTAATCCTCACCCCATCCACATCCCTGCTGAATGTGGTCTAGACAGTCTAATTGTATATAATCCTAGAGCTGTAGCAACACCCCATGCTAAACCTCATAGTTCTGTACACGCCAAGGATTCATTTGCACTCGTATCTGCTGAGCATTCAGAGCACGTCTCATTAATGAGAACGTTGGGGATTAAAAGGTCAGGGTGAGGTGAAGACGAAGGCACATCCTTCCCAGAGTGGCATAAACAACACTGCCTCTGACTGATTTTTGCTTATGAAGTGACAAATGTTGAAGGGAGTCATGATTATCTCAGTTATCTCATCGCACCTCGTTTTGTCCTTGCTCTGCTACTGCCTCCCCTGTGACCCAGCCGTGGGTACCTGTGCATGTCTGAGAAGGGCACAACTCTGCCAGAAAGCCCCCAGTGGTCTCTGCACCCTCTGCCTGCCTTGCAGAGGGAGCCATTGCATTCTCCATGGGTGCAGTTCACTGTTGCCTTCTCATTCCTGCTGTAGGACCTAGGAGTCTATTAAAATTACAGCCTCTACCCCCTCTTGTCTCCTTTCCCTTGTTAATGAGGGAGTCAGCCTTGGTAGGGCCCCCACAAGCGATGCTGGGAGACCCAAGCGGAAGAGCTGACCTCTGAAATGGCACCCTGGCCTCTGCTGAACTAGATAGGGTGCTCTGGGAGATTCTGGGAAAGGCTGTTGCACAGCGAAGACCTGGTGTTCCCGCTTAACGCAGGCTGTTTTCAATCAGTCTCAAGAGCTCGCAGCGTGCAAGCTTCAAGGTTTGGAAAGTGTGAAAATGAGCTGGATGAAATCAGGAAGGGAACTTATCTGGCTTTGCAGTAGAGACAGGGGCCAGATGCCGAGAGGTTACTGGGAAAAGAGATGACAAGTTTTTTTATGACAAGTGTTTATCTTCAATTGGTCATAAGCATTTTTTGTCAGGAGAGGATGGGTGGGGAAGAACAACATCTTTTTCTATGCTTTGAAGCCTTAGAAAAAGAGGCACATTCTTGCTACGACAAACACCCTTGCGAGATCCAACAGCCACACACAGCAAGGAAGCACTGGAGCAAGTGGGAGAGCTCCTTGGCAGATCATGCTGTAGTGTAACTCTGGCCACCACTACTCCCACAAATGTAAAGGTTAAAGGGGAACTTCACGGCAGTCAGGGGGCAAAGGCAGAGAGGGGACAACCTTGCCTTGGGACTGGGCTCTTTGGGGTGCGACAGCGAAGGTGTTGGAGTCAGAGGATGGACTTTTAGGGACCTGTTCAGAGCAGGAAAGACTCAAACACGGCTCTTCCTATGAAGAGGACACCCTGAAGGAGATTTATTAAGCAGAGAGAAGTGGGCAATAAGGGAACCCTTGGTAGCACTGATGTGCAGTGCAGTGTGAAAGCACAGCCACAGCATACCCACAGAGGGGCCAGCTCCTCACACTGACAGGCACAGTTATTGAAATACCCCTGGTGAGGCCAGGTTTCATTGCTTTTCCTTCCCTTCACTGACTTTTTTTCCCCTTTTCCTTTTTTCCTCACTATACCCAAAGCAAACACACTCTCTGCTCAGACTGCTGCCTGACGCAGCAAGTCAGGCTGGGTTTAACAGCAATCCATGTTTTCAAAGTTCCACCAGATGAAGTGTGAAGGACTTCCAGCCCTGCTTGCAGGCTGACTCCCAGAGGGGTCAGCGGCTGGTGCACGGAGCAATGTGTTTCCTGCCCTGCAGCAGAAAACCAGAGGTGGATGGAGGAAACAGATGTGGAAAATTCACCTCCCCTCTGCAGCCTGTTGCTCAGAAGCAGCAAAAAGCAGATTTGGTCTCTTTTTCAGTGTGGTGGTAATGACTCCTTAGTTTTGCTAATGGAAAAGGGCTGCTGATTCTGGCAGGGGGGTTAGCATGTGGCCATGCAAACATGCAAGGCAGTAGGAAAACAGATTTTGTTTTGGTCTCTTGCTATTTTTCTTACCATTAGTCAGGTAAAAACTTCACAGGGCATCTTGGTGGGTTTCTCAGATGCATCCGAAGGAAATACTGTTCTCTTGAACCACTGACTGGGTGTGATGACTCTTGGTCATCTCCCAGCTCCTTGCAATGACAGCTGAAAGGCTTCAAGTCAGGTTCAGCTATCCCCAGTGAGAAAAAGCAAGTTTTATCTCCAGCAGAGATGAGCATTCATTAGATTGTGCATTGTCAACAGATCAGCTTCCTGAAAGGGAATAAATACAGCACCTTCAGATGCAGTGATTGCCTAAAGCCTGGGAGCATAAACCCTGAAACACTCATTGGGGTTTCCTCTGAAAATAGAATTTGACAAGACTAAACTATTTTGCACAGAAAATTCCTTACAGACAGGGACTGGATTCTGCACCGTTCTGAGCAGAGGTTTGCTGATGCTCCAAAAGTATCACCTTATATGTTACAACTGATGCACATGCAAATACTCTCATTCTAATTGGAATATCTAGCTGAGAAAAGCCATGATGGAAATTCCTGCAATTATTAGTTATACACTTAATTTAGTCTTGGATTGCATTGGATCAGGAAGGGAAGTCTGATAAGGGTTTGGAAGAGGGTTTAAATTCATCAAAATATTCTACAGAGAATACACCCATGAGGGATAATGTGAATCTCTTGGTTAAATAGATGTGCGTGATCCCAAAATAGTCCTGCAGCTCTTGCTTTTGGTGAATTTCCCAAAGAAATGCCTGTCAGTGGATGCCATCTCCCCCAAACACCTTGGAACACAGAAGGCTGCCAGTGCATCACTGGTGCATCCACCTTCCTCTCCTCTTTGGAAGGGAGTGGACACGGCCATGGACAAGCGAAGTTTTATAAGCCAAGCAGAGAGCCAACAGAGCTGGGACTGCTGCCTGGCTCAGCCATCAATCAAATAAATAATCACTAAATGAAGAAAGCACTGCTGCTGCTCTCAAAACCAGAGGAATTTTTATCTCCAATTTCACAGGAAACTGGATGGGCCCCTTAATCTTCCTTACTTAGGGAGGGGCAGGAGTGGGAAAATACAACTTTTGCTAAGGAAGAAAAAAATTATGCAGATAATGTGTAGTGTTTTTGTCAGGCTTTTAATTGCTGTTGCCAAGGAAATGTATACTCTTGGGTCAGGGATAGTGTAATGACAAAATGCAAACAGTTTGATTCATGTTTGTAGAGAGACAGAGCCAAATTCATCCCTGCTGCAATTGGGCCAAAATGCAGAGATGGATTTGGCTTGTTATCTAGCTAGCAGTTCTGTATTAACATGTTCTCCCAAGCTATTTTACAGACAACACCCAATTTATTAAAAGGGAAAGTTAAGGAAATGGTTTTTTCATGATTTATTGCTACTTGACCGTCAGTTGTTCAAACAAGGACTCCACCAGTCTGTTCTTCTTTGCATTTTTATTTGCTAAAAGAAATGCTCTGGCTTTGGGATTTTGAATCTGCCTCAGCAAGCTTTTAAATCAACAGCAGTAATCCTTCACCCTTGATTATCACTTATTTCTATGCCTTTTTTACAAGACAACATTTCTAAAACAATCAGCAATTATTAAACTCCCATTTGCAGTATCACACCGACTGTGCAGTACTTTTACTACCAATCTGCTGTATAAATTATCGCTGTAGATCATGGTTACAATTTTAAAGCAAGGGGCTGTAATTAAAACACTTATAAAGGTCTCTTGTGCGTTAAGTGTTTCCTCAGTCCCAGCTCGCTCATATCCACGATGAAGATCAATGGGAGCTTTGCCACAGTGTAGGATCACGTGCACGGATCCGGGCTATGATATGGAATAAGCTCCAGGTGTCTGGGTCTGCACAGGACCCTCTTTGACTTCAGCACAGTCCTGAGCATGATTCAGTCCTTGTTGGTGATTTTAGTGCCTCAGTGCTGTGTGTCAGCACTCAATGCCTCTTCCTTTGTTACACGAAGTGGGAAAATGGGAGCACTTGGCTTGCAAAGACAAGGAGTTTGGGAACGCTCGGCCACTTGGCTTTCGGATCAGGGCAGGTCCATGTCAAGCCGAGTTAAAGAAGAGCTCAGATCTCTACGTACCTCCTTGTGCTCTGGTATGCATGCAGCCCTTCCTCCTCCAGCAGAGCTTGCAATAGCTTTTTCCAGCAAAGCAAAGCTGACATTGGTTCCTCCTGCATTTCCAGCAGAGTTGGAGAGAAAAGCTGGGCTTCTCCAGAAACAGGATGTGTTTTCAGAAGAAATACATTTTCCAAGAAACTTCTGATATAAATCTCATGAAAAAAAAAAAAGAAAATGTTTCCAGATTTGCAATACAAAATGGAAAATTATCTAATTCTAATCCAACATTTTTTGATTTTGGGAGTTTACAAAAAACCCCAAAGATGCCTGTAGAGGGAACCTCTAGTTTGTTGTTACCAGACTGGATTCTTGCAACTCAGTGATGCTGAGTATTGATATGGAAACCGTCAGGCTAAATATTTGTCTAAAATGCCAAAGAGGAAGCAAGCTGAGGAAGAAGAGAGGGAGGGGTACAAACAAATCTTTGATAAGGAGAACTTTTAGCTGTGGAATGAACTTGCAGTGCAGTTAGAAGAGAGCTTGGATGCTATCTTTAGGAGCCAGGATGCAGGAAAGATTAATCTTAATCTTCCAAAAGGCCTTGCTACCCCAGCAGAAAATGATAGGTGCTGTTGGAAACTCGACATTCTTCACTCTAGCTGTCATCAAAAATGTCCACAATGTTCTTGTGAAAGTTGCAACTGAAAGCAAAACTTTAAAAAAATCTATAAAATTAATCAACATATACAAAAATAAGTTGAAGATGCTAAGAAGTTCATCTGCTTCAGATTTTATATGGTAGATGCCTGAGTAGTATAGAAGCTGATGGAAACTCCTGAAAGACAGTGCAATTCCCTATCAGCACATTGCAGGTTTGCAGCACAGTTGTGGTTTTACATAGGTTAAGGAATTGGAATGTCATTGGAATGTCACAGAATCCTAGAATCATAGGACGCCAGGTTGGAAAGGACCTCAAGGATCAGCTCATCCAACCTCTCTTGGCAAAAGCATGGTCTAGATGGCTCAGGGCCCTGTCCAGTTAAATCTTAAAAGTGTCCAATGTTGAGGAATCCACCACTTCCCTGGAGAAATTATTTCAATGGCTGAATGTTTTCATTACAAAAAGTTTTCCTCTTGTGACCAATTGGAATCTCTTGGAATCCAGGAATAACGTGCACCCTTTACCCCTCGTCTTTTCCATGTGATTCCTTGTAAAAAGGGAGTGTCCATCTTCTTTGTAGCCACTTCTTGAACACTGCTCAAGGTCTTCCCTAAGCCTTCTTTTCTCAGGGCTGAACAAACCCAGCTCTCCCATAGGTCAGGCTTTCCAGTCCTTGGATGGTCTCTGTGGCCCTTCTCTGGACCCTCTCCAGCCTGTCCACACTGCTTTTTCACAGCGGGGATCAAAACTGAACACAGAATTCCAGGTGTGGCCTGACAAGTGCCGAGCAGAGCGGGATGATGACTTTTGCTCTCTGCTGGTGATGCCCTTGTTGATACAGCCCAGCACCCCGTTGCTTTTTCTGCTGCAGCAGCACAGAGTTCACTCATCCTGAGTTTGTTGCCCACTGGGACTCCCACACCCCTTTCCACACAGCTGCTCCCCAGCCAGGCAGGTCCCGATCTGTGCTGAACTCCTGGATTGTGTTTTCCCAGATTCAAGACCTTACACTTGTCCTTGTTGAACTTCACAAGGTTCTTGTTAGCACACTCTTCCAGCCTATCCAGGTCTTTCTGCAGGGTGGTTCTCCCTTCCAAAGTGTACTCTTGCTCACTCAGTTTGGTGTTGTTGGCAAATTTTATCAGGGTACACTTGATCCCATCATCCAGGTCAGGGACTTGTTGCTAATCTGTTCTTCAAAAATGTCTGCTGTTATTTTTTTTCCCATATAACTCTAATGTATATTTTTAACCTGCTGTTTACTGTCATCTGTTCCACAGGAATGCTGGAAAAACTCAGGTTTAAATAATTTGGAATGCCCTGGAGAGATTTTATTTTGTTGGCTTTGTTTTCAGTTTCAAGTAGCTGTTACATTTTGTAGACATGTAAAACCACTTAAAAAAAATAAAATAAATCCAAGATCAAATTAGGCTGGTCCTGGGCAAACTTAACAAAGTTTGTCTATTTCCTGTCAGACATGCAGACTCTTCTGCTCAGGAATTTGTGCCTTTCAGCCCACATTTAATTCCATTTGCTGCCTGATTTCTATTTATAATGTACAAAGAAATATTATTTGCCAGTAACACTTTAAACAATGCCAGCAATATACTGCAATGTGAGCAGCACGAGAAAGAGGAGAAGGTTTTCCTAAATAAGTTACCTGACTAAATTGTTGTCTCGTTTGAACACTCAGAGAACCACAGGAATGAATTACAAGTATTCAAGGTTCACATTGGAACCTGACAATTCTGTGTTAATAAAGGCCTGGGGAATAAAGGCTGTTCACCAGGTGGAGGCCAGAGGGGGGTCCCTTCAGAAGGGCCTTTGTTTTCCTCAGGTTTTGCCATTCTTATGATCTGTGATTTTCTTTATGCTGTGTACACGTGCAAAACAAGTTATTGCAAGCTAAGCACAGACCTAAATCACAGGCACACCGAAATCACTGAACTTTATGCTTCTTTTTCCTCCCTCCACCCTGCTGATATCTCTGTCTATTATTGTACCCCTGTGCATGTGCCTTCTCCAGATTTGTCCAGAGCCACTTATTACTTTCTCACAGTTTTCCTCCTTTTGGAGTATATCCCTCTCCTGCTTTCACGTTTCCTCTCACTGTTTGAGCACCCAAACCTTTGTTGAGTGCCTCACTG
The DNA here is from genome assembly GCA_013400975.1 of Atrichornis clamosus. Classification (NCBI taxonomy): domain Eukaryota; kingdom Metazoa; phylum Chordata; class Aves; order Passeriformes; family Menuridae; genus Atrichornis; species Atrichornis clamosus. Next base: position 104,283 of record WBMZ01008080.1, on the reverse strand, counting down.
GGTTACACAGATGAAAGCAAAGTTCTTGGGCCCTTGAGCTTCTGACTGAAGGTCTGTGTCTTCAGGTGGTCTCACCTCAAGCAGACCCTTCAAACACATTGCTTCTTTCCCCTCACGGAACTCGACTTCAGGTGTGGTGGTCAGCAGTCCGAGACGAACGAAAACTGGGACAGTTGGATCCTGAGTTTGGTCTGAAGTCTATTGTTCTGTCAGTCTCCAGTATGTCATTCTGTCAATTAAACTGCACTACAGCCCACGCGACCTCCTAAATACCGTGTAGGAGGTGTGGATTGCCAAACAGCAAGTACAAATCAAAGGAAAGCAGATAGTTCACCACACTATGTTTGGTTGAGTTATGGGATGTTTGGGCTGCCAGCAGTTTACGTGAGTTCATTAATGGACAAATTCATAAAAATCACTGAAATGACTGAAGGTTGCTAAAACATAAAGACACCATTTGTGGCTTGGCACATGCCATACCTTGTTGAGGACTGGGAAACTACTGTAGTTTCACTTTGTTCTTACATTCTTCCACATACCTTCACTGCTGGACCTCATGGAAGACATAAACTAGAAAACAACCACAATGAGACCAGTCTCATTTTTCAATGACACTCAAATGACAACTAAATGCAAACTTCATTAAACAAAAACAATGCATGTTCCACATCCTCAGAAATGTGAGGTTAAACCAGTAGCATCTTACACAGGACAAGTGTCTGTCTCTGGCTTTGCTGCTTCCTCAGGTTTACAGTCCAATAAAGTGACGGTAATTCGGAGCAGAGACACAGTCCAAAGCAATTAGCTCTTAGCCAGGAAGTCCCCCCAATGTCAAGAGCATAAATCTCCCAGCCCACGCAGAGCTCTGCGTTCCTGCAGCACATGGGGCCCATTAACGCCCCAGGGCCGGAGCAGCTCTGCTCCAGCGTCTTTCAGGGGCTACATCTGCTCTCTTTGCCCCTGGTCCCTTTGGGGCTATTCAGGATTTTTTTAGTACTCCAGAAAAAGCCTGAGTGGATGTTCTGCACTGCCCCAGAGCCTGTGCCAGGTGCTGCAGGAGGGGCTGGTAGCTCTCTTACTTGGCTGGCTTTGAGGACAATCATGGTGCTGAATTGCTGAACAGTGCCAGCAAACCCTGTAATTTTGCCTCATTATGTTCTAATGAAGCAGGATGAGACAGAGCTTCAACTTAGTGCTGTTCTTTTCCAACAAGGCTGAGAAATGTCATCTGTCACTGAGCAATGAAGCTCAGAGGACTCAGCCAAGTTAAGATTCTTCCTGTTCAGATCAGTTCTTGAGAAACAAGAGGCTCTTATCACACACATCAAAAAAAAAAGGTCCTTCCATACTCCTCATGCCTTTCACCAAAGCTTTTCACTGCCATATTTACAAGCAGGTCAGGACTGATCTGCACCATCAGTGGGGGAAAGTGCTCTGGTACCTGATCCTGGATGTGGACCAGGAGTTGTGGACTAGGAGTTTTGAATCTAGGAGAAGACATCCATGATGAGAGACCTGCATCAGCAAATTTGTGAGAGACAGGTGTCTCTGCCTGCCTTGGCCTCATCTCCAAGCTCAGCTGTGTTGCAGCACAGGAAAGGGAAGCAGGAGCCCAGAGCCACAGACAGCTCTTCACACGGCTTCACTACCAGCTTTCCTTCCACTACAGCTGGCCAGGGCTATTTGCTGGGGGCTAGACCAGCTGGTTTCTACTCATGTGACTGCAGTCTTTAAGAAGAGGGAAATGGGTTGTAAAATATGTGCACTGTTTTCTCACATGGAGTAAAATGCACATGTGTATCCCCTTACTGGAAAAAAAGGAAGCAGATATGGCCCACAGCACACTCGTGGAGTACCTCGATCCATGTGGACTAACCCTGCCTGAATTTCAAAGTTACTTATAGTTATTAACGGGCATTTAAAAAAATTACAAACACCAACAAAGCTTTTTTTAGCTCTGCTTCAATAAGATGGGATGCATAGGGTGATGCATAATGTGTTTAGGGCTTGAAAAGTTTTGTAACATTTTCAGTCTAAAGGGAGACCTAACTTTGCCCTGTCTAAATGAAAACCCAGCTGTGAACCTGTCTTACTAAGTCCTGTGAGCGCTGAGGCAGTGAGCCAGACTTCCTAAAGCTGAGTGAGACAACTCCAAATGAAGACATTGAGAAGGAGTCAGTGCTGGCCTCGCAGGCTGGGTATGCACTGAGATGTGAGACCTTAGAGTCAATTAGGCACAGCAGGATTTGACATTGGCCCCCTCATCTTAAGAAAATGTTCTAAATTCTGAATTCTTGCTCTTTTGAGGTAGGACAAGTTGATTATCACGTTGTACGGCTTTTCCCAGAAATGCCATTGTTACTGAAACTGGTATAAAAATTCCCACAGAAACCCCTCAGCTCAAGGTGTATCAGTTTTGTTTTCTTTTGCTTCCTAGCCCAAATCCACCTCACTGGAAAATTCTCAGTGTTATCTAAGCATTATTCTTAATATATGCACCCATGGACACTTAATTGCAGGTGCATTTTGTTTTCCAGAACTGGGCACAAAGGAACCAGTGCCTGCAGTTTTGCTAAGCCCTGTGAGAGGCAGAAATTATCCTCTCGTGCAACTGAGGACAGAAAAGCACACCCACAGTAATTTGCAGGTATTAAAGAAGAAAATATTTTAAAAAGAGAAGAAAAAAAGTCAAGGCCCTGTTGCAGAGCAGGGACCTGTGTCTGTCAGGTTCAAATGCATATTCAGAGTGTGAAAGAGCACAGGTGAGTGAAAGGAGAGGGTGTGGGTGAGAAAGAGAAGCACCTTCAAGAATTTTAAAGCTTTGTCAGGAAAGCAGAAAAGCAAACTGAGGAGGTAAAACACAGTGTGGAGAGCTGTAGGATATTTAATGAACTCGCTCCCTTGACATCTGCTCCTGACCAAAGAGACGGGCACAAGAATGTCCCACAGCTGAGCCTAGAGCAATTAAACCAGAATCACTGCCTTTTTGAGGTTTTTTCATTCTACTAACGAAAGCAGTAGAATTTTACTCGTTCCACCACTTTAAATTCATGGCATTTCTTATATTGGGAAGCCCAGCTCCTGTGGACTGTCAAAGAGTCCACATACCAGTTCAAGCCCATGAGCAGGGATGTGGGATCTGACCTGAACTGTTCAAACCAAAATCAAGGCGGGCAAATCTATGATAGTGTCATAGGCCTGTGAGGCCTGGTTGCTCTCCTGGTGCTGTCCCGAGGCAGAGCACTCTTGGCAGCAGTGCATCACCTCATGGACCCCCTCAAGAAGCAGCTAGTGCTCTTGGGTTGCTGTACTTGTTACGGTATTGAGGGATGTGTGGATAATTTTGTTCTTTCACCCACCACCTTTGTGACCTGGCAGACCTCGATCATACCCCTGTTCACCTGCCTCTTCTCCAAACTGCAGAGACAGAGCATTTCCTGCCTCTCTGTGAGGCAGCTGCTCCATCCCCTTGACTTCAGTTGTCTTCCTCTGTACCTTCTCCAGCTCCACCAGGTCCCCACTCCGATACATCAAAGCTTTCCATCAACCACTGAGATGAACTGTGCAGGGCTTGAGTCCTGCAGAGCCGTCTGACCCACGTGACAAAGAGACACTGTGCAAATTATGAGTCACACAATCCTGGCTGATACAATTTGAAGACCAAGAATCATCTCTAACTCAAAACCCATTGTATATCAATTATTCCATAATTAATAAGCATCTAGTCATTTGTTTGTTTGTTTTAATTTTTGCAATCTGTTCATGAACTGTTTGTGAACATAAATGGTACAAAATGCAGGGGACAAATTGTGGTTGGAGTTATTTGCTGAGCTCCCTTTGCCACGAGTTTCTTGCCCTTGTTTTAGTTAAGTTCTCACTCTAATTTCTTTCATATTCCTTGTTTTTAATCACAACCTTGTGAGAATCCCCTGGAAATACCTTGCTTGCCTGTTCCTAACAAAACAGATCAACTTGCAGCTGGATTTAAGTACAGTTGATGAGAAAAGCATTTCATTGTTTCATCTAACTACCCCCTTCTCCTTGTTTCCTTCCACTGTGAACTCTCTAGTTAGCAGGTTATTTCCTACAGCAGAAAAAAACCATCAGGCCTTTGGTAAGACTCCAGCTCTGCTAGGAAAGCTGTTGTGCTGATGGATTGAATGTTTCCAGCTCCACACTTTTCCTCTGTCCTTTCTTGCCATCACTTCAGCACATTGCCATGATCCCAGGCACCCAAGTGGATTTGCAGACCCAAGTCCTGTATCCTGTAGTCATACATAGAGCTGTACCAGGGGATTGATTACAGTATCCAGTAATTCAGGTACTGGTTTACTAAGGAAATTGGCTGGAACTGTTGTGCCACATATGAAATACGACAATCTCCTAAGCCATATGTACAATTTATTAATTATGGTTGAGATGGGAGAAGGTAAACTGAAGATATAGATATTTGTGCTCTAGAGCTCTGAAAAATCTAAAATGTCAGAAACATTGAAATTAAGTCTAGTTCTGTAGATCTAAATAGCTCAGGATTGTTTTAATTGGGTTATGTATTTAGTTTAAATGAGCATGAGATGGCTCTAAGTAGTCCCTGAATAATAAGATTAACAAAGGAGATGGATTGAAACCAGAACCAGAACCATTTATCTAGCACTTCCCAGTCAGGGACTTTTGAATATGTCCCAGTCATTCCCACTTTGGATTTTGCAAACAAAAATCTGGCATATGATGTCGTATGCAAACAGGGGTTGAGGTTCAGTGCTTGGACGGGTAAAGCCATGTTTGTATGCAAGATGTGGCAGGTCCTAGGAGGGCTGGTGACACATGCTAAGCTTCAGCTTGCTCCCTCTGATCCCTTGATCTCAACGGTCTCTGAAATGAAATGTGCCATGGGGAAAGCTATTGCCAGCCTTTTTCCATTCCCTTAATTGCTAACAAAACGTGTGTCTCCACACAGGGACCAGGACAGTGACATCAGTGGACAAAACCAAGGGGCCATGAGTAAGCACTACTGAACTTCCCTCTCCAAAATTCAATCTGTTAACACATACATAAATTAGGAAAACCCACTGATTTTCCATTATGTCTCTTTCTGGGAATGAACATGTGGAAAAACACCACTTATCATAGGAGATGAATGAAATATTCCTCCACTGTCATTAAGTCCAGGGAATACAGACAATGAGATACACACAGGGGAGGATTTGGTGTTAAAGGCAATGGAAATGTCATTTATCCAGGCTTAATGCATAGGAGGCTGCCATAAGATGCCCACAAGTAAGAACAAACAGAATCACCCACATAACAGGGTCTGCCCAGGATCACCAAAAGTCTAACATGAGTTTTTCTAGGAGAATTAGTATTTCCAAATGAAGATTTTTTTTCAGAAATAGGTTTTTGGACTAAATGGAAATATTTGTTAAAAGTTTTAGGAAGGCATGTGGGTTTTGGTTAGCATATGACCAAATCCTGAAAAAATGTTTGATTTTAAACAGAAACAAAATTGTTTTCAAGTTTTTGTTTAAATATTTTTCAAGAAAACCAGAAATTCTGTCTAAACAACTCGTTTTATCAGATCAGAGTCAGCTTGAGTACTGTATGTGTACCAATAAAGATAAATTAGCAACTCAGTATAACTTCTCTCAGAGGAGTTTATATAAACTCCTGCCAAAACCCACCCTGTAACTATGTCCATCCATCCAAGTGATGCACTTTCCCCTTATGATTTTCCCAGCACAAGGACATTTAGTCTGAGCAAAGACTAAATATTTTCTGCAGGGCCAAGATGGTGAGCAAATGCACTGGGAAAACTCCTCTCTACGGCCAACATGTTCACTTCATTCACTTCTAGGAATGTATTTTTGTAAAGATGCATTTCTGATGTTTTCTAACCACCCTTTATTTCCACAGGACACTGAAGTGAATTATTTCAGTTCTATGCTTCCAGGAAAAGCCAGCAGGAAGCTCTTTGTTTCCTTTTCTCCCTCTTTTGTGCTAAGGGGATTTATTTAATACAGCTGGGAGGTCAGGCCCCCAGAGGTCTATTTGTAAGTAATTCTACAACTGCCTTGCATTATAAAAGAATGCAAATGCAATATGTATTGACTCTATGGGCCACCGTGGCACATCTTGTTTGGGGAAATATTGAAGTTATCTGTAAGTACATAAATAAGGGAGTCCACTGAAGTATACTGTATTTACAGGGTTCCTCTGCCTTAGTTAATAGCACAAAAGAAGCAGCTGATCAAAACCAGAATACAAATGGTATAAATTTGAGGGAATTACAAGGAGATCATTCAGATTTAAATCCTTTGATAAAACGGCCCACAATTTAGCTAGATGAGTGCTGTAGCCATGTAAATGAGAGCAGAGATTTTTATTGGACCTATTTGCTTCGCTAATTGTTTGTAGTGGGGCAGCCCCACTCACCACTCAGCCTTTCATCTTTCCTTAAAAAACCCTCTGTAGCTTTTTTTGAAGTTAAATTAATGTTTTGATGAATCCTGCTAGAAACTAAAGCAGGATTACAAAGCCAGAACTGCAATAAAGGATGCTGGGTACTTAGGAGAGGTGAAACCTCACTTTGACTAAGTTGTAATTTGGACTATTTTTTCCAGTGAGACAGGAACTGTGGACATAACTAAAATTAAGAATCGCTTGCTGGTTTTGAGGGGACTTGGGTTAAACAATATTCCTGAGATCCAACACCAGAGAAGCCAGTCAAGATCTGCCTCCATTAATCTTAGGATCATGCTTCCTATAAGAAGAATTGTACTAAGTGATAATGATTAACATTTACAAAAAATATTGCTAATCAACATAGCTCAGTATCCTCCAGAATGAGAAGATGATTGAGCTTTTCAGTTTCTTGCCAAGAGATACTGCCAAAATCTCACATGAATTTAAGGGGAGGCTGGACAGGTTCAAGGGAGGAAAGATCTGTAGAGGGCTATATCTAGAAATCTTCATCTGTTTGTAGAAATTAGAAATCTACAGCCAGCTCGGGAAGATGTGGGTGTCTAGAGGCTGTGACTGGAGTATCATGCATGTTTGCCCTTTTCTTATAGTATTCCTTGGGAATTTACTTTTCTAAATGGTTCTAGACAGATTTTTAACCCGAATGCTGCAGCCACTCTTAATAGCCTTTTTATGCCTCCATACCATGATTGATCAGGAGGAAGTGCAAGAAAGGTTCCCAAGAGGATCCTGTGAGGCCTGTCCAAGGACAGGCCCTGCTTCCTTGGGCTGGCAGCTCAGGTTGAGGCTGAGGAAGGACGATCCACATGGAGTCCCACCATGCCCTTGGATGAGTGCTCCCCTTTCCATCCTCTGACATCCCAAGCTAGCTTGGCACAAATTCATGTTCTAACAAACAGCTCACATAGATGACAGCAGCAATGAGACAGACTGTTGATTTATCACCAGAAATGTTAAAATTCACTCCGTATTTGGAGCTGGGTGAACAATAAACTTCCCTTAGACCGAGAGAAATGTTGTGAAATAAACATAATCTAGGACTTGAATTAGAACAAGTCATTAAAGTTACATTGAGTCAAACTGCTGTATAACCTTGGTGTGGGTTCACAGATTCCACTAATTTCATTGCTAGACGCACATTTTCCCTTGTATGAAATAAATCCTTCTATTTCTTCCCATTTATCCAGGTGAAAATACAATGCTGTAAATAAAAGTCATCTATCTACCAGTGCTCAAACATAGTTTTAAAATTTGTATAAAGTCAACATACAACGTAATGCTTTCTCCAGAGAAAGGGTGCTCACAAAACGCAAGGTTCAGGAAAGGCCAGAGCTCAGGCAGGACCAGCAAAGCTGGACTTTGGTTCTGTGGTGTGTGTGTAAGACCACAGAAAGTGACAGCAGTTGTCTCAGTTACTGGAACTTGGAGCAGGAACTGATCCAACAGGAGCACTAACAGGCTCCTTTACTCCCCCTTCATTCAGTGTGGCAGGACGCTTCCACAAATGAGATATTTTCCTTCATGGAGATATATGATGGACTCACTCATCTCCATCAGCACTGATGTGTTGAACTCATCCAGCCATCCAGAACAATATTTATCTGCCTAACATGAAAAGATGCTAAGATAAGTTTGTCCCTTTTCCATTTGCTCTCTCACGTTCATTGATCTCATAAATTAAACGTCTTTCCTGCGTCCTGGCATGGCAATGATGCCTCTCCCAAGGCTTTCTGTGGCAGACTGGGGACTCTAAAGCAAGTGACTTACCCAATACCTTTCCTAAGGTTGTCACCTGAATTGTCATACATGGGATTCTTGCATATAGAAATATTTACAAGTAGTTCTACTGACAGGTCAAACTTTCAAACTGAGTTTTAAAACTGATTGTGGTGAAATAACAGTCAACATTAACAGGAGTGGTGACATGTTTCTCCTTTGGAAACCATACGAAAATCAGAAGGAGACTGGCCTGAAAATGCTTAGCTTCACTCTTGAGTAGTCATGTTTACCCTATGTAGGAATAGTTTATCTCATTTCATGTTCACTGGGGAAGCCAATTCTTGAATTGTACTCTCCAATAATTGAAGAGATATGCAGGATTAGATTAGGATTTATAATGAGGGGAGAGCAGACCTGAGGCAGATGCTCTTAGGCAGAGCTATAATTTACTGGCAACCTTATCTAAGATATGGTCAGTCAATAAGAAAGCCTCAGAGGACTTCAGGGTAGCCACAGCCTCAATCAACCTGCTGATTTCTTCATAGTGAATACCAGCTGGTTACTAAACCACAGGGGGTAGACAATAAAAATGAAGAGGTAGGGACAGAATAATGATTTATTTCAAATGGAAGACCATGAAAAATATTTGAATCCTATTTCTGTTAATTGCTTGTGTTGCTGTCATTACTCTGCTATTATTTGTGGCAGAATTGGTGACTAGAGACTCAGCTGAAATTGTAAACTGATTATGCTGATATGGTCCTACTGTGCTCACACGGTGCCTTCACTACTCACTGCTGAAGGCTCTGATACAGCATTCCCCATATTTTCTTTCTTGATTGTACAATACACTCACACACAAACCAGCTCTGCAGGCACGGTTGGAAGTGCAGACTATGGCTCTGCTTTCCCCTGGGATTCTATCACATTTACTTTGTCTCTTCAGTTTCTTCCCACAGTTCTCCCCATGTGTCCAGAGGACCAAGACAAGAACTCCCGTGATGAATGACTCACTGAGAAAGAATCAGAGAGACTCTGAACTTATTTTAGCGCAACTTCCCCAGGAAGAATGATCCCAGAATTCCCAATAGCATGCAGGGCCAGAGATAATCCAGGCAGAATTTCATGGTGTGATTGCCTAAAATGAGCCTGAGTCAGCCAGAGATGCCACAGACCCGAACCAGTGTGCAACCTGCCTGTTACTGGGACAGTGAGAACCCGAAACTCTGACTGCTGCTCCCAGAACTGCTACTAGCCAAGTGTGTCAGCCTGGATGTCTCTGTCAACCCTACCGCTTCTCTAAATCATCTGCCATCCTGTGGCTTTTTCTGTTTTACTAGGAAAATTATGGAAAACCAGAGCAGCTCGGCTAATATTAAGGATTTCTGCTTAGGAAAACCCACATAGAAATACAGGGAACTCAACATCTAGAGAGTAAACCTTCTGCTTTTAGATATCAAAGGGCAGCAGGTGATTTGTTTTGGAGTTTTTTCCCTTTATCTTTAGGCATGGTGACCTCTAAGCCTCCCATTAACTTCAACTAGGGTTGGTAGTTGAAAATCTGTAGTTTTTCATCTCTCAATTAGACATATTCTGGTGCTGGACATGCTGTAAATGGCATGGTTACTGATATCTTACAGTACCAGCTACTAGGAAGTAAATTAACCCTATCCCAGTTGAAACCAGGACAAATTGTTAGGTTTAACCAGCACTTTGAGATCATGTGATGGAAGATGCTGTAGAGTCTTGATCCATGTGCATGGTTCTCTGCAAATGTGTGCATGGCCCATGGAAAGTCTCTGGAGTGCAACCATTATTGCAAAAAAGACAGAAATAAAGCTAGTTGTCTCTTGAAATTTGCATATACTTTATGGTTTAGAGCACAGAGAACATCTGTCCACCTTCCCTTGCATGGAGAAAAGAGCACCTGATTACTTGCTGTAGTGGGAAATGATATGAGATTGTCTGCTCCAACTGCTGTAGGGTCACCCTGAGTACAGTCTGCTAACAGCCTGTCTTCTTGGGTAAACAAACCAGCTTGGAAATGGAAAAATTTGCCCAGCCTGCACAACAGTGCAGATGTGTCCTGGCTGGAGGTAGGAACAGACCTCCTCAGAGGCTCTGTCTCACGTGTTTCTGTGTCTCCAGCTGTATTTTCACAGACTTTCCTGTGTCATCCCTGGGAAGACAGCTGGGCATGTCTTTATAGGTCCAGTTGAAGCAAAATTCCTTGTGATCTCCACAGGAGCAGGAGCAGTTTCCAAGCCTTCATCAGGCTTTGTTGCTTCATCTCATCTAAGAGGCAGACAGAAATGCAGGCTCAGTCTAAACTAACTTGAGGGCTGTGGCAGTTTCAGCAATGGCTTTTTTATCTGGATGAGGCTTTCTGTGTCAGGCCTGGCTCTAGAGAAGTCAAATGGGGAGGAATTCTGGTATCATTACTTGCAGAACCTCAAGGCTTTGACCCTACAGCAGATGCCAGTGACATGTTAAGTCTGTTAAAATATTCTGCATTACAACCCTGAGCCCATCTATAACTGTATGTTTGAGGATCTGATTTCCCCAGAAAAGTGCCATGGAATGCTAATCATTGTGTATTTGTACTATATGGGATGTGTGTCCTTTCCACAGATCCTGTGTCCTTCAGGACCAGCTGACACGTAGGCTCAGAGATCTTGGTGCCTGCTTACCTGTGCCAGTGCCAGGGGCACAGTTTGTGTTACTAGAATGATGTAAGATTACTATAATAACATGAGAAGCCAAACACAATCTATGGCACATAAAAACTGCAAGATTAGGGGAGAAGATGGCCAGAAAACCACAATCCAAGCATATCTATAACTTTCTGATCTAATCTTGTGAAACCTCGAGGTCCTGGAGGTCAACATCTAATTTTGTCTGAAGATGAGCCCCACTTAGTGCCTTCTATCTGCAAATTTCAAACTGTAACAGCAAGGAAGTCACAGCTATTTTCTCTGTTCTACTAAACCAGAACCTGAGGCAAACTTATTTATTTCAGGTTGCCCAGTGAGTCAGTAGTGGAGGCAATATGAGAAGCTGGGTCTTAAGTCCTAGCAGAGGGAGTGCAGAACAGCTATTCAGAGGCCAGAATACAGGCAGGGATAAAATCAGTCTCCAAAAGAGTGATCAAATGAAACTTTGCTGTTGGAAGGTAAATTAAATCCCCTTTTTTCTGTAGCCTGGGGAATGAGTATGTTTTGGATCCAACTGTGTGACATTAATCACAATATGGAATATTTGAGCCAAAGGTCAGTCACAGGGGGCCAACTATTAACATATGGGATTTATCTGTCTACTTCTTCCATAAAGATGCAGCATGCTGGATAATTAAACTTCTGAGTGTCAGCATGGAGTGTAGTCTGTTTTTTTCCACTGCTCTTTGTGATTTGATCCAGAACCATTTCCTTTCACTGTATGCTCAGAAGGGGAGGAAACAAAGGTGGCATCCTGATCTTCATTATTAATACACAGGAAAACTTGGAGGAAATCCCTTTTATGCCCCTGGCTTGCGTAAAGAAAACCCCGCAAGCTCCAAAGTCACATTGTTCAGCTCCTATATATATATTCATACATCTGTGTGCACAGCAGATGTTTCTTCAAATACTTAACTGATGTTTCTGCAGAATTATGGTAGGGAAAAACCTCCATAGCAACCTGCATTCCAGTTGATTTACTTTTATTAAATTAAAAATCTAGAAAAAATTAACATTTAAAGTGGTTACAGGTGAATAAAGAAGACCACAGCCTCCTGTGATTCAAGTCAGTGCTTCTCCACTTTATATGGAATAAAAATCCTGGTGTACAGGCAATGCTAAACTCCTGTTTGCAAAGGTGAGCAGGCAATGGGGAGGCAACTTGCCACTTTGGGTGAAGGAATTACACAAAGCTAAAGAAATTCTGAGGAAGGCATCCAGCTGAAACCGGTCAGGTTCTGCTTTGTATAACCAGGAGAAGCACTTCCAGAAGCAATGAGCCCAATTCTAATACAGACACTTAAGGCAGGAGGCACGAATCTCCCTCTGAGGGTACCCACCTGTTCCCCAGCTTTCATGATCTGCTTAGCTGAGACGTCTGCTTTCAGGCAGCTAAAACTAAGCAAGGGGAATCCCACAGCAGCTGACTCCTCTTGTGCCTGCCACTGTAAAACACTCCACTTTGTTTCTGCTACAGTAAAATCTTTATTACTATTATTTAAGGTTATAACGTGGTAGCACTCAAAGGCCAGGTATGGTGCAGACATGGCATAAAATGCAATTCCCTGCCTCACAAAGAGGACAACTCAGATATAATTACAGGATAATTTTGTTTTTAATTCTTCTGTTTGACTAAAAAGAAATGCAAACAGCAACAGGCAATTAAAATACATAATACTTGATTCATGAGATACCAAAATGCCAAAGTACATACTACATATGTCCCGTGACAATTATATGATAGAATGTCTATGCACTTTTGGCTATAATGTTAGTAAGAACGGAATGTTTTCATGTTTAGTATTTCCGGTGTATCATTCTGTCTCTGAGTGGTTCTAAAGTATAGCCAGTTTATCCATTTTTTAAAAATTCCAATATACTGCTTTTCATTTAAAATAAAATGATAATGTCTTACATTTATATAGTGCTTTTCATCTAGAAAGCTCCCTGAGGCTTTCTCAAGCCCTTTCTACAATTTCAGTACCCACAGTGCCAAGGGCAGAACGCTGCTTATGAGTAAAATGCAGTTGTGGCCAAATTTCTTCATCACATGAACCACAGACCATAATTTTCACGTGGTCAAAAGGCAAGCGGCAAATACAATGTGCCTTAAAGAAGGAATAGGAATTCCAGGAACCTGAGTGGCTCACAGATGGGAGACAATGCTGACCACTCATGTGTTCCTCACTTAGGGGCTGGAGCTGAGCTGGACTGACCCATTCCCCTATGCTGAGTCTGAGGTACCAGGCAGCTCTTGCACCAAAACCAGGCAATGGGATGACTCAAGTTATCCATTAAAGTACTTGTGAGATGTTTGACTCAGAGCTATCATTTGACCACTGTCTTGTATGAGGCACTGAGTGAGGAATTAAGACAACAGGATAACAGGTTGATCTCAGCCATTGAGGGGCCTCAGGTGTGTTCTTGGTGAATCCTTTCAACTTTCTGCCCCTCCCAAATCTTCACCTTTCTCACTTATGTCCAGTAACACTTTTCAAGTCTGGATATAGCCACGGTAGCTTAGAGGTTGCACAGTGTTGCAGTCATTTCACACTGCACAGGATAATCGTATGTGTGTGCTAAATCTGCACCTGCCAATGATGCCACACAACCACACACTTGAACTGAATGCAACTCTGGAACAAAGTAGCTACCACCATGAAAAATGCCTGCGTCAAATGCTCTTTTGACAAGCCATGGCAAGATACCCAGAGTTTTTTTGCTTAATTTTGCTTCAGCAAAGTGTTACATTCCATTTAAAGGTGTGGATGTGCAGGATCTGCTGGGAAGACTGAACGCATCACAGCAAGATAGTTGTCTGAGCTGAGGAAGGGTCGGGAAACACTGATGTAAAGTGTCAGATTTCAGAGCAGGGGCAATTGCCTGTGCAGTGTCTAAGGCAACAGAGATAAAAACTTGATCAGAGCTACAAAGTGTCTGTAGAACACAAATGCTTAATGCTTGCATACAGAAATGATGTGGAGAGGTCTGTAAGGTCAAGAATGCAAAAGATAGGGAAATCCAGCATTCTGCTGGGTTGCAGTTCATTTTATTTTGTTGCTGTTTGCAATTCTTTAGTCATAAACTATTTCTCCCTTCCATGCTTCAGATGGAGGGTTGTTCACAGAACAGAGAACTAATCAATATTTGTACTGCCTCATTCATCTAGGCACATCATTTTACCACATTTATTAAAAAAAATCGATTTTTATGAGGTTTTTCTCCATACAATGTCCGTGAGCACCACATCCAGAACAACTATATCTCACAACTCTCCTTTGAAGGAAAGAGTGCTGGGTAATGAGGCTGCCCATTGCCAGGGCTGACACTGTGCACATGGACAACACAAATGGGTGTCCAGTGTGGCATGTCACAGGAGACTTTTGGAGAAGCATTTAGTAGTTTTTAGCATTTCATCTGTTCATAGCATAGCTCTGATTGTGTATATTGGTGCTCGGCAGCAGGCTTGAATTGAACCAGACATGACAATGGCCACCCATGTCCTGGATTTCATCAATTTGCTAGGTTTCACTGAGGCTGCCGTTTATTCCTAGAGGAAGAACAGCTGTACACAAAGACCTGAGCAGTCCTTTAGTACATCCCAGCACTCTGGATGTACTCCAGCCCTGCCTCCCAGAAAATGTGTTCCTCCCTACCCATTTGCTGCCCTTACCATGCTGGGGCAGAGGGTTATTTAGGATAAATTCGGTGGAAATAGCACCATCTACTGAACGCCCAACATCCTTCCTGTCGGGACTTCTGGGACTGGGGGTTTTGGAGGGGAAGGGTCTGTCTCCGCAGCCCAAGGGATTGCTGAATGCTCAGCTCCTCAAATTACTGAGCTCCCCAGATGAGGTGGAAGCTTTCCATCCCTGGGATGACTCCAGTCGCTGTGCTGATTCAAGTCATCTGCTTTGAAGAAATGCAAAATAATCCTAGTGGTAAATATACAAAAGAAATCTATTTAATCCCAGTATGTACCCCAGTCTATAAACACACATTTCATCCCCAAATGTCTTTCTTTGTTTGGGTTAATTCCCAAAGTCTGTGCATGCTATGTCGTGTCCCAGGCTCTCTCTCATGTCCCCATTGTGTACTGCTCACTTGGAGACAGATTTGGGGTACATTGAGGCACGTTTTGGCTGGCTGGCCGTGACCTTTTGGCCTCTTACTTGGATGGGGACCTCAATTCCTACAGAATGACCGGTGGGAATATCCACAGAAACAGGGCTTCGGCACAGAGGAAGGACCCACTCGGGGAAAGTTAAGATTCTCTTCCATGGAGAGAGAGGTGGCTCCCGCCGGTCAGCGGGGCCGCTCAGCGGACCCACGGCCTCGCAGGAGTTTGAGAGCCGCCCGTGGGCGCCCCACGCGCGTTGTCCATCCTGGGGCGGCGTGGCCGTGAGCCCGTGGAGCCCGGTCCAGGCCGCCACACACCCTCCGTTTTTTCCCCCGTTTCCCCCGGGATTTCCCCCAGCCATCCCCGCCACCCCGGATTTTTCCACGCCTGACAACAAAGGAGGCGGCGGGGCGGCCGCGGTGGTGACTCAGCGCCAGGCCCGCCCCCGGCCCGCCCCGCCGCTCCCCTCAGGCGCGGCCGGGCCGGCTCCGCGCGTGTGGCGGGGCCGGGCGGACACTCCAGCGGCACCGGGTGGGCGAGCAGCGGTCGCTCTCCTCCGTCGCTCGTCGGGTCCCCCTGCTCTCGTTCCCCGCGCTGCCGGGCGGGCAGAGCCGTCCCGCCGAGGTAGGTTCTGTGTCTCCTCCGCACACAAAGGCGCTGGCGCGGTGGGACGGGATATCCCAGCCCGGGGGGGCTGAGGGACGGCGGCTCCTGGGAAGGAGAGGGGGAAAGCGGCGGGTCCTGGCACCGCGACCCCTCCACGGCTGGGGGGACAGCCGCGCCTTCATTCGTGAGGGGAAACATGGGGAGTTCGTGGCTGTGTATAAAAGAAAGGGGGAGTAAGCAAAAGGGTGCCCGGGGGTGTGCGGGGCTCCGGCAGTGCTGCCGGTCCCACCTATTGCAGCCCGCTGCGGGCGTCCCCGGCTCACCAGGGCCTTGGAGCCCGTGGGTGTTCGGCTTGTCCGTGGGGTGTTCGGCTTGTCCGTGGGGTTTTCAGTTGGTCCGTGGGGTCAGCTTGGATTCTCTGGTGACTCTTGCAGCGGTGGGCGCACTCCCATAGTCCCGCGGGGTCCTTGGGTGCAGGCTGGCGGGACTGGGGGAGTGTGTGATGGTGGATGGGAAGAAGAGCTGGAAAAAGAAAAGCAAACAAAAGTGAAACATATTCTATTTCCTATATGTGCTGCCCTGTAAAATGAGATTTCAGAGCAGTTTGGTGTGGGCAGTGGATGTTCCCTTACAGATCTTTAGAACAAATAGAAGCTGGGAGCGGGACAAGCACCAAGGAGCTGCTGTCTCCTGTGCTCCCACTGCTCCCACCTGCGTCTGTCAAAGTTTCCCTGAAGTACCCTGAGAATCCAAGTGTCCAGGTTTTCCTACGCATTGGGTTGAAAGGCTGTGCAGCTGTCCAGGGAAACTGCATGGATAAGTATGTTTTGGGGGTGCACAAGGGGAGGGAGTGCAGTGCAAGAGCTCTGTGTTGACTGAACTACTTGTTTGCTTTGGCCATTGAATTTTTTTCATAGCTTAATGAGTTCTGGCATAAATCAATACTGTGCAAATGTGGTGTATGGCCGTGGCTGGCAGTGGAGTTGAGTTTGGCCCTGTAAATCCAGAGCATGCTTGTGGCAAACATAAGAGAGAGGCAGAAACATGTGAACTTGCGGGATTTCGTTGAGAATCCCCATAGTCAAACAAAAATGCAACACAAGGAGGAAAAGATGCTTCTGTGTGAGCATAGTGTGGTCGCTGTGTATAGTTTGTGGTGGGAGTATTGTTGAATAACTCTGGCAATGGAGCTGCTCAGCGTTGTGGTACGTTTGTGTATGCTAAATCCTGCAGCATCAGTCAGGACATTTAACTTCCATTGACTTGGCAGAGAAGCAGGAGTGTGGAAGGACATTGCTGAAAATGGGAGTGATTGCTTGAGGATCTGGTAGGCAAACTGAGAGGGATTTAAACTGTCTTTAACTTCCTTGTGATATTAACAGGACACTGAGAATCTGTTGCTTTAATGATGGATGTTTTCCTAGCAATATATGAACAGACAGTGTGTATTATGAATGTGATGGCTGCTTGTTTGTTGTCAGCAATATTTGCTCAGGGACAATAAACAATTGTTTGCTGAGCTTTATTATAAAGAACCACAAATGCCCCATATCTCCTGAAACAAAGCCTTTACTGTCTTAATGCAACTGTGGGCCAATTTCATGCTTGGTGTAGTTCCACTGATGATGGTGGAGTTTTGCCAGGGATGATTTTGGCAGGTGAAGTGTCACTTCTGTGTCTATAATGCTCAAGAGTAATGTCACAATGTTGTCTTCAGCACTTGAGTATTGTTAATTAAAATGGTATGCTGATGCTTCCCAGAAGTCAGAAGTGGGAGAATCATCTCCTCGGGTCCTCGCAATACTTTCCTGCTTGCTTTCTCCTTTCTGCTTCAGATCTCATATCCCTTAATTTACTCTCTTCCTTTTTTTTCAGTCTTAGCATCTTTTTTCTCTCTTCAAAATTAAGAAGTTTCTCTGAACTCCAGTTCACCCTCGAGCATTTAAAGATTTTGAGACTGACTGTGTTGAACCCTGCACCACCCCTGCACGACTGGGTAAGTGAGGAGCTGTGTGGCAGCTGCACTTGGGAGATCTTTCGCGCACACACACACGCTCTCCTTCACAGTCTGATTTGTGTGGTGGCTCTGGTCAGTGCGTTTGCTGAAGTGGCAGATTGTTTGTCAGAGTCATGCAGTGGAACAGCCTGACTTGAGAGAGACTGAGAGAGACTGATAGACCAGGCTGGGGGTTGGGGAGTCACTCAGTTTTTACACCCTGCCAGTACTCAGGACATTGAGGAACAACTGGTTTTGAGAACACTCCTTCATAACATCAGTAGGGACAGGGAAATTACCTAAAAATTGAAGCAGAAGGAAAAATGGGGAAAGAGAGAAGGAAATATTCATGTTTGCTAGCTGTAGGAAGAGGAGTGGAACTGTTTAACCAGTAATTGGCTCTAACAGAACTTTGGCTCTACCAAAG
This sequence comes from Atrichornis clamosus, assembly GCA_013400975.1. Taxonomy (NCBI): domain Eukaryota; kingdom Metazoa; phylum Chordata; class Aves; order Passeriformes; family Menuridae; genus Atrichornis; species Atrichornis clamosus. The sequence goes on along the minus strand of WBMZ01008080.1, from coordinate 86,224 downwards.
TTTCTAAGAAAATATTTTATTGAATAAAACTATGTTATCTTTGTACGCGGTTAACAGTATTAAATACATGTGGCCAACTCTAAATCTGTTCTGGAACTGTGGCAGTTGTAAACAGAGCAAGTTTCAATGCTCAGCTTCTGCTGAGCTGTTTTATATCTGACAACTCTACGCTGAACAACTTTGGATCTATTTGCATCTCATAAGAACACAAATAGAGTGTGTCAGACACAACTCACGGCTGGTAACGTTCTGACACAGTATCAAAGAGCAAGATACATGCACTGTCTCTCTGTGAAGGGGAAGAATATGTGCTTAATGCCTCTACAGTTCAGTTATTAGTCTAAAGTTTGTTCTGGTTTGGCCAGACCTGGTGTGTTTTTGAGTATCAGTGGAAGTATGGTTTGCAGCCTAACATAATATTGCAAAGGGCTTGCAATTCTTCTGTGTTTCCTTAAAAAGCCTGTAAGTTGGGCTTTTGATGTTTCATTTTGACATAAGACAGTGGAAGGATTCAGCTGTGCAAAGAGAATTGGTCACACACTAACCTGAACATAAAGTTGCAAATTTGAAAGGAATAACATTTTTTGTAGCAGAAATATAAATTATCTGGCTACATTTCTCAGTCATACTTCCTCTTTCCACATCTTGCATGCTCTTGCCAGGCTTATCTCTGTGAATGCTTCATTTATATTAATCCTTCTAAAACCATGCTGAAGTGGAAAGGTGCCACATCTTCCCATTGTGCGAAAGACACCTTCCCTTTGCAGATGGGGAATAAAGGCACGAGCAAGAAAATGGGTTGTCCGTGACCACACAGGATCTGTGTAGTGCTGCAGGAACTCGAACTTGTGTGTCCTGAGCTGTTGGCTAGTGTTGAAATGAAAGTACTGCCCCCGCAAGAAGGAGTGGGAGAAGAGGCACAGTCCAAAAGGCAGGGTATGAAAATTGGTTGAGTTACCTGGCTGTGATGCACTTAGTGGTCAATTGCTCTTCCTCCACCAACGTGCATATTGATCTTTGTTAGACTGTGAAAAAAAGAAGGGGTTTGTAATGATAAGTACTTAAAGACATTCAGCATACACAGGACAGAGGAAAAAAAAGGACATTTTTCTTCTGCTTTCTATATCTGCCTTCAAATAGTGGGTGCTGTTTTTACAGATGGGTCTGGCTGGATCTTTGTGGAGGTCCTTCGTCTGTCCTGTTGTACAGTTGTGTGTGAGCAGATGCCAGCAGAAGGGAAGGCTTTGCAGAGCCAGGTGGGGCATGGCAAGACCAGGATTTCCTTTCTGTGACCGCAGCAGCTGGGTGAGGTGCAGTTGAGTGCAGATCCCCACCCTGAGAGAGGCTCATGGTTTTTTTAAAAAGTGGTTTCTGAAGGGGTGGCTGCTCTTCCTTGTGCTATGCACAGACACTCACGTAGCTGCTTGTCTCACCTGGCTGCTCTTCTGCTTCGGGGTGTTGGTGTGAAGGGCTGTGGGGGTTGCATGACAGCAGGGAGCAGCCTGTGGCAATTCTCTGATGGCAGAAATCTTTGGGGTTATATGAGCAGGGAGCACTGGTGTCTGCAAAAATGAAAGGATGTGGTCTTTTCTTCCTTTTTCATGTAACTCGAAGCACTGGAGGTTACCTGCTACCTCTGTGTTCTGTTCTTTGGGAAAACTGAAGTAATGCTTTTTCTTAGCACTGTGTTTGGTGCTTGACGGTTATAATTGCAAAGTTAGTCCTGGTGGTAACTTTGGTTTCAAAACATGTTTTGTGCTGACAGGCTTCTTCTTATCTTTAGGCCAGTTGTGTAAGTTTTGTGCAATGAAGAGTGGGACACTCACAGGTGGGAGAACAGTGTTTCCAAGGTGTGTCCATAAAAGAATAAGCCACAAAGATTTTGAAGCAGTTGTGGGCAGTGCTCTGTGTGCTGGTCTGTATCACATTTTAAAAGAACTTTTGAAATTGGTATTTACTCCAATGGTTTAGCCTGGGTCTGTAGCTGAAAGAGCAGGTTTTGTGTGACTTGGTGCAGTTTGCTTGTAGCATAGACCTAGTCTGCAATGAAGTTTGAGTCTTTAGCAGGTCATCAGCTTGCTTAGATGGGACAAGGATCCTAGTTTTATGATGTCAGCAGGGAGAACAAATGCAATAGCCTTTGCCTTATTTATCTTTATTTATCCTAGAAGCAAAACTCTTAGATTTGCTTACATTTTTAAAATGTCTGTGACAACATGAAGGCAGAAGGTTGTCTTTTGTCCACATACATGCTCCTCTTCAAAGAGAGGAATAGTGCAGTCGTTTAGGAACAACGAGACAAATCCCTTTCACTTAGATGAGCACAATTTCTTTATTTTTACATTTATACTGCAATTTTTGGCAGCATATGTGCCTTCAGGATGAACTCTAAAACCTCTGTGCTGTCTTTTAGCAAATCTCAGCCTTTCACATTTACAGCCTCTCTGTGTGAGCAGCATTAGAGTCCTGTAGAGAGCTTGTGATGATGAAGCATGAAAAGTGCTGCTGCTATGAGGGGTACTTTAATGTCCTGGAGAACAACCTTGCTGCTTGTTGTGGTGGGATGGGCCTCATTTTTTACCTTATACTTGGGAATTACCTTTCTTGTAAGCTGTAGAGCTGATACCCATGGATGCTTCTGCTCATATTTGACTTGGTTGAAGCAGTCCCTCTGCTTTGTAGTATAGTGTATTTTAGGGGAAACCAAGTCTTGAAACTTATTGTGTAGAGGGGAACTCACTTTGAGCTGCTTTTGCTTACTGAATCTTAAGAGTTCTCCTGTCCATCTTGAGGGAGGTTTGGTCACCATGCTCGTGCCCACTGGTGCTAGCTAACTCACCAGGTCAGCAGTGTCTGCTCTGAAGGGGAGGCAAACAATGCCCGTCAAAGGTATTTCAATAGTCATGGCATTCAGTGGGTTGGCGAGAGGAGGATGATGATGACAAATAATAGAACAATTCATTCCTGGCCTGTACAGTGAGTGGGTATTTGTCAGACCTCATGTACATACACAGGCCTGTTTTTGTTCTGGTGCTAATAATAAATAGAGTTCACAGCTCTGAGTAGTCAGGACGATGTGATGAGAAGTGGGTCAAGACCATTCGTGTGTGCATAACTGCACTCCTAATCTAGGCCAGTGCCTGTGCTGGATGCTTCTAAACAAGCTGAAAAGGTTTCAGGGAAGCTGGAGTTCATGCTGTCAGCTGGGTGAAGTGCACCTCTAGCTGAGTGGAACACTTAAGGACAGGGATCAGTATGAATGGTCTGGAGTAGCTGTGCATGTTGGAAGGACTATAGAGGTACAGCTTTACTGTTGAGTACCCCTGAAGAGCGACGAGTTTAAGTCAAATTAAAATTTTTTCTTCCTGGCAGAATGACTTGCTAAGCAGCCCTTCAAATACGTGCACTGCTCTGCTGTTTCCACTGAAATATGCCTCTGCTGCCTCAGTTTCCTCTGAAGTGTCACGGGGGACAAAGATGACTTGCTGAGTGTCACCCTGCATTGCTGCAATGTCCTTCAGACTTGCTGCAGTGGCTGAGCTCCTTGGAGCCCTTCAAGGAAGAGTGGGTGCCTGGCCTCACCCTGAGATGCAGTTTGCGGCTTGGCTGCTGATAGAAGAAGAAAGCCAATTTTTGTCTGAAGCCACTGGGATTTGTGAGGTTTATTTTTGGAGAGAATAGGGAGGAGGAGTTTGATGGGTTATGATTTCTTTGGTTCTGTGGTTGGTTCGTTTGGGTTTTTTTCATCCTAGAGCTTTCCAGGTTTACTTGTCCTTGAAGAAGAGCTCTGACTTACAATGCCAGCTGTAATACACTTGCTTAATTCTCGTAATACCTGGCACATCACTGCTGCTCCCTGAAAACAGTCTGTCAGAAATTTATACCCAGGCTCATGTGAGAATGGAGGAAAGGACAGGGAAAGAGTCATGGTAGTTTGGGGATTTTCACTGGTTGGGAGGTGGTGTTTTGGTATTTCTAAAAGTAAACCAACTTTTTCCTCCAAGCCTCCAGTATGTTTGAGGCCATCTCTCTCTACTGTGCAGAATCAAACAAGTGCTGGAGGTTGTACCCAACGTGTCGGATGTGTGGGCAGAGGGCTTTACCAGACGAAGAGGTGACCTTTGGAAAGTGAGCACAGCTTGCCTTGGCACTGTCCCACCATTCACCTGTGTCCTTTGTCATAGTGACAGTGACACACTACCTGATCAGAAGTGCTCAGGCACAGGGGGTCTGGTATGTTCTGGAAGGGAGCCCTGGCTGTGCAAGGGGTTGTCCTGTGAGTGCTGTCTGTTACCACAGATGGCAACTGTGGGAGCAGGGTGACTCTCCAGAGGCAATCTTAGTGTGCCCATTACTCTTCATTTATCTGTTTGTTCTTTCAAGTACAAGAAGGCTGAGCAAGTCATAAACTTCTTACGCAAAATATGAGCAAACATATTCTTCCTTTTTCAGAAAATACTTCAAAAGCAAGCTTAGAATTCAAGAAAATTCATGTTTCTGCAGAGCAGAAAGCATTTATCTCTTGGTGTGAAACTGAATCCTCTTGAAAAGATTAAAAAAGAAATTTGCCTGAAGTATAGCAACTAGAAAGCCAGCCTTGAAGCTCGTTATGAAGACTGAAGTTTGTGAATGTCTGTGCCTGTCAGTCTTAAGTGGAGGATTTAGTTTAAAAGGCCAAAGCACATGTTACAGATGCCATTGTATCAAAATGCTCTTTCTGGGAAGCTCCAGTCTGAGTTCTTGGGCCTTGACTGGGTCTTGTTTCTTTCCAGTTAGTGACTGATGCCACTGGGCATAAAGAGGGAGAGGTTAGAGGCATCACCTGGCCATGTTACATTCTGCATCCTTTTCCTATTTGTGCAAAAGTACTGTACCTTCAAAGTTTCCCCTATGAACCCAATTTACTGAATGTACAATGACTGGTTTAGTTTTGGTTTTTTGGTTGGTTTTTCTTTTCAGTGTAGTATGTAAGCAAAAGAAAATAAATTTCTTTGATTGAGGATTTGAGGACAAGTTAGCACATGAAGCTAGAAAATAAGTGTGCCAACTATTGTTCTGTTTTCCAGTGGCCTGAGGGCCTTTCCTGCTTATCACTGTCCTAAAGAGACAGTCTGCCCTGAAGAACTTACAGTTTAAGTAAGGACGGGTGTGTGAATGGCTAATAGAGATGCAAAAAGGTGAATCATGTTGGTGTGAGGGTTGAAGTAGAAATTTTTTTCTTGCATCAGATATCAGTTTTGCACTGAATGCAGCTGCTTTGATGGAGAGACAAATTTTTACTTAAATTTCCAGTATAGCATTATGTATCTGTATGAACCTGCTTCATTGCTCATGTTTATTGCACTACAGGAGGAAATTTAACACTGTAAGCTGCCCCACAGGGATCTATATAATTTCCAGCTAGTTAGGGCCTACTATTTCTCTGTAGAAGTACTAGAAAAGCATCTCCTCAACCTTGGCACCTATTTCCAGGTAACTAATAGGATTAACAGATCCAAGACAACATGTTCCTTTAGCTAAATGTAATCCATTTGCCAGCTTCAGCCAAAAATATTTCAGGGAGGAAAAACTGTGGTCCATATAGTAAATCTTATTTTCAAAGAAAACAGGGCTTAATAAAAATTAGACCACTGCTTTTTTTCTAGAAAATTTCTGGAACTGGTGTCACTGTAGTTGTGCAATTTTAGAGCAGCGAACACTAAAAATGGGGGCTGGTTCAAAACGCAGCCAGAGGTCGGTCAGGTCAGTGATCCTGGGTCAGCTTTTTAAAGGAACTGGGTGAAGAACTTCAGGATGGGGAAGTATTTAAGTCCTGGGGGACTTTGTGTATGCTGTAGCAGTGCCATATGGAGTATACCTGAGTAGCTAAATTTTCCCCTCAAACTGTAATTCCTGTGTCTGTCTAGTTCCTTCCTAATCCATTGCCATGATTTTCTGTGGCTAAGCACTTCTTCCTTCCCCCAAAGCTGTCCCAGTGTTGCTAGCACGGGATGACTACAGGCAGCATCTGCCAGGCAGAGGCTTTTATTTCTGGGATGCTGAGGTTGTAGTCAGCTCAGTGTGTGACGTACAACAGCTTTGCCCCAGAAGGATGCCCAGGTTTATATTGCTGTGCTAGTTAAAGTCTTGGTGTCTGCTGTACAAAATTCTTAATTGCTGAAGCATACTCCTATCAGCTTTCAGTGAAGCTGTTTTCCAAAGCATTGTGGTTTTCATTCCCCACTGCAGAATTATGCGAGAAAAAGGAGACTGGTTGCTGAAAAACAAATGGTGTCACCTGTTCTACTTTCCTGTGGATTTTTTTTGTATTGATGGAAGGCTTTGTTTTAATGCTTAATTCCTTTGACTGCCAGCATCTGGTAGCATTCAGGGGGTGTGCTGCATGTGTAATGCCTGTTCTGTGCACTGACAGGCAAGAGTTTAGAATGAGCTTTAAAGCACAGGAGTGTGTACTTTCAAAGAGTTTATTCCTTCTGACACTGAATTTGAATTAATGAAGAGTCACATCAAATTGGGCATGGCATGCATGGATAAAGTGGGTGCTTTGTTAAATAACTGCTCTAAGGGATCATTGCAACCCTTTCTTCACATTTTAGTATTGAATCTTAATCTCTTTATTGTAAGTAAAATCAGCACTAGTAGAATTAAAAACTAAAGTTTAAGCCAGTAGTGAGTTCATTTATTCCTGTTTTATCTCTAATAATGAAGAAGCCTCAGCTTATTTCCTTCTCAGGTTTGATGCTTCACAAAACTTGAGATTCATCTTTATTTTATCTCTAGAATCTCGCTTTGGTTTAGGGTATTTTTTCTTCCTAATAGGAAGCTGATTAATTGACTGGTAAAACAGGCACAGATGTAGTTAATTTACTTTGTAAGTGCAGATGTTTAGAGCATGAGGAAGTTGGGCAAAGAGTGGATTTAGAAAGCACCAGATTACACACACTAGTCAAGAAAACATCGAATATCATAGAAAACTTACTGTTATAAAAGCAATGACATAAGGAGCTCTTATTCTTCTGGGTATTTTCCCCCAGGAAGGAGACTGGGGAAAAAAAATCTGTAATATACAGTCATTCACATTCCTAAGATTAAATATGTCTGTAACCAATACACTCTTTATTTTTTTTTTCTTTTTTTTTGACTTTCATAGTTAGGATGCCATGAACTCAGCTCAGGGTATCATGATTTGCTAAATGGGAGGCTTTAGAAATGTACTGTGGAAATGGTCTCCTTGGAAGGAAAGGATATGGGAGTTCAGCAAACCACTTATAAAAATTGTAATCATTCCAGTTAATGTGGGTAAGCTGGGTAATTTTTGCATAGTATTTTATAGAGTGGTGTATTTGAAAAACCGTGTCAGGGTAAACAAAGCCTTCCAATATCTATTTAAAGTACATAAATATTTATTATTGTCCTTCTTTTACAGATTAAGAAACAAAGGCTGAATTGACTTGCCTACAGCTATAACTAATTAATGCAAGGATAGAATGTGAACTTGGGACTTTGAACCAAGAGAAAAACAAACAAGATGAAACACTGCAAATGGAAGCATAATGAAAAGATAATATAAACTTTATATTTCAAGCATAAACTCACTACCCCAATACAGAAATCATCTTCCCATAAATGCCTTTAGGTGAGGTAGCAGCCTAAAAAGCTGGTTTTTACTGAAAACAGGATATGGTAGACCAGATCATTTCTTGCCAATTTTGTGCGTCCTGCATTATTGCCATTAAGCTTGTTGCTTCTGAGAAAATGCCTAAAGACAAATTGGAATTTAAATTGATATTTCAAGTAATTTGAGTTCAAATCAAGAGAATAAGGCAAATTTACACTACATCTTGAAAAGCTGCAGCAAAATCATGCTGGAAATTTCTTTTACTTATCTCCCAGGTAGATTATTGGTGTGAGTCAGCCAGAGCACTTGTACTAAATGTGGAAATGGAGCTGACTCAAAGACAAGTGATTGGCATCATTTTATGGGATGTCACCAACTGCAGCTTCATTAAATGTCAGTTTTCCCTCTGTCTTGGTCAAATGCTAATTTTCATTGCAATTTTGGCTGAGCGTAGCATTAACATTTTTTTCTTTTGGTAAGTTCCCTGGATCACAAGGGCCACCCATGATCGTTACTATTTTAATGGAAAGCATGCTCTTCACTTGCTTCTCTAAATTGCATTCTTTTGGGATGGTAGCACATACATGGTTACTGCACCACTTCAGTGTCTGTGCGTTTCAGAAGAACAGTGTGGTCTTGTAACATGGTTTGGGATTTCTCCCTTCCTTCTCTGGAAATTAATTTGGAAAGAATTTTGGAAAGAATTCATTGCAGTATCTAGTGGTTCTGGTCAATGCCTTTGTGTCACTGATGAAAATTTGGAGATAGGGAGGGTTTAGTGGCATTTCTGTATAACTTCAAGCAATTTCAGACTTTCGTAATGATAAATTTTTTTGTTTCTAAACATGTTAAGTTAAAAGCAAAGCAAACTCTTCCAAGTTTTCTGGGCTTCTAAATGTCTTCTGTATTGGATGTTTTTTGAATTGTGTTCCTTTGCCTGAGCTGTCTCGTTTGCTCTGGTGTTTGTGATTCATTTGAATGTGAACTAGCCAGCACTTGAATAATGGAAAACCTAAAGTAAATAAGTGATAGTGCCTACTAGAAAATCAAAAGGTCCAACAGTGAGCCATGGTGCTCTTTAGAACAATTTAAATATCTTTCTGTAAACAAACTGTTGAATGAAGAGGGTTTGAATGGACGTTGAAAAGCTTGAATCATTCAAGTTTGGGACACTGAAAGTCTAGACTAAATTTAAGTGTTACTACTTTGAAGTTCTTAGAAGGGACTAGTAGAGCATTCTGAGAAGAGCTTTCTTTACCTTTGCCTAGGGTTCATAATTTAATCTAGGTTTTGGAGGATTAAACTGTGTTTATTCTCATTGCAGCAGACTTAGACTTTGTTACATTATCCCATATATGGCAATCTTTTAAAGGTTAGTAGGGGTTTTTTTTTCCTTAAAGTGAAAGATGCTGTCCTTCAGGACACCTACTTTCACAAGGACTGCAGGCAGGTAGGTACATTAGAATTGATCCTTTCATCATTATCATGTTTGATAAGTTTGGAAAGAAAATGGGTCAGACTGTAATACTAGACTGTAAAGAAAGTGAAATATAACTAAAAAAAAAAATTGTGTATCTGTTCGTACCATATGGATTTCTGTTACAGACTGCAGCTGTACACTTTCTATCTGATCTGCATGAGATAAACTTGCATGAATCTTTCATTCCATCATCACAAACTTGACCTCTTTTGTATTGCATAACTGTTGTCATACAATTCACTTGTGGTCAGTGTGGGGATCCTCCAGTTTTGCCTTTCATAAACCTTGGTTTTGTTTTTCTGACAACTAATTTCCTGTTGATTCAAATTCTTTGTTTGTTTTTTTGTTGTTTTTAACATTCTTCCAAAGGCTGTTACTTGCAACTATTGTCTGACAGCACTGAAATGAAGCCAGTCAGAGCTTGGACTCCTGGCAGCTTTCATTGTTCAGTCACCAGTTTACATGAAGTTTAGAGGAGCTTCAGGCAGGCTTCAAATCCCTTAAAATTTTGACTGAAACTGGCCAAAAGTTATGGAGAGGTTTGTGTGTGCACGCTTACAGTATCTACAAGAAATCTAAGAAGGTTGTTTAACTTAAATTCCTGACCTGGCCCTATATTTGCTTCTTGGTTATGGAACAGTCTCCCTGGATGTGTTTTTGCAGCTTAGCGTTGTACCCAGGGAACTCCCTGTGGTGGCTCTTGCAGTCTGGTTTTGCTAGAGCCATACTGATTTCATTAATATGTGGGCATCGGAATTTCATCCTAGAGTTGTCCTACCCTGTGTGTAAATGCTTTACAACATGGTTGCTACCTCTTTAGAGAGGCAGTTGTGCAAGCAAACCACACCGATTTCCTTCAGCGTTATGTAACTGGCAGTTCGTGGGTAGCGAGTGGGGAACAGAAGATAATGCTTCTGTTCTTGCTGACTTTCTGACCGATGAACCACATGAAATTTTGTAAAGCTGGAGGCGGGGAGAAAACCCAATGCATTTCACTCCCGTTATTTGGTTACAGCTGTAAAGGGTAATGTTCATTTATCACTTCCTTCTAGAAGCTTTCTGTAACTGCATGAGCTATTCCTGTAATTCAAAGTCATGTGCAATACAAAGGCTTGAAAATTGGAATGAATCGGAAACTCCTGTTATTTCAAATTATGTAGTTGTAAACTGGCTTCAGGCCTTTGAGTTGAAAGACTAAACATTCATTTCAACATACTGCTGGGTTGTATCACAGAGAGATAAAAGTTGATTTTACATGAAGTGGAAACTTAGACACGCTAGTATGGAACTCAGTAAGCCCACGGTGAACATACATTGGCTGCTCACAGATCATATCATAAAGCAATTTATTTGTATCAGTAGCCTGTCACATCACGTAGGATCAATCTTTGCTTAAATAGAGAATACTTATTAAGAAAAGCTACTGCAGACCTGAGCCTGCGTTCTAGCTGTGTTATCTCTGTGAGCCAATAACCACATGTTTTATCTGGTATTCTTCCCAGTGCACGAACATGCCTAGTGAGTAACACATGAAAACCAAATATAACAAGGGTTGATACATTTGGCCAACTTGCAGAGTATAAGGATCTAATTATTTTTTCCTACTTCCTGCCTTTGTTTTTTTATTTGAAATGTATTTGTTTAATACAGCATTTCTCTTTGGAAGCCTGGGCGAGGTTCTTCCCATTTAATCTGCAAATTAGTCTTTCTATGGGTACGGCTAATTTGAATGATGAATTTGGTTGTTATTTATTTATTTTTGTGATAGCTTTTTTTTATTTGGCTCTTGCAGGAAGTTACATAGTTATGCCTCTTCTTTGTACATAAAGGAAGACAAGGGTCACTTTCTACAGGAGAGGAAAAAAGAAGGATGCTAGAAATGTACCACTTACTACTATCAATAAAACTTTAATTAACTAAATGCTCTGTCTGGCTTCTTGCCCATGTCATATATAAAAATCAGAGAGGCTTTCCTAAGTCCTTATTACCAGTTATCAAAAATACTTATGTTTCCATTTACATTTCTGTCCCACAGTGAAGCTGAAGAAGAATTGTCTGGCAAGTCTCAGTACGCAAAGAAAGTTTGGTTATTCAGGTTATGTATTTCCCTACATTTGCATGTTTGCACTGGCATATTACAGAGTTGCCTTTATCAAGCCAATCCCTATTTAAAATTGCCTTTGTATATGTGAAGTATGGGTCCCACAGCAGGACTGCAGTTGATGTTCTTGTAAGGTCTGCCCACGGTTTGTAGAATCACAGAATGGTTTGGGCTGGAAGGAACCTTAAAGATCATCTTGTTCCAACACCCCTGCCATAAGCAGGGATACCTCCCACTGCAGCAGGTTGCTCAGTGCTGCATCCAACCTGGCCTGGAACACTTCCAGCGTCGTCTGGATTTGCTGCAGTATGGAGGATGGCATCTGCAGAATACCAGGGAGAGGAAAGCTGCTGTTGTGCAAATCCTGTGCCTTGCCTCCCCCAGAGCCATTAACCTGGTTCCTCTTGATGTGATGTCTTGCTGCAAATGCTGTTCACCCAGTAAGTCAGGATTTAAACTGTCTGAGCAGGAGTTGGGCAGCTGAGCTGCCACTGCACATGGCAACTTATCTTGCCTTCCCCAGGAGAAATGAGCCTCCCTGCTCCAAACTTCTGTGAGGTTTTTGACAATTCTCAACTTTTTCTGCTGGAGGAGACCAATAACAACCTGCCCTCCTTTCCAGTATCAGTGCTGCCTGCAAGTGGATGTCCTTTGGCTGCAGTTACAGTCATGCGTAGTGAGGAGGGAAACAACTCTGACTGCCTTACTTTGCTTTTTATTCCCAAATCTGGTTTTTGTCTCTAATCTTTGGGCTCAGACAATGAATGAGGTTTAACTGCAGATCCTAACACTGAGCTGATTACGTGAAAATCTGTGGGTCAAACATTAAGCTGTCAGAAGGGAGACTTACTGTGCTGCCCAAGATGAAGTGGTGTCTTAGATCCCCGTCAGACAAACCATATCCCTATGTCCTTCCAGAGCCCAGTGGTCCCTGGGTGCCACCCTGTGTGTACCCTAGGAGGGGACAGTGCAGGGGCAGCATCCACACCATTGTCAGTGCAGCCCTGGCACCAGCTTTGACCTGGGACTCCCATCAGCTGTAGGTTTGGTGTGACTCTCCCCCAGTCATCCTCCTGTGGGCTGATGCCATGGGACTGTGGGGCCCTCTTTCCAAAGGGTCATCTCTATCCCCGGCTGCTGGAACTGGTGGGACTGTGCTCAGGTTGCACTGTGCTATGTGAGTGCTGGCAGACAGGGATGAACTCCAGGCAGCATTACCCACTGCCCACCCCAAGACAGCTCCTTGATTTTCTGTTTCCCATAAATTGAAGATGCTGTCAGAGTCTCCTGGCTCTTTTCTTGGCAGTGTTGTTGCACGAAAGCATTTTTAGTAGCTGCTTTTCTCCATCAAAATGATTATTCTGCCACAAATCAGAGCTGATTTAAATGGACACCTAAGCTGGGATGTCTCTGCCCATGAGCTGTCCTGAGCTGCCTTACATCATCTCCATGTCCCAGAGTGGGGTCTGCCACAGCTGATAGCAGCCTCGCCTGAACCTCTGCAAAGGGTAGGGGAAAGGAAACACCATCCTGAAATCCCACTCCCTACAAATGGAGAGCCCTGGTAACCATGATTATCTGCCAAGAGCCAGGGCTTCCCACGATTGGTCCTTGGGGCACAGGAAAACTCATCATTTTCTTCCAGCCCATTTTTTTCATTTCCTGGTCCACCACTCACGTTAAATTTCTTTTTAAGTGGTGTTTACGTTTGCAGCTTTAAAAATGTGGGAAAGGTTCTGTCATGGCAGGCTGTAATATAGTGCAAGTAACTATTTCAGAGCTGGCCTCTGCAGCCTCTTGCCCTCTCATCTGTCATCAGCTCCCTCCTGTGTTTTGTGAAGTTTCTGCTTCGCTGCTGACTGTGGCACAGCAAAAAGTGAGCTCATACAGAGCTCAAATTACTGTTGAACCAGTTCAGATCTGTTTAATGGAAACCTTCCTTCTCCAAACCCTTTGGCACTTCTTTTACTAAAGTCATAAAACTTCTTCTGTTTGAACTTTATGAAAACAAACCCAAAACCCTTTCTGTGCTAGTTACAAAACACTTTGATTCCTTTCCCTGGTTTTGTTTTGTGTTATTTACTGAACTCCTCCTGGAGTAGCGTCTTGGGGTAAAAAGACACTGCTTCGTAGACAAACAATTTAAATTTTTCATCAAGGGAGATGTATAACCAAACTCTTTGTGAAATGAGTTGGCCACCCATTCTAGCTCAAGCTTGAAATAGGAAGCACGGACAATTTCAACACCCAGGATCATTTGGACGTGATGGGGTAGGTATGGATACAATAGTACTTCATCAGCTGTGGACATAAAGGAAATCGTCTGACTGGTTCTGGTGAAAGCTGACATAAATTTGTAACTCCGGGTGTATGTGTGTGCATCTGAGCTCATGAGACAAGGGTGAATTTTTGCATGTTATGCTGCGTGTAAGGGAGCATCAACCCATATTCATAAAACTCTGTGGTAAGTGTCTTTTCCATTTGTAAAATCTTTTTCCTGAGGCAGGGATGTGCCAGGATCTATTGTAGACCTTGTTAAGTAAATTCCATCTCTCCTTTTGTATTCTAGTTTTGCTTTTAGGCTTTCTGTGCTATTGGCTAATCTGTTAGTGATGCTTAAGTTTAAAGGGACCTCAGTAGCACAGTCATTCAAGTGAAGAAAAAAATAAATTGTATTTACTTCTGAGTTTTTTCTCTGAACTCCTTATGCTACCCTTGTTTTTTTAAAATGGCATGATATTGTCTAAGTTAGTATGGCAGGATGTTGACAGCCTTTCAAAATGGTCAGCCTTGCATTTGTGCAGGAAAAGCTTTGGTATCTTCTGCATTCAGATTTTCAGCAAACTCACTATCACGGCAGAATCATTTGGGTGTGGATTCTCTTCACTTGCTGTGTTTCACTTTCACAAGGGTCTGTACGTGTTTAAAAACATTTAATGAGAACTAATAAGATATTTTAGCCCTGCAGACTTGTTTCTCTGTAAGCATTCAGCAAACATTATTGAGATCAATGGTTTCCTGTGTTAGCACAGCAGTTTCAGCTGGTCCTGTAATCTCACATTTCTTTTTATAACTATTTTATAAGGAGAAGGACCCAGTTAAACCAGTTCAGGTTTCTCTGTCACAGTGCTTCTAATCCTTGCTCTCATTGTAACATGTCTGTCTTGGCTGTCCATCTGCCGTGCTTCTCAGGCCTCTGTGGTGTCACCCTGGCACACCTGCATTTGTACCAAAAGCTCCTGCAGTCACTTAGGCAGCTGTATCTTGTTGACCATCTTTGTCTCCTTGTATCCTGATGTTTACACAACAGCACACAGTCTGATGTTTGCTTGGTATTTTTGAGCCAACACAGGCTGAGATTACAAGGCGGTTCCACCTCTCCGTGCAGGACAGCGCTGGGCACCGAAACCTCCCAGGCCAGAGCTGTGTGCCCCTCCCATCCCGGGTGGAATCACTGACTCCAGAGCAGGGCTGGTGCAGGGAGATGGGAAAAAAGAGTGGGGTAGGACAGCGAGTGGCAGCTGCTACAGGGTGATTAAGACAGCTTGTGCTATCTGATACAGGGAGCCAGGTGGTTTCTGTTGTTGCCAGTAAGGGTGAGAATAAAAGGTGGACAGGAAAGAGGGGCCATCCTATACCTGCATCCATTGCCCCAGTGCAGGTAGCTTGGCTGCAGCAAGAAGAAGAGGAAGACTTTTGCTCTTGGGGCCTTGTGCCTCAAAGTCTTGTTTTGTGCTTCTCCAGAGTGGAATAATGTAGGTGAGCAGAGCCTGAAGGCTTTCTGCAAGACCTAAGGCTGATGTGACTCTGGTCCTGCTCTGAGCGCCTGGTGGGCGGCACAGCTGTACCACCGTGCTCTGCACTGCTCTGCTGCTTCGCTGGTGGCTCCAGGAGGTACGGAAGCATCCACTACATTTGTGCCTTTGTCTCCATACAGGCATCCTGCCGTTATTGTGGTACAGGAAGGAGGTCAGGGGAGTGTACTTTAGATTCTCAGTTGGGGTGATAAGGCCTAAATGCTCACTGTAAATTCAGGATTGGCGAAGACCTGTTTTAGAATGGAATGTCTTGGTTTGTCCACATTGTAATTTCCAAGTATTTTGTTGAATGTATAAATAGAGGTAGGTATTTAGGATTGTGCAGGTCAAAACATTAATTTTAACTGGATTAGAAATACATAAAAGTAATGGTGAAAAATATTATATGTAAATTAGTTGCAAATAAATGTGTAGTTTAGCACATTAGTTTCATGAAGTATTTAGTCTAACTTAACCTTCTTTACCCCCCTGATCTAAGCACCTTAAGGCTTACCCCTTTATGACCTGTTGAAATTTACTGGCTAAGAGGTCAGAACCAGCTTTTTTTAGAAACAAGCAAAATGTCTCAGTTTTCTTCCTGTGGAATTCAGAGGTATTTTCTTGATTTTTATTCCATTCAATGAATTCAGCAACCAGCTATTTCAATCCAATAAATAGTTATTCAAAAGCTGAGAAAGTGATGAAAAGTCAGGAATGTGATTAAAATAGAAAAAGACAACTCTAGTAGTTCTAAAATCAGGAATCGGGACCAAAAGTAATCAAACTGTGAACTTGAGATAATAATTACTTTCATAAATTTTTATCTATAAACAAAATGTCTGTTCCACTTCATGCCCAGCCTGCTTAAGGGGATTTTATCTAAGTAACTAAAATCAGTTTCGCTTTGATGGTTTTGTGGACCTACTCTGCTTTCACTTACCTCTCTTAATGCAATGTTGATTGGAATATCAGTTGAAAGTGTGTTCACTCAGAACATTAGAACTGAGTCATTTTCCATGTGTAATGAAGAATTTGAATAAGTGTGTGTTATATGTGACTAATTAGTGGTACAGTTTATCTGCCTCTTCAGCAAACAAAAGGCTCATGTTACAGCAACTCTTCTGCAGAGAATAGCAATCAAGATTTCTGCTTAAATAATTTTCATTTCTTTGCATCTGTTCCCTTCCAGAATACAAATCAACACCAGTGCATTCTCCTCTGCTATGTCTTGTTGAAACTTTGTTAGCTGAAGTGAAAAATGAAGCCATGACATTATTTTGAGGCTGCATGTGCTTTGCTCTTGATGTAAAACAGTGAAACCCACAGACTGCAAGCTTTCGTTACGCAGACGTTGCCCCTGGCTGTGCAAGAAGATATTTAGATGTGCAGATCATGAAGAAAGTTTGTGGTCTTTTAAGGAAAGATTATGACGGGTAAAAATGAGTCTGAAAATTGAAGCTTGCTATGATTTCTTTCTTAAATCTAATAGATGCCTGGATAAAGGGAATTACTCATAAGGAGGTTGTCTTAAAACTGGTTTGAATTAGATTTCAAAGGCAAGAGTTATGTTGGTCATTTAAAACCTTGGATTTCTCACTACCACCAGAGTCAATAAATAGCAATCTAACAGAAGGTTCTGGCAAAGTACAGTCTGGTCTGTAGGGGGCCTTATGCAAGTTAAAACTGTGGTTTGGGATCATATTTAGCATCTGTGACTTGTGCTGGAGTAGCACACAAGAGGAGATGACTTATTCTCACCTGCATGGGATGCTTGGAGATCCAGCTGAAATGGACCCATTATTTTATTTACGCATGTTTTGACTAGGCCTTCAACACTGAGTTGGAGAATGTAGGTCAGCTGCACCAGTGAAGCTCTGGGTTCTCAAAGAAGATTGCCAATCCTATCCCCGTGCCTATTTCAAGTACCCTTTGGGCTTCATTAGCAGTCTGCCTCCTGGCTCCCTCCGGCACAGACACTATTAGCCATCTGACACTTGTTTGCCCAAGGGCAGCATGTTTGTTCAGTAAATGAAGGAAATGGGTACCAAGTACGTTACATCTTTCCAAAGCTTTACAATTTCCCTACCACCACCATCTTTACTATTAATCAGAATATTTGATACCAACAAAATCACAGTAGATTAAATAAATAGCATTTTCAATTCCAGCTGTATGTGATGGCTTCCAGGATACTGCCAGGCAGCACCTGAAGACATTTCTATCTGAATACAAAACCTGACCGACGGGAGAGGGAAGAAGAGACTGCTAATGAGATTATGAAGTAAAATATTGACAAACAGCATTGTCTCTCATGGAGACTAGGGAAGGAGGAGAACAATTTATGCAAAATAAATAGAGACTTTTTTTAACATATTAATTATGGATTAAAATTTGTAGTTTAAGCAGTGGGATTTAATTTCTTAGCTGAATCAGGGTTTTATAGTTAAAGTCTGTGGAATAGACTGAATTGGAAATAAATATTCAAAATGCAAGTATTGCAAGAATTTAAACCATAAGTGGGAAGGTGAAAAGGAAGGGGAGAAGTAGGAAGCAACTGGAGTCTCTGAGACTAGGACTTGTGTATTCAATGAATGGTTTTGTTTTGGTTTTGTTGGGGTATTTTCAATCATGTTGATTATTGTATATTGATTTTTCTTCTAAGAAAAGTATTTTTTAACTGTGAAAGTTTTAATGTGCTAATTTCAGTGTTGTGCCATAGCCGTACTATAACACACCTGGTGGTTTCTGTGAGAGTTTCCACAGACCTGTGTTCATTCTGTCCAGAACTGCCTGTCCCACTGAACTGTCTGTCTTCCTTCATAGTCTGTGAGAAGGGTGCTTCAGCAGCTGCAGTGAACGGGGCTGACTGGTCTAGGCCCAGCGGGAAGAACATGTGCTGTTCAGTGGAGTTCCCAGAATGGCTTTGGAGAAACTTCTCAATAACCTTTGAGGTCACAGAATGCATCTTTTCTTTCTTGTTTTTTTCTTTTTCTTCGTTTGAAGCCCCATTTGAAGAGGTAGTCAGTAATACACACACCTCCTCTTCTGAGAAGTCAAGGGTCTCTGACAGACAACCAGGGTTACCAAATGAAAATATATCATCTGTAGCACCCACCTTCTATTAAATTGTTTCAACGTAGAAGGCTTTTCACTGAGGATAAGTTTTCTTATGTTTTACATAGTCCACGCTTCATTTTGGTTCTTGAATTCTTAATATGGCTGTCTGCTATGAAGCCATTTATTGCCTTTGTAAAGAGTGGAGGTTTTTTGCTTAGAAAACATTTGCACAGTGATGGTGCCTATTAAACATAAAATGCTCCTGATATCCACTGGAAAGAATACCCATGAATAAAAAATGAACCGCTTAAATCAATACTATTACTTTTCATTCTCTGCTTTCTTAATCTTGCCTGTTGCTTTTATTCTCTTTATTAGCTTTCCATCATGGTGGAGTTTTCTTTTCAAAAGAGGCAATGTGGCCCTGTTATTCTCCATTTTGTTTCATCTGCAGCACACACAGTAATGTGATAGGGAAGTTGGGAGTTATAATTTCAGAACTGTGCATGCAGGTAGTTTGTCTTTAAAACACACTTCTTTTTTTCTCTCCCATGCTACTCCTTGGAGTCTTTTGCCATGTCATCTCTTTCATTTTACTGCCTTTTATTATTTCATTTTATGGTATCTTTTACACAGTCTGTGAACACAGAGTAAATTGATGGCTTCTGAATCAGTGGCTATTACAGCATTTTCCTGATTAGATGAGGTCTCCTTGCTCTTACTTAGATAAATCTTAAATAATCCAAAGCCCTTTAGGGGGAACTATAGTTTTAATAAAACTTACCCTGTGTTAAATTCCTGGAGATCTTTGTAACAGCGATCCTCATCAGGGTTATTAATGTAACGTTATTAACTTTCAGATGTTCACTAAGGCCAAGCCTCATTCACTTCTCTTCAGTTTTCTTTTAGTGTTTTAATAAAATAGCTCCATTATATCTTTGTCACATCTGGACTTGTCTCTTATGTGCAGAGGATGGAGGTGATTTATTGTCTTAATTTCAAAAATTCCAAATTTTATGCTAAATACAGTGGCCAATGTTCAGTGCAGCTGGTAGACCTTCCCCAGGGGAAGGCTGGTTTGGTAGTAACAAAGAATTAAGGTAAGGAAAGTCGCTGGGCTGGAGAAATGGGTAGGTGTTAATGCCTGTCAAAGAATGACAAAGTAAATAATGGCCAGGTAGTGGGAGTAACCCTCCAGCACTGACTATGCAAATCAATTTTGTCCCCTTATGCTTTTTGTGATCACAAAACTAGGTTCTAATTTAGTGCAGATTTTTCTCTTCCCCTTCCTTGTTAGCATGGAGGTGGTCACAGCTGGTGGTGGCAATGAGCCCACGTACTGTACAAAGTCAGGGGAGGCTGCACTTCATTGCCTGGTGCCCAGGCCCATTTAATAAAGTTTGAGAGTATGCAGAAGCAGTGTGTGCATTTTATGGTGATGACAGAGCCTCTTAGGCTTTAAATGCACTTTTTTTCCAGTAGCATGACAGGGTTTTCGTGTGGCTTGGTGCTGTGTCTAAGGTTAGCTCAGCATTTTCAGCCGTGGTGCTGTGCAGCAGCCTGATCACAGAGGATGTAGTGGGAAAGGTTTTAGTCAAGATTAAGAAAGGAAAAATGTTTTACCTCTTCTACTGTTATGTTTAGTAAAAATACTGGAGGGGAAAAAAGTCTCTGTGTGTGTGATTAAAATGGTCTTAGATGGAGTTGGAGGTGCTTGGAATAAGAGGCAAGTAGTGTGGGAATGTGGAGGGGGTTAAAGGTAGAGTGGGGTAGCACTTTCGGTAGGTGAGGACTGTGAAGTTGTTGGCGTTGACCTGGAGTAGGACGCACAAATGTAAGCGCGGCTCCTGCAGTGAGCAGGGGCTGGAGCGGCTGTCAAGCTGTGCTGCTGCAGTTAATTGCCCAGTGCCCCGGGAGCTGTGCTGGGAGTTGGTCCGGCCACAGGCTCTGCCTGCAGAGCTGTTTCTCTGCATCGTCGTTTCCATTAGATGTGATTGCTGATGACCTCTGGCTCACTTTATTTGGCTTGGTGCTGGAATGGTGTCTTCTGTTTTGTTGGGAATTGTCTCTAGCTTGGAAAGGAAACTCTTGGATCTCTACTGATGGCGTATTTGTGACTCGTTACAAACTTTTCTGTGACTGTGAGCCATGTGCTTGACAAAAATATAAGAGGAAATTAGTGGGACATCTGGCCTTACTTTTTAAGGGTCTGACTTTCATTTTTACTTTCTTGACTAGAGTTTCATGAATTCTAAGTTAATCTGAGTTGAGTGACTTTTTGACTTAGGGTAAAGCACTATCTTGCCTTTCTTCTTCCTTTCCCAATTTAAAAAGGTTTCATGTCCTGGATCTGTGAAATTGTAATTGTAGATGGTGTGTAAGATAGTAATTCCTTGCTCATACACTCAGATCTAAATGCACAATAGTTGGAAGCAGATTGTGGTATTAATTAGTGGGAAAGGAAGCCTTGAGTTAATCAACTCTTAGTAAATGAAATCTTAATGGTTGTATGGACAGACTTCAGCATTGGCCTTGTGGACTGTTGCAGCAATTCAGTAGCACGCAGTAATATTCACATCCAAAATGAAAGTCTGTTAAAAAAGAAGTGCTGTCTTTGCGTGACTTAAATTCTAAATCATCTGTATTAATTTATAATTTTATATTTTTAATGTAAATTAAATGAATAGTTGATTTCGAGCTAATGAAGCAAAGGATATGTCAGATTTTTAGAGTGAGAGGGGATTTGCTGGCATTAATGCTAAACAGGCTTATGTGTTATTCAGCCTGGAACTTTAGTCTGCCAATCAGACCTTGTTTTTCACATATTTTCTTAATAGTTTGCACATTTGGGGAGTATTTTTTACAAGAAACACTGTAAAAAATATCAAGTAGAGGTGATTCATCAAGATCTGTTCTGATTATTAACAAAGACTGTATGTGTGACTATGTATGTGCATATGTATCTGTGTGTTTATGTGCATGTTTTAAACCAGCAGGCTTCAGGCTTTAGCCACATGCAGAATGTAATCACATTGTGTTTTCTTGGCCACATTTGTGGCCAAGAAATGGACTGTTTATTCTCCTTTTAAGTCTACAAATGGACTTAAAAGGAAAATAAATAGATGTAAACAAGATTGATGCTTGGGATTACAAGGAATTCTAATATCCTCTGCTGGAGTTAGGGTCATCTTTTTCCAATGATGTAAAATTCATGAGTCTTCTTTTAGAGTTTAAGTAGGCAGGACTTGAAATTACTGCACATCTAGAAGTGTAAGAGTTGGTTAAATGCAGAAGGGCTTATTTTACAGGGCTGACTTGGGACTTACACGGTCCACCTTGAGTTTCCAGTTCTACCTAACTCCTCAAGTAAGGTGATTTCTGGTTTGGATTTTTACTTTTTTTTTTAATGTTCTTACAAAATAAGGAAGCCTGATCTCAGCTCTAAGAGTGCCTTTAAGGGAAATTGGGATGTTAGTGGATGAACACCATGCTTCTGCTCCTAACTTTAGCCCTGGGCTACTGTGATAACCACGCAGGTGGGGAGAAACACCTCCAGAAAGTGACATCTTTTGTCCATATTTCCATATTGCTACCAGCTATAACAAGAAAATATTATAGATTCAGTTTTAGAACCCCTGTGTTGTGTGTGTGCAGGCTTGCAAGGGGAGCCATGCTGCAAGCTGACCACCTGCACAGGTGCATGCTCCTACATACACAGTGCAAAGCAATGCAAAAAAGCTCTTGAAACTGGAAAAAGCACTGGTGGCTAATGAGAAGTCTCGTGCTGATTTGAACATATATTTGATTTGAATTTATTTAAATAACTGTGAGAGCATGTGCTACCAAAGCCACTTTTCTCAAGACCTAATTGCTTTTAAGTCTTGAAAAACTCATCTTGTGCATGCACGTCTGCAATTCTAAACAGCTTTAAGATAAATGCAGATTAATGAAATGTCTTGAGAGTACTTGCCTATACATGCACTTAACTTAAATGGATGAATAACTGATTATATGAATGTTTCATTACAGAGAGACAGAGGAGAATCTAAAGTTTTTAATTTAAATGAAGCCTGGGACTGAATTTCATACGTGTCCAAATTGTATTCACGTGTCTCCTTGCTAGGAGTCTGCCACTCATTTACAGTCTGATCTCATCCCTCTCCAGCAGGAGCAGATGGGGATTCTTGAGCTTGGCCCAAATTCCTAGAAAGTCATTGCACTGACATTTTGTAAAGGTGTGAGAGGAAGTGGGAATTTGGATGGCAGAGGGTGCAGTAACAGGGAATGGTACAAGGATGAAGCAGCAACACTTTCCTTCACGTCATTTAACACTGTGGTGTGACTGTGAATATGGAATAGCTCTGTGGCAGAATAAATGCTTCTCTCTTGCCATCTCGGTGACATATTACATGGATATTCTTTGCTTGGTTGTTATGCCCACCACCCCGTCTCCATTTATTAATTCAGAATTATAACTCCTTTCCTCCTCTCCCGTTTGTATTTGTATGGGAGTTTTGGCTACTTCGTGGGTATTTTGAGGCCTATGATGAAGATGGGTCTGAAAGACACATGCAGGTATTTCCTGTTCCTCCAGGCATGTGCCTGCCTGTTTATTTATGGTCCCAGCATTACTGCTCCCCTCTGGGGGAACCTGGGAAGGAGGGCTCAAATCCCAGGGGATTTTAAACAAGAACATGACTAACTCTGCTACCTGTTGTTATCTCATGGAACAAGCAGAGATGACTGTGTATTACTGGAAATAAAATAGAGGGGGGAAATTAGAGATGTTTTATTTAGTAATAATAATTTTAAAATTTTCCACATAGAACCATGATTCTGCCTTTTTTTTAACAGGCAGTTCTCACTTGTAAGTCAGACTGGTAATCTTGTTTGTCCACAGCTTTTCTGATTGAGTTCTTGCTTTGCTTCTTCAGGGGTTGGAGATTTTGTGAGCAATCTTACAAGTTGATTATTCCTAATTTAAAGCAAAACATTAAAAATAACAGTGTGGAGTAACTTCTAAATACAAAATCTTCTCACTTTTCTCAAAACATTAAGCATTCACACCAGGAGAAGTCTGGAAGCTTTCCTTGAAAATGTGTGACTTCAGCCTCAGTGCCAGCAAGATTTGTGTTAGAATGAAATTGCCATATTGTGTCTGACTACAGTTGTCTCTCTATTTATTAGGTGTCTGCTTGCGTGATAGGCTTTTCAAAGGAGAGCGGAGCACATCTTTTGTTCATTAGTAGCATTTAATTAGTAGCATTATTTTAATGTGAGGAAAGCCTGTGTTTCTGCATGTGTGTAAAATTGCGCACTAAGCTGAATTACTGCTTTACAAATAATTTTCAGTTGGTGAACTTAAATTTGGTTCTTTTTTTTTAAAGTTTCAATGTATCAGTTTGTTCCCCTGTTCCAACAAGAAAATCAGATATTGTTAATTCATATATTTTAAGTCTCTGGGACCAGATGACAGTGTGTAACAGAAGATTGAAGCAGGAAAGGGAATTACTGCTGGTGAGTGATTAGGTGAATGCTGCTTTCCAGTATCTAGCAAGAAAACTGGCAGATGTGTAGGCCGAGAACCTGGTATCTGTGCAATGCAGGCTGCTGGCGTTATTATCTGTACTACCCAGCTCTGACTGGCATGGACCAGTCTCGTGTGCATCTCTGCAGTGTAGGAGTCCTTTGCTGTCTCTCACTGACTGCTTGCTTCTTTGTCTTTATGACAAAATAGCCAGCACTGAGGATGGATCTTGTCAACCACGCCTCTGCTGTGAACGTACTGAGCCATGTCCTCAGAAATTCCGCGACAGCTTCCAGGTCCCTCTGGCATCAGTGCAGTGCCGTGGTCTGCCATTCAGGGTGCCCTATAAACCATGTGCAGTTTGTACCCAGCCCCAAGGCACCGCAGTCCCGCAGGGAGCACGATGCTGTTTGGCACTGCTGTGTCAGCAGAGGCTTTAGCAGTGCAGCTGAAAGCCACAACAGAGAATATGCAAGGAGTAGTCTGCCTTTCAAGCTAAATATTCAACCAGCTGGTTTTGAACAGCAAGCCTGCCAGTTCTCTGGATGCAATGGATAATAGTATCCCTTGCTGTAGAATCTCCTATGTAAGGAAGAGACCTCAGCTGACATTTGTCCTCAGGATTTTTACCCCCATTTTCAGGCCTGCACATGTGTTTGTGGTTTTCTTTTAAACTGTATGATACAGTTCCTATAGTGAGTCTTAATTTACTTCTTGTCTGACAAAGGTCCTCTTGTCTGCTTTACAAGAAGCATATGCTGACATCCACTCAATTCTTTTCATCAAGTGTTTGGCAGCATAATTATATATGAAGAGTTGTTCAGACCATATACCTGCTGAAAGATCTGGCCTACAGTGTATATTTCTCCCTGGGTTTTGATTTACTCAACACTTGGAAGAGAATACAAATATAGATGAGGAATAACTATCAGTATTCAAAAACTGCAATTTTTTATTTCGCTCTTAACTGTCAGTTTCATATTTAGTTTACTTTATGATAATAAAAAGCTATAACCTGCACTTGCTGATGCACAGATTATGTAAAGAATTTAAAAAGACATCAAACATTTCATGTACTAAATTAAACTTCAGGTTTTTGGTCACTGTGAGGTTAATTGCTCACTACTCAAAGCATTATAATTGCTGTCCCTCTTGGAGGGACTGGGCCTCAAGAGATATCTGGAATAAAGGAGGCTCCTTGAATCCTGCTTGTCTTGTTACTTTTTTCAATGGTAAGTTGGGACCTAATAAGAACAGACCACCTGGTATTTTTTTAACCTTTTGTGGAAGGTTATAGTGTCAGCTGGTGAATTGTTAACTTTCCTAACTCAGCCCTGGAAATCCCTGGGATGGCTGGTCATGGGCATTTTGTTCAAGATTCAGGTGATGTGCCAGTTAACAGTTGTGCAATTTTGCATCCCTACTCCTGCCTGTGCTATATGAAATTTAGCTTAAATGGGTTTATGTGCAAAAGTCCTGGATCCCCCATTGTGTCACTTGCTTTTCGTGAGACAGGTCTGCAGTAGGCATTGCTGTCTGTCTGTCTGGTTACCTCGTGAGGGAACGAAATTCGTGCCATCTTTCACAGTGAATATGCCTGGAGAGTTTCTCTGATCAGTGACCTGTTTTATTGTTGCCTGGGCTCTGCACATCTGTGAGACTCGGCTTTTTTTTTCTCCCCATTAACACAGATGCGGAACAGGCAGATGTTTTTATGAAATGGATGTGACATCTGTGTAGATGGTTGAGACCTGAGGCTGAATCATAGAATTTTTGGTGCTCTGTGTCCATCTTTGCTGTAGTCACAGTCTGTATTTCACAGCACGTGAATGACCAACAGGTAGCAATGGGAATGATACTGGGACAGCCTTGTGACCTCTGAGGGGGTTGGCCAAAACACTTTGGATGTGATACAGCCACTTCTAGAGACAGGGGTATGGAAGAGCTCAGCGTTACTCCAGCTTCTACGTTCTTTTTTTCCCTGCATTTGAACTTTTTAAGGAATAAGTGGCTGACACACCAAGTGAGCAAACCTGATAGACAGGGATGAGCTTCCAAGTGAAATCGAAGGCAAGACTTCTGTAACCAATATGAGGACACACTGCCATTTCCCCTTTCTATCAGCTGGGAAAGAGCTGGCTGTTGCAGCAATTGGACGCTCCCTGTAGATGTGGAGCAGTTGTTTTTATTGCAGCTGCCAAAGCAAGACCAGTTGGGTCTTTGGGAGGGCATGAACTGATGCAGGACACCTCCAGCTTAACTGGGACAACTGTGCTTGTCGCCTTTCCAAAAACAAGGGGAAGCATGTTGGAGGAGAGTGGGGAAGTCCTGTGCAGGGGCAGCTGTGAGAATTCGAGCTCTGGGATGGAGATCTGCCAGTGCAGCTCCTCCTCACAGAGGGTACAACGTCTCGTATGGGTCACAGGAAGACTTGCGTGTTTGTCACCCGAGAGATGCCACTTGTACAGAAAGTGACAGAGCCACTACAGATGCTTCTTGTTCAGTATTTTTGCCTTTTCTCAGTGAATATGCTATTTACCCGGATTTTTAATGCTAAAGACCAAATTGTTTAATTTAGTGATTCTGTGGCTTCTAAGAAAACCCTTTGTAGGTCTCCATCTCATTAATGCCTTTATTCAGAGTGGTGATACAAGCAGGATGACTAATAATAGAATTTAACACTGTTGCTTTTGATTTGAGAACTGCATGAAGAATGGTGTCAGATTAAAATACTTAGTGTTTTGTGTGTTGCTCTTTGTAGTCCGAACTCTTTTTGTGACAAGTGGCATTAATTTTCTACAATTCTGAAAGAAAGCAAATGGCTATCTATTTCTAATTGCTACTGGTTAGGAATGTGTGCAATGCAAGAGAGATTGATTAGACTCATTAAAGACATGAAATGAAAATGTCAGACCACAAAAATAAGCAACAGAGTTGTTGCATTTTTTATTACACTTTTGCCTTGGGTTTTGCATAATTGAAAAAGGATCATACACACATAAAGGCATCTTGCCCTGGAAAACAGAACATCAGAGAAGAAAAAAGCCCTCTCAATTATTGCAATAAAGTGGGTCCCAGGAGAGTGAGGAGTATGATTTGTTTGAATAATTGCATGCAAAAAAATATATAGGGGAAAAATAGAAGAAATATATATTCTGGTTTAGAATCACAATGAGGAGACTGGGTTGCATCTCTTCATGAGCACAAGATTGTTTTCAGGACTGGCAGAAGCAATGGAAACTTTTCCAAACAGATCCTAGTGATTCCATGCCTGGAAGATGTGGAAGGAAATAAATGTTCCTATTAGTGAGTTATTTTCTTTAAATAAGCTGCAGTGCCTTGTTACAAGAATTGAGACCTTGCTTTAATAATTTAAAGCTTTTTTTAAGACTAGGATCTGATGTCCAGACCCTTCTCCCTTTACCTTACCACAGAAGCATCATCAGTAACTGTTAGTCCTGAATCCTTCTGTGCTGCTGGGAGCCATCCAAGTACTATTTTTGCAAAATGGCATATTTAATGGCTTCCCCTGCCAGCCCCCCCTTTCTTCCCTCCACAGACCCTTATCTCTGAATTTGTGCCCTGGGAGGTTTGGTAGGGAGGGAAGCCAGGGCCTGTCTGCTTCCTGGGACTCTCTTCTGAGCCTGTGACTTTCTGGTGGGAAAACAGAGGGAAGGAGAAGTACATGCCCCTCTGCCATTGCAAGGGGACTTTGTCACGAGCTTGTAAGAGGTGGGGGGGTCAAAAACAGGCTTGGGCAGGGCAAGGCAGGAGAGAAGAGTGGCCTCTTCTGTATGGCAGTGGGAATACCTGCTGCCTCTCAGTGCCTGTCATAGAGAGGATGGTCTCCATGAGAGCATTGCAGGTTTTCTCACGAGCTCTGTGGTCTCCTCCAGATGTGCTAAAAATACCTCCTTTGATGGAGATTAACAAAAAATCTGAACAGATTTTTTAATTTCTGCTACATTTGACTCCTGCTCTAAATGAATTGTTAATTCTACCTGTTTATGTCTTCCGTTGTCCCCTCATTAGTGAAGGCTCAGCTCTGTGTTCTCATCAGAACGAACCAGCCAGTTTGACATTCTGTATATTCATTAGCAGTAAATGTCAATGCCTGGGGCTTAAAATCAGATGAACAACTGGGTTTAAATCACATCTTGTTTTGGATTAAGATCAAGAATGAAAAATTTTGGCTCAAACACTTCTTTGGAAGGAGGAGATGTCAGGGGTGTGTAGGTGTGCTGCAGCTTGCCCTGGGGCAGGGAAGGAGCGAGAGGCCTCTTGAAGTTCCTCGCAGCCCGATTTTCCATGTTTCTACACACGTGATTACAGTGGTTGCTGGCTCTGCAAATTGCTGTAGGTAAATTACTGTTAGCAATTTGTGTGTGTTTTATGGCTGTCTCCATCCCGGTAGTTGATGCACTCTTTCATGGGAGCAGCGTTACAGGTGCATCCGTGCAGGACTGCGGCATCGTGTGCTGCGTGCGGAGGCTTCCCGAGGCCTTTCCTCTTGCCAGCACTTCTGCACGTGTGACTTCATGGAAACTGCGATATTAATATTACCCACATTCCCCGAGGAGTCAGATAAGCTGAGGAAGACAAATTGATTTTAGTAGACTGGCTCCAGCTTATGCCAGCCAAGAGTCCAACCTGATGCTATTTGTAGTAGTATTCTGTCTGATTGTGTAATCTCAATGTAAAAATTTGAAATCTTGAACACATGGGTCTCATTTTTCATGTGCACCTAATTTCTGAGCTCCTCAATTTGTGATACACAACCTGAACTGCATATAAGGTGGCCTTTATTTAAGACTGCAAATACTTAAGTATTTAACAAAACCCCAAAACAATTATAGAATTCAGTCCCTCCCCATCCCAAAAATACCCTGGAAAACAAACAAAAAAACCTGAAACATCAACCACAACAAAACCACCCCCCACAAAACCAGACAGTTTTCAGGTTCATCACCTGAAAATAGAGTATTTTAAAACACTGTCTTGAAATTTTCCACTATTTAATACTGGGAACTCTCTGTTCCAATTTATTTTTAAACAAGTGCTCTGGGAACACAAATGAAAATGTTTGAAGTATTTCCACAAAGACTTATTTTAGTAGAATTTATTCTGAAACTCATTTTTGCTGAAAAACATTACTGGGTCAGATTTATCCCTGGAGTAGTTGCCCTTGGTTTATAATAGCATTGAAGGAAGGGTAAATTTGGCTTGTGTTTAACTTATAACACAGGATCTATGTGCAGCCAGAGAACATCTTTGCCCAGAGCATGGTGCACAAGGGGAAAACATGCATGGTTCTATCAGTACTTTGTTGATGTAATTGTAACAACAGATGCAGCATTTCATTTTGTTGATTGTTGTTACAGAGTTGTTAAATCCAACTCTGCCCCAGCTCTGGGGCTCCCAATGTAAGGACAGGGACCTGTTGGAGTGAACCCAGAGGAGGCTCAAAGATGCTCCGGGGGCTGGAGCACCTCTGCTGTGGGGACAGGCTGAGAGAGTTGGGGTTGTTGAGCCTGGAGAAGGGAAGGCCCTGGAGAGACCTTAAAGCCCCTTTCAGTACCTAAAGGGGCTACAAGAGAGCTGGAGAGAGACACTGGAAAAGGCAGAATGGCTTTAGACTGAAGGGGGGCAGGTTTAGATTATGTATTAGGAAGAAATTCTTTACAGTGAGGGTGGTGAATTGCTGGAATAGGTTGCCCGGAGGAGTGATGGCTGTGCCATCCCTGGAAGTGTTCAAAGTCAGGCTAAACAGGGCTTTGAGCAACCTGGTCTAGTGGAAGGTGTCCCTGCCCATGGCAGGGGCATTGGAACTAGGTGATCTCTAGGTGCCCTTCCCAAACCAAACCACTGTATAATACTCAAGGTATATGTTTATTTTCCCCAGCTACACCACTGAGTGAAAAGCCTCACAGCTTCTTGAAATGTTAAGCTGTTTTGCAACTTCCTCTGTCTCTGCCTCAATAATCTAGTATTTTTGCTGATAGCACTTTGTTTGGAATCTGTGAGATGTAAATCTGTCTTACTTCCTGCTTAAACCAACACCTGTTTCTTCCTGTGTTCGCAGAAAGAAAAATGCCACAATAGAGACTTTCTTCCTCTTTTCCTCTTTGTTTTTTTTCTTCCCCTGCTCCCTTTTTAGGTTGCAATATGCTCAGAGTTAATTTAAAACTCTCTAGGAGATGCAGTTTAGGCACATTTATGTTCAGTGGCATGTGGTATGTGTTCAAGAAAATGCTTCCATTAAAGGCATTTCTCAAATTGGAAACCAGAATAGTAAACTAGTGAGTGCTGCTTGTGTTTGGTGGCCTGGAAATAACAGAAATATTTCTACTTGTATTTCCAGTGGTGCAGTTTAGGTTGCCTTCAAACAGAAATTTGTGCTTCTTGCTTAACCAGGACACGCAGAAATGAGATGTTTCCAGCTGTGTTCTGGGTAGTGGTATGTGGCCACATCTGTGGTTAGGGAGAGCAGCATTTCTGCTCAAGGGCTTCCTTTGCTTGTGTGGGTGTCCTAGGTCCAGGAGAGGAGGAGCATCTCTCTCACTGTTGGACTGCTTTAGTTCACCAGTACAAGCACTCCCAAAATGTGTTTATTCCATCCTAATATAAATGTCATAAGTCATAGAGTCATGGAAGGGTTTGAGTTGAAAGACACCTTTAAAGTTCATCTAGTTCAACCCCCCTGCAGTGGATAGGGACATCTTTCACTAGATTGTGTTGCTCAAAACTCCATCCAACATGATTTTAAACACTTTCAGTGATTGGGCATCTGTAGCTTCTATGGACAATCTGTGCCAGTGTCTCACCACCTTCATAAAAAATTTCTTCCTTGGTGACCCTTCTCTCCATTCCTTTAAACAGTTTGGCTTCCAGGTATGAAAGCCCTTTCCTCTCTTTGATTTTCCTAATCATTGGGACTTTCCACAGTTGCTTAATGGTTTAGTCACCTTCCTGCAGGGGGAGGAAGGGTTTTTTTCACCCATATGTCTCAGGTAGGAGGGGCTTCTTCTTCAGTTCAGCTTCTCCCGTGCCATAGCTCACAGGAGCACATTGCTCTCATTCTTTAGATCACTACTTCAGACCGACAACATTAATGGCACTTCAGTCATTTTGTTATCTGGATAATTAATCCACAAGGTATTGCACACAATGTGGTGAATAATACAGGAAATGATTAAACTGAGTATTTTCCATGGTTTTACATCATATTGTATGTGAAGGTGGAAGTAACTGGCATACTGGAGATACTGTAAAAAGCAGTGGCAGGTTGGATTTGTTCAGTATTGCTGTAATTTATGAAATTTGAGCTGCAATTTGTAACTGTTTTGACTTTTGAAGGGACCATGCCTATTGCTTTAAAAAAGCGGTTTGGGAGTCTAGGCTCTCTGGACTTCCCATAACCTCAGTGGAGGATGGCAAGAGTGTCTGGAAGCTGCTTGAGAGTGATGATATTTGACTTTAGTGCTGAGCATAGCTGCTTTGATTTGCCCTCTGGATAACCATGCTAATGCTATAAGGAGCTTGCTTTCCCATTTTAGCTGCAGCAGTTAAAGGCCTAAAGGTAGGTGACATGAATGCTTCTATAAATATGTATGTTTTAATCAAGCCATTGTTTATAATTAGATAATAATCATAATGGTATAAATAAGGTTTAGAGAGGGATATATAAAAGGACTTTAGTGAGACAGACAAGTGGTTGATGTTTTTAGTTTTTAGCTGAGGTACTGGATAAGACTGAGAGATGGCAGTTATGGCTGAACAACGTTGATTCATCTGATGTAAAGAAGGGTAGAATGAGGTGTGAGAAATTGAATGAAATTCTTATTGCCTTGGCCTTCTGTGTGTCTGCCTTACTCATTTAACATACTGTCTTCTCCTGTCTCATGAGTCACTTGTTGAAGTAATGAAGCTGTCCCATGGGAGGTTAATGGGAAGGGATGTTTAACAGACATGTTCAGAGGTTTTCTGCTAAATGGATGTCAGCACCTTCTGGCAATAGAAAAACCCCCTGGATGAGATAAAGAACTCTGAAATGAAATCTGCATAGATCTTTTTTACCTGATAAGAGTCTGTGCTCTAGTCTTTGCAAACTTACCCATTTTGGCTCTACTAGAAACTAGTAACAAATTTGTTATCTCCTTACTAGTGAAAGTGCTAGTTCTGAGGGTGAACAGGCACATTTGCTGGCATGCACTTTAGTAAAGCTGCTCTTACTGTCTGGGAAAGTTCATCCATTGATTTCAAACTTTTCATGGTCTTATTGTAGTTTTTTTATCACTGTGTGAATTTAACTAAACACTGTTTTCCTGGAAGCGCTGTGTTTTCAAGGGTAGTAAATGTTTGTGTTGAATAGAAGCCCTAGGAAGGCACTGAGCGCAGTAGGGTGCAGATCAAAATTAATTTGCAGGCATACACTTCCTGAATCAAAACGCTCACCCCTGCCTAACCACAAAGATTTACTGTTTGTTTCACCAGGACTTGAGGGGTATGTGTAATTAGATGTGCTGGTGAGAGGGAAATGCCTCTTGAAAAGAGGGTGTTTCACCCAAAACTGTGGGGTTGATGCCTTAGCTACGTATGAGATGGTGCTGTGTTGGTGGGCTCTCATGGGGGTGGCTGTCACCTTGCTCAGAGGCACATAATACTGTGTCTCATGCAGCCCAAGTTCCAGCAGTCAGGTTAGTAGTGCTGGGAAAGTCAGGGTTGGGGGTGCAGGTGGCAACCAACCTATTTTTTATCTGGAAAATCTGAACTAAACAGTTACCTAAAATGTGAGCGGGATGTTACCGTGGTGTGAAAGACGAGCTGACAGTTGTGTCTCTCTGGAGGGACGCAGCGTTGTCTGAGGGCAGTCAGTAAAATTTACAGAAGTTTTACTATTTGTAAGTCCCAAAGGCCTTTGGCTTTCATGAAGACAACAGGGTATAAAATGGGGATAATGATTCAGCCCTCTGTGTAGACTTAGGGAGCATAGTGCCTCCCTCAAGTATGGGTGAACAATGAGGTTGCTCTAATTTTTGTTCCAGTTGCCATTTGTAAAATAAATGTATAACATGGGGTCTAATGAAAGTCGAAGATGATTGATATCTTGTCATTTCAGAGTTACTGGGATTCTAATCTTTTCCTGCAAGTTGTTCTGCTTTGTCTGTAGGGTTGAAATGATCTGAATCTCTGCACTAGCTGACTGTGTTTATGCTGGTACAGCTCTTCACACTCTGGAGTACTTTTGCTTGATACTGATACAGATGGACCCATGTGCTGATTTTCAGAGTACATTGCACAGGCAGAAGCTGCACAATCCCAGCTGACTGTGCCTGTCTCAAGCCCTTCCTTGCAGGGCTGTTTGCTCATGTGGGTACAGCACAAGCTGCTCTAGAGTTTCTCCAGTATGGGGAGCTGGGACTAGCTGGAGCAGACTCTTGTCTCCTGGAAAGATCCTTAAGACGCACATCTGGATGAGCAAACACTGTGTTCAGAGCATATTCACCATGTTCCTTTGGCAGTAGCAGTGTGGTGCCATTGGTACCTGTGGTGTTGCTGCTCTCAGCAGTGCTGCAAAGGTGCAGGCGACAGAACAAGAAGTATTAATGACTTGTAAATCTGTGCAGGGGAAGGATCCAGGACTACTTCTGATAGCCTGGTTGCTTTCATATCCAAAAGCCTCTCTAAACTGGAAATGGATCCTGTTGCTGCCTTTGTTGTGTTTCCGTGCAGCTTTTCCGATCTTGTGAAGGGATCAGTGTTACAGCAG
The DNA here is from genome assembly GCA_013400975.1 of Atrichornis clamosus. Taxonomy (NCBI): domain Eukaryota; kingdom Metazoa; phylum Chordata; class Aves; order Passeriformes; family Menuridae; genus Atrichornis; species Atrichornis clamosus. The sequence continues at coordinate 52,875 of WBMZ01008080.1, read as the reverse complement.
GTGGGACAACATCCTCTGTGCAGGCAAACTGCTTGGTTCTGTGTTGCTGGTCAGAATCCTGTGTTTAACATCATATACCTCAATGATATGAAAAAAGTTATGGCTAACTTGTTAACATTCACATTAAAGGATGACTGTTAACATTCTTAGATGAAATGGGACTTAACTGTAGAAAATATTTGCTGTAATCTTAAACACTAATGTATATGGTACACTCACACTGGGGCAGTGGCTAAAGGTGCAGTATTTACACCCTGCTGAGCGCCGAGGCTGTTGAGGAATACATGCTCTTTTAAAGAGCACAGATTTTGATAAATGAGTCTCTGTCTATTACTAACATGCTCAAAAAGAACGTGCTGCATTCACCAGTGGGATAGGAAAGCCCTCAGGCTTCCAGCTCTCATTCCGGCTTTTCAATGTGGATTTTTGTCTTGGAGTAATTTCTGAGAACATGTTTACTAGTGCAGCTTAAAAAAGCATGTGTTTAATGTGTCTCTTTTTGTTGCTGAGATGATAAATCCACAGACAAATAACAAAAAAGAGAAATCACTGGGGACTTTGGTAATAACTTGGGAAGGAAGAAATTCATAAAAATAGGCTTGGGGTGAAATGGCATCAATTCTTCAGGCATGAGACTTCTAAATCCCTGGCGTTTGTTTTGCAGAACCAAGAAGTTCACAGCCTCTGTGTTATTAACTCTAACAGCTTTCTAAATTTTCTTCTATGTATGTCTTAATGCATAACTTTGTACCTTATTTTAAACATCATCAATTTAATGTTCTGAACTTCTTTCAGCAAATTACCTGTTTGGATTTTGCCTCATGATTCTAAAACAAGCATTTGTTCAATCCTAAAAAAAAAAGAGTGGTTAACGTGAAATGGCTCCAAAACATCCGACAAAATGCTGCCGATAATAGAACAAAGCATAGTGTTGTTGTAATTTATGATGTTTCTTATTGATTTGCTCATCCAAAAAAGCCTGTCTTGCTCTCTCTGCATTTGGTATCCAACATGTTGTCCTGTGCTGACAACCACAGCTTGTTCCAGAGTAATTTAAGCCTCAGCAACTTGTTCAGCATCACAAATTCAGTTTTTGGTAGAGCTGAGAATAGAACCTCTCTCTTCTGTCATGGCTCAGTTCCTCACTGTAATTGTGGGGCAGCTTTCCTACTGACTGAGCGAGCCTCTGATGTGACCAAGCCTGTTAAAATGAACAGTGCCACTTCAAATTTTGATGAATTTCCCTCACTCAGTAATCTTTTTGCAGTTTTGAAACATAATTCCTCAGTGAATCGTGGCAGAATATGATTGTCTAATTCAAAAAAAAAAAAAGAAGCAGATGTTAATATTCTGCTTTGCAATCTAGAATTCTCTACTGCTTATTAAGCAAGCAGATTGGGAAAGCAATGGTGTTGTAAGATGATAGACAACCTGTGGTGTGTGTAGGAACTTGAGCAACTTGGGTTAAAATGTTTGAGAGTGTCGTGGCAGTTTGGTTTGTTTTACTCAGGTTTATGGGACTAGTAACACGTCAAGAATTTACAGGAAAGGAAAGGGGCTCCTATCTCCTTTTATTTTTTTAGAAATAGTGCTCACACTTGCAGACCACCTTTCCCGTAGCGAGCTGCAACCCCACGAATTAGCAATGCACAAGATGCCTACATAAACACCAATTCATCTTTCACCCTTGATCATAAAGAAAGTTCTTCAAGTAAGTCCATAGCATCTCTGTAGGTTATGCAGTCATGGAGAAAACTAGTAATTAATTTAGTGATAGGAAACACAAGAGGCAGTGCTCGTGGGATGTGACACAGCACGATGTGTTCACTGGGCTGCTGAGTACTCACCTGCAACCATTTGTTGGAGTGCTTCTGGTTGCAGAACCGGGTGTGCTTTTTAAAAAAGTCTTGGAGGCCATATGGGCTCATTGGAATTTTAATTACAATTTATGTGTACTTTTTTTTAAAAATAACCCTTTTAGCTATTGAAGGAGAGCAGGAGGAGGACAACAGAAACACCTCTTGCCATTTCTGCCTTCCTCCTACAAATACCTGAGACAGTGAGATGATATCCTGCTGAGGACACCACATGGTGACATTTTAAAGGAGTTCTTAACATGCAGTTTATTGCCAAAATAGAAAGTTTGTTGGCCTGAAAGATTCCCTCTTTGGTTGCAGGCCCAGCAGGTGCTCAGAGCCCGTGGGCTGTGTGTTCAGCAGCAGAACAAAGAGCAGGGCTGGCTTCAGGCATGAAGAAGTGCAGCTGACAGTGGAGGTTATGATTGCCTGTCAATAGGTATTCATCCTATTAATTAAGCTGCTGCTGTAAAACCCAGCTACAGGACAGCTTTTCAGCCTACTTGTTGTAAAGTAAGCTGTCACTTGTGAAATGATGTTAATAAGAGAGCTCCAAGGCTTGTGAGGAGGTTTTTTTCAAGCCCTCTTCTCTTGGGGCTGGCAGCACCCTCTTTCAGAGGTGTGGCTGCCAGGCTGTCTGTCTGTGAATGACTAATGGCATTCACTTCTCTGGAAGCTCTGTACACTGCCTTTGTGAACCTTGACTAGCAGGAGCCAGGCTGTGACCTCACACTGCTTTTGTTCCTCAGCATCTTATGGTAAAGACTTTCAGCTCCTTTCTTGGCTCTACTGCAGTCTTATTTTGCAGCCCTTTGGTTTTTTGGTTTCTTTAAGGTTTTTCTTTATTTTTCAGCATGAAGAGACAAGAGTATGCACATTTTATTTTCCTTTATGAGACCCTTGTGAACTAGTGTGAAACTTTGTTGGATGCAGGTGGTTTGTTTTAGTAGTTTGATGGTGATCCCAGTAGTGCCTCTTAGGACTACTGAGGGTTTTTTGCTCGTTCAACTTACATACTTAGGGGTTCTTCCATTTCGAGTTTAAGGTCCTGTTCAGTTCCACTTCTGTAGCACATAAAGCAAATGAGCCAGCCTCTCTAGAGCCCTGGAGAAGGACATGAGGAGCAGAGCAGGGAGTCCTAAAAACTCCAGTGGCACAGCTCACCCTCTGCACAAGTGCTGCTGAGGAGCGACATTCTGAGACTTTCCTCCAGGTGGTCTCTCAAGCAGAAAGGTAACAATTGTAGGAAATTCCTTTCCTGCCACCAGTTCACAAGCTCAACAAACAATCCCTTTGTGGAGGCACTGGGGTCATCCTTCTAGTTTCTTACTCTTCTTTGCAAACTACTTGGCATTTGTTGAACAGTTCCTTTCTGGAACACCACTGGAGTGGTGATCTGTTTCTCCCTTCCTGAACCTCTTCTAGTCTTTCTGAGACCAAAAAAAAGAAAAAAAAAGTTGACAGAAAACATCCTAGCAACAGTCCCATGTCACCATACACAATTTAATTTCTTCTGGCAGAGTATATGCTAAAATCTCCCCTGTGTTCATGCTAACCTTGTGTGACTGCTTTTGTTTTAGGTATTGGCATTCTGGGCTCCTCATTCCAAGGAGGCTGAGAAGCCAGAGGCAACTCAGTTGTGTGAGTAACGCATCACTGTTGTGTTCAGATGGAGGCATGTTTCTTTAGAGAACAACGCCCTTCCGCCTGAGCAGCGAGGCAGGCTCTGCTGCCCTTTCATGTGCAGGGTTCTGGCTGATTCTCAGCCCTGCTCTGGTGTCACAGCTTCCTGATTCATGAGCTTGCAGTAGAAGCTGTTGATTGTAGCTGCTCATCAAGAGCACCAGTGAAAAGTCACGAGCTTTGACAGATGTGAGCCAGTGTCAAAGTTTTTTTCCATTTTTATTTTCTGTAAATTCCTGGTTTTCAGACCTCTCATTTTTCCCATCAAACAGTGAGCAGATGAGGTTCCTCTGCATGCCCTGTGGCATGTCAGGTTCTTTGCAGGACTCCTGTTGATCACTGTTGCCTTTTAATAAAATCATGTATTTAAGGCTTGGCTGTGATAAGCCCACAAGGTGTATGCCCTGCCTCTTGTAGCTTCCAGGAGGCTTGTTCTGGCTGCCAGACATTCTTACACCCACTCAATCCTTTTAAACCATTAGGGCATCGTGCCTTTGGTTAAGGTCATGCGTAGGGTGTGGAACAGCCTTTTCTTTAATTTCTTGCTCTACCTCACTTTTGGAAGATTGGTCATCAGTTTTACTGGTCTCCTCATTTCTGCTTTTTCCTTCAGGTCTTTCTTTCCATCCTTTGTGGTGGTTGCTTATTCAACTGAGTTGCAGTGTGGAGCCTCATACCTAAAATGTATCTCTGCCAGCTGAGAGTGGATAAAACAGGTCTGGGCAAGGAAGGGTGTCTTTGTGGACACAGTGCAGGCTGGAATGTGGATGTAGTTGCCTGAGCCAAGACTAACTCCTTGAGGTGAAGGTTTTATTTCTTTCCTGTAATTAAGCTGGGAGTGTGTTAGTTTGGAGTAGCAATAGGTTTAAGGAAATGATTTCTTTTTGTTTCCTTTTCTCTGTTTCTAAGAAACTTCCTAGTGTTAAGAAATCAAAACAGAGGCTGGATGCTTTCTCTGAGTCGTTTGTCACCAAAGAAAAGGAAAAAAAAGCAGTCTTTACTAGTGCTGATTTTTTTTTCCTCCGAGGAAAAGGATTTCTTCCTAGAAAATGAAAAGAACTTGAGTTGTTGAGTTGGCAGGTAATTGATATATACCTGCCCGGTCTGAAGAAGTACTTAACTTTTACATAACTACCTATGAGTCTGTTTAGGAAGCTGGCAAGCTGCAGTGGACTGTGTGGTTTTCATTATGTCAGTGTTTTTAAACTTGTTGCAAGTGGGCTTTTTTTATGGGTGGTTAGAATTCCTTTTAAGTTGTCATTCAGAAAGCCCCAGAGGGGAGGGGAGCTGTGACAGCTGAGCAGATCGTGCTGTGCCCTCACTCCAGGCAGGATGCTGCTGTGCCCTAAGGAACAGCACGTGGCACGGAGCACAATCTGGTTCAGCAGCCCCGCTGTGCTCCGTGTGCAGGACTTGGGGATTTGCAGCGCTGAAGTAACGGAGGCAGCATGTGAAATACTTTGCTCACTTGGTCTCATTTTTGTTGCTGTAGCTGCTGAATGCATAACTACCTGATTAATGCAGAGATTTTAATCTTCTGACCCCCTTGCAAACACTTATTAATTGCACTCATAGATTTTAAATTTGTAGAACTAAAAGGGATAATTATGGTCCTGTAATTTGGTCTCTTCATGCAATTGAACACAAATCTTTTACTATAAATCAATCGGTGGTTTTACTCCCCTCACGTTAAAAGTGTGTTCCTTATTCAAGGAATTTGTTTTCTAGTCTCAATATCCAGTCATCAAAATTTCTCAAACCATTGTCAGGCTTGTTGCTTATAGGATTATCAGGCTGGTATTAATCTTCTCTTATTAAAACTCAAGTGAACAGAGCTGTTAGAACTGCCTCAGTATAGGGCACATTCTCCAGTTTATAGATGTTCCTCTTCCATTTGCTTTTTAACTTCCTAATTTCTTTATAATAAAGAAAATTTTGTTCGCTGTGCTGTTTGTTTGCTGTTGTTTGTCATGTTTACAAGGTTGCTAAGTAACCTGCCTCTTCTCTTGCTCCAAATTTTTTCACATGTATCAACGGTCATTTTAACCTTTTTGGCTTATATCTGATACAAACTTCTGCCTGGTTGCTAGGACCCTCCATCATTGTAATCCTCACTATCATCACAGCATCCAGAAGAGGATTCCTGTTTCAGGAGGCTGACACACACCCTTTTGGTCCTGGACATTATCTGGCTTCACTAGGACACACGTTACTCTCTCATCATAATCTCTAGATCGTGTGAAGAAAATGCAGAACAAGTGGAAAACCAACCACTATCAACATGTTTCTCTCTTCCCTGGAAGAATCTTGCTGAAGTCTTGTGAACTAAATTTTAAGAGCATTCAAGATGAACTAGTTGCCTTTTAGGTATCTCAAGTCAGATGTTTGAAATGTTTCCACTCACCCAGTTGATAAGGGGCTGCTGTGTGCTCTGGATTTCCCTCTCTCCTTCAGAAACACACCTATTTAATGTTAAACCTTTTGTGTTTGAAGAATCACTGTCCTCTAATGCTCATGTTTGCAGTAATAGAATGACTTAGAAGCAAGATCTTCTGCTGAAATTGTGGGGGATTTAGTCTGTTTGCTCTTTCAGTTTAGCATTTCTGTATATAAACATGAATTTGGGTCAGTCTTCCCCCTTCTCCCTCCCAAGGTTTTTTATTCTGTTCCTGTTTGCAGAAAGTCCTTTACCACTGGGTGCCACTGTTTGATAGTTCTTAACATTTGCAACAGTGAAGCCTTGTGGAAACTCTCCCCTCACTCTTTGGACTTCTGATTTTGAATCAAGGCTGAGTTTTCATGTGACATCCCATATTTTAATGTAGTTCAATTTGATCCAACCAAACTTGTCCTGATTTTTAATTTAGTGGCCCACACTGCTGGGTATGCAACACTGATGGTGCACTGTAGCTACAGAGAGTATGAACTGATCTTATCTGCTTTTCTACTCCTAAAATCTCTGTTAAAAATGCATCATTCCAGAATTGCATATGAATCACTGTTGACCCATGTATAAATAAATTGCTTGTTACCTTTGGGGATTAATCTAGTTGCAAACTGTGCTGTTGAGTGCCTTTCCTAAGAGGCATAATTTCAATTATCATCTCCTGAAAGTCATGTTATTGCAGTGTCAGGATTACCTGTGTAGTGTGTTGGTGAGAGTTATGTGTATATTCAGTTGTGTGCCTTTGCTAGTCGTGATTTATCCCCTTCAAAGGAATGACATAGATGAGATGGCAGCAGGGTGTTCTGCAGGACAAAAGCACTGTAGTCACTAAGGGCCTTTTTGATGAGAGGTGTCCAAAACACCACATCTTCTCCTTGCCATCTCAATGGCTTTCTGCATCCCCACCCTGTCTAGGGATTTCGGTAAACACAAGATCCTGAGCAAAATGAGTTTGGGGAATATAAAGTCTTAATAAACATGCAGGAAATTTTGGAAAGATGCACCGTCTGCGTTATCTGCTGTTAGTCCCAGGTTGGAAGTACAGTGTTACAGCGGGTGGATCACAGACCAGGATTTAGGGAAGGCGGGTGTTCACAGTGTGCTCCTCTTCATCCCATGTCTTTGTCTTATTCACTGCCTATGTTAAAAATTACATGCTGAGTAGTTTGTTGCAGTGAAAGTCTACATCTGAGTTTCGCCTGTGTCTGACAAAAAGGGAACCTTTTGGAAGGTCTCCATCTTTTCCTCTCCCGGTATTCTTAAAGCACTTCGTGTGCAGAGGCACTTTTATTCTGTCTTCTGCCTCTCTTTACACAGCTGCATTGACACCTCTTCAGCATTTTAACCGAGGAAGAGAAGAAAGAAATGCAACTATTTAGAGTCGATCCTTTCAGCTGGTTTCAAAGCCGGTGGCAGAGAGCTTCCTTGCAGATCTCGCAGCTTGAGGGAGATATCGTTAGGATTCATACAAATTCCTGTTCACTGGGGCTCCTGGGGATTTTAGTGGATGGTGTGAAGCCATTCTTAAAGCTATTTGTGTGTTCCAGCATCTCTTTTCCATGTAAACCAGAGACCAAGAGGAAGGAGCCGTTCTGTTCTCACCAGCAGTGCTCTTCAGGCCTCAGCCTCTCCAGGGCTCTGGGCTGTTCGCTCTGCACCCAAGACTTGACTGAACTTCAAAGCCCAGGAACAGAGACTGCCTGGTGCTGTTTAAATTGAACGGGAGCCATAAGCAGCTCTTTGCATTTGAGAGAATTTTAACAGTGTGAAGCACTGCCCCAGATCGCGCACTCTGCCTCCCTTCAGGTGTCACTGCCAATGCAAACATCTTCTAAATAACCCTCTCTCTTCAGGTTTCTCATTTAGTGGATGTTTTATCTGTGCTTTGTTGATGTTACTCTCAGCAGTACTTAAGGAAAGAAAATGAGTGTTAACTGGATTTCCTTCAGATTTTGAGTGGGTTAGGTCATTTTAATATCGTCTAAAGTGACAACAGGAACAGCTTCAGCAGCCAGCAAGCTCTGCCTCTTTCCATGTCGTTGACATCACTGAGATTGCTTTGGGCTTCCCTGATCAAGTGAGCCCTTGCTCCTGAGAGAATTCTGTGTGGTCTGTCAGTCTTTTGGCAGCCATGCAACTAATGAAGCCATTAACTAATGAAGCCATGATAGCCAGTGGCAGGGAGGTGCTGTGACTTAAACTGTCGTGGCATAGGATGGACAGAAGTTTGTCAGCCCTGGGATGGGATGGGATGTGAAGATTTCAAAGTGCATGACAAGAAGCAGCAAGATTGGCCTTGCAGAAACTCATGGTGGTTTCTAAGATGCTCTTCTCTTTTATGTGTGGAGCCATAAACAAAAGCCAGAGGCCTGCCGAAGGGCTTAAAAATCCAATATCTTAATTTGGTTTGAAGAATAGTAATGTAGTAAGTAGCCTGGTAACAGGAGAGTACTCAGTGAGCAATCCCAGGTACACGCTGCCCTGAATGTCTTTGATTTTGGGGCGGGTGAAGACACTGTTCCTCTGATCTAGAAACAGAGCTCTTGTCACTGGGAAGTGGCAGTCTGTTTGAACAAAGCATGAGGGGCTGGGAGGAACTGCAGCCACCAGGACCTCTCTGGTCCTCCCGTCTCCCTTCACAGGCAATCTGGCTGTGTTTTGCCATGATCCAGTCCCCATCTTCCCTATCAGCCACGAAAGACAGTGTGAATAAGAGTCAAGATTCCTTTGCTGGTGTCTGGCTTGAGCATCTTGTCTGGGAAGAGTATTTTGTATTCTGTTTTCGGGAACTCTTACTTTGAATTAAAGGGTGAACTGTGGGAAGTTATTAATGATATCTATAATCAAGGATTAATCAAGTAAATCTCTCTAGTCAAGTGCCTCTTGCTGCACTGAGAGCATATAGATAAAGGCGATAGCGGTGTGAGCTTTCATGTGCAAACAGTGCTGAGGTGGTGCCTGGGAAGCACACTCTGCATTTAAGTAGCTCTTTTGCTTTCTACTCGAGCTGGCTGATGCAAGCTGGTGCTGGTCGTGTAACATCTGAGCAGAGACGTGCATAAGAATTTTTATTTCAATTCCTCTTGCAATTGGAAGGGGGAGAGTAAAACAATATCTTTTTCCAGAAGAATGCCTTTGGGTTACTTGTAACAAACTGCAAGTCTGTGCGGCAGTTAAAAAAGCTAAAAATGTAAGTCTTAAAACACGGTGTTTGATGGTTTACAGTACAGCTCAGAACAGATGTTGGAGCTTTTTTGAGAATAAAATTGTCTTCAGTAGGTATTCAGTGTTTGAGCTAGTGCTCCTGTGGAAGATATTAGTTCAAGAATTTATTAAGGCAAAAAGGAAATCACGTGAATTTAGCCTTAATGTAACTTTTGGATCTGGTGTAGTCTATTATTTTCATGTCCATTGGTATTTTTAGGCATTTATTTATCTGCTTTTTAAGGGGCCTCAACTCTACCTCTGCTTTCACAGCTGGAAATAATTGTGGGAATCATTTGAAGGGTGAAAATGCCATATATATGTGTAATCATATAAATATATGGTGTCTCGTAGGAATTTTTATATTCAGATTCCATATGTAGAGGGTGATTTCTGGTATGAGGAATATCAGATACAAAATGCAATTCCCTGAATGCCATAATGCCATAGGGACTTCTTCTTTTTTTTTTCTTTTTTTTTTCTCCTGCATGAACTGTCTCCTGTGGAAGCCATCGCAGCTCTGTTGTAGCAAAAGCTCTGGCAGCTGCTGTATCCTTAACCTGGCGTGGTTAAGATCTATTTTGAATCAGTTAAAAACACTGGTGGCTGTCTGTCGTTCTCTTTGTACACGTGTTTCCAGTGTTACTACCATTAGGGGAGTTCTGCTGGAAAAACCCCTCTGTAGATAGAATAAAAACTAAGTAACATTGGAAGCAAAGGTACCTGCTGGACACGTTCCCCCAGATGTGACTCGCAAGCTTCTGCCCTGCTCCGGTTTGGTTGTACCTCATCAGTATGACCAACGTTTGAAGGGTCTCTTCTGTTCTCCCTGAATTTACTTGCGCTCCAAGGAAATTAAATGAGAGAATTGAGAGTATGTGACTACTTGGACTTGGCTCTCCAAGACTGAAGTACTTGTATGGTACTTCTTGATTGCTCTAAGACCATCTCTTTGTCTGGAAACATTAAACTTCTGTCTGGGAGGATACTTGAAGTAATTTTTCTACAGCAGCATTTACTTTATCTAGTGGGATATTGAAATTGCTTTGCAGTTCTGTTTGAGGTGTTAAAATTCTTCTTCCATGCAGGATCCCCAGTTCTTGATCAAAATCCACGTGCACCTTAGAAGTTCTAGACAAAGACTGAGAGAGATTACTCAGGCACAAGATAAGGCAGATAAATGATTTTGTGCTGCTTGTGCAGCAACAGCTAATCCAGCAAATGCAGTGGGGAAGCACCTGCCAAATTAAACTTGAGCCAAACTCAGCTAAAACATCCCCTGAATCCAAATCTCCTTTGTTTGGAGCAAGGTAGCAGGGAAACACATCAACGGATTGTGCATTCTCAGTCGATCATGTAACAGCAGATGGTTAAAAGGAGCCTCTCGGATGCTCTCCAGGCAGCATATTCCTGCTAAGTGATTATTTGGATTATTAATGTCCCACTGTAGCACCTAGTGATGATCTGAAAGCAGCTTTATGGGCTGTGACTTTTGTAGTGATGAGCACTAGAGACTCATGGAATTAATAATGTTTTAATTGTTATTGCTTGAACATTGATTAAACTTGTTTAAGGCCTTTTAAGGGGTTCTGTCATCGAGCTTGACTGCTTTATTGGTGTGAGCCTGAACCTCAGAATGACACTCTGGGGCTAAACTGCTCTGTTCCTGTCTGCCCTTGGTGTAGTGAATCCTTTGTGCCTCCATTTCCTTTTTATGTGAAACTTACCTGTACTTTTGTAAATGTTTGCCTTGACAGGGTGTGGGTAGAGATCACCTTATCGTAATAGTATTGTTTGCATATAATATTACACAGTGACTGTGCAGGACTGGGTCAGTGGCCTCCAGCCAGGCTGAGGTTTGCAAAGGGTGTGAGAGAATTCACAGAGTGGGAACCGGGCACCCTTTGTTGCTGGCTCTGTTTGGAAATCCTAGCTGAAATAATTTACAGCTTAATCACACATGGAAAGACTCTTCAATTCCCAAGGGAGTTTTATTCATTCTGGTTTGCTGCTAGTAGAGTTCATGTTACAGTAGGAAACCACGATTCCTGGCCTCTGAGTTGAATACATGTTTTAAAAATAGTGATGGGACAGAAGAAAGAAGAATAAATAGACTTCACTTTAAGGGCTTGCTCAAACCAAATCAACGTGCTGCAAAATACCGCCTCACTCTTCGAGAAATGATTGAATCAAATTGTTTTTCAGGAGCTTGTGTCAAGAAAATAGTACATTGTTTATGGCAGTTGTAGAGTAATTCTGTGTTTTTCATCTTCACCTAAGCAAACAAGAATTACCTTGAAGAAGCAGCAGGTTATTTTCAGATTTACTTCAATGGAGAGCTGTTGATGATAAATGGCTCCTAGAAGACTTGCAGCCCCATCAGTGCAACAGAACTGATACAGGAGTTCAGCAGAACAAATATTTACAGAGGAGGTTTATTTTGGGTGGAAGTTGGATATGTAATATTTGAGTTGTTTTAGTTGTGATAATGCCTGACGTGAACACTGAGGAAGCATTAAATGTTATGTCCTCATGTAAGAAAAGAAAAGAACTGTAGCTAGTTTATTCACTGTCTGTGGTAAAGGGAATAGACCTCTACAAATGTTTTATTATAGCATGGTGCTGTGTGGCGTGTGTGAAGGGGTTTTGGGGGGTTCTTCTTGGTTTTTATACGGCATGCTGTTGAACAGTGAGGGATTTGAGATACAAGTTCAGCCAAGGCCATCAAGATGGGCTGGAGGCCGGGGTGCAGGTGCTGTGATGGAGGCTGAGGGCCCTGGGCTGGCTCAGCCCAGAGCAGAGGCTTAGGGGCACCAAAGAGCAGCCCCCACGGCCTGGGAGGTGCTTTCCAAGGAGATGGAGACAGACTCTTCACCCGGGGGTGTGGCTGGAGAGTGAGAGGCAACAGGCATGAGTTGAAACAAGAGGTTCGTGTGAGTGTGAGGGAAAACCACTTTGAAGACAGGCAAGAGGGGTCATCCACAGAGGCTGTGCAGCTTTGGACAACTTCAGGATCTTACTGGGAAATGTCCTGAGCAGCCTGCTCTGATCCCGTAGTTGTTCCTGCTCTCAGGCGGAGGTTGGATTAGAAGTCTTTCAAGTTTCTGTTGACCTGTTTTCCAGTGATAGCTGGTGGCTTGATTGAAGCAGGGAGGACTCTGAAGGGGTGGCAGGGAAAGTATTTTTATTGCATGATCAGTGTCAGTAAGGGATTTATGCCGTGTACAGCAATGCACTTCCTTAGTTTTGAACTGTGGACAATTTTTAGAATAGTTTCAGAGGTCCCTGTGAGACCTGACACCCCCACAGAATTAAAAAATGCTTCATATGAACTTGCCTTGAAGAACTCATGAAGGAGCCACTTTGAGAGCAGCTCACACTGGTTAGGGGTTTCTTATTGAAGTTGCTCCATGGAGACTTGGTGTGTGACATGTAGCACCAATAAAACACAGTTCACATCATCCATTCAAACAAACTGAAAAGTCTATGCCAGGTCCACTGGGCACATTCAAATCCAGAGTATCCTCCTTGCATCTGCTGAAAGCTTGATGTTGGTTTGCTTCCTCACCTGTAAACAGCTGCAGCTGGGTGATGGTGGTACGGTTCAGTTTTAAAGTACTGAAGTATTAGTGAAAATCTTTTCACTATATTAAGTGGCTTTTGATCAGACCTGAGCAACAACATGAGATTGCTAAGGAAAGAAAATAGTTTAGGGATTAAACTGCAACTGAACATAGGTTTTATAGTCCATGGAGTGTGAGAGGGAGGGAAGGGATGGTAACAGTGGGATCTAAATTAAAGCACATATTCAGCTTTTACTGGAAAAAGCGCAACAAATGCCAGTGATTCTCTGATTTGTCTCGTGGCCATGTGAGTACAGTGTGCAGCATTCAGCTGTTCTGCCAGTCAGGGGAATGGAAGTCTCTTGCCTTTTCTTTCATGTCCCATTGATTCATCTCAGTAAACACACATGCTGGGAGATTATTTTTGGGGTCTCTTTGAGGGGCCAATGTTTCATCAAACTGACAACTGCAAATTCTGTGTGCAGGTTTTCACAACAGTGAAAAGAGACAGAATTTCTCTGTGCTTTGTTTTGGATGCTGAATATCTTGCAATTGGGGGTTTTTAATGGAAAGGAGTATGAATGGTCACATATAAATTATTTGAAAACAAGTTAGTTTGTCAGCTGTTGATACAAAATGTTGTGATTTGATGTGTAGATAAGTTTTCTATGGAAAGTTTTCTAAAGCAGGATAGGAAAGTGCCACTTTCTTATCAATTCTTTGCCCTCAAGTCAGTGGATTTCTGTGGATTTTCACTGTGTGAAATATGGCCTTTAAGAAACAACCTCACCTAACCTTTTCTCCTCTATTTTTCCACTCAGAAATCAGTCCCCCATCACAATGATTGCAGACCTGGCAATTTCCATTTGGAAGCTTTTGCTCAGTACATTTCAGAGCTTATACACAAAGGTGTTTTCCCCATAGCTGACATGACACTGGCAGAAAATGAGACTCTAGTTTTGATACACATTCATGGGATTTAATATAGTCAGTATTTAAAATGTCTTTAGGGTCTCAGTACTGCTGATCCAAAAATGCTTCATCTGAATCGGCTTATTAAAATCAATAGGGGTCTTCACACAGCTTAAATTATTTGTCAGGTTCTTCTCAAAATGGGGGAAACTGTCTCCCAAGTCACTGGACAGAAGCTGTTGGAGGTGCCATTGTTGCGAAATTGCTGTCTATTTAAAAAGATGCTGCTGATGTTTGCTCTGAGAGCCTTTGCTTACTATAGACAAAATTGATCCCAGAAAAGCATAACTATTGCCAATGTAATCTGCTGCCTTTATGTTTTAGTACATCTCTAAAAGGCCTTTCAGTGTACATTTACTACAGTTTTTCCCATTTTACAGATACTGTGAACAAGGACACTGAACCCAAAGATCCATATCCCATTCCAAGAAAGATTATGGCTGAACCAGACTACATAGATGATGACAATCCTGAATTAATTAGACCTCAGAAATTAATTAATCCTGTGAAGTCATCCCGGAATCATCAAGATCTCCACAGAGAGCTGCTTATGAATCAGAAAAGGTAAGACTCTAAAAATCACTTGTGCCACCCTCCCACACCAAAGACACAGCTTGATATTTAGTTTCATCAAAATGACATTGTACCCAAAACCCAGCAGGCACTTTTTGTTGATTCAGATCTTGTAAATTGAAAGACTCTGATTCTTAACCGTGGCATTTATTTCTGTTTGATTTTCAGTTGCTATGCAAAAGTTTGCTCTAGAAGGCTTCTCATTTTGTTTTTGTGAATATTTGGAGGGTCAGTTTCAAGAGAAAGCAGTTCAGCTCTCCCCTGTCATATTTCATGTGGGTTACCTTGACACTGTAACTTTTGTACTGTTAACATTATCAAGCATTTGACAAAATTTTGCTATTAGCAGCAGGGTGCTGAAATCTGTAGGTTTTCACTGTTCCCAGCACATTGATTTTATGAGGCCACTTTTAAATCAAAGAAGTCATGTAGTTTATTTCACATGAAACTGTTCTCTACTTGTTTGATCTGTGTCAGTGCAGGGTGATAGCCTGGTGCCTGCTCTGCTGCTGCACAAGTGTTTCTTTGTACGTTTTGCAAATGCTGCCTTCTCTGCTCTGGGATGGGATGCACAGCTGTTGCTCTATACATTGCTTTAATGATGTAAATAACTGTAACTTGATTTCATCAACTTCAGAGACACAAGCACCTGGCCCAGAAATAACTGAAGTTCTGTTATCAAATCCCTTCAGCAACAGAGAAGTCATTCAGAAAACACATTAAGAAAATAGCCAGCAGACCACGTAGTGGAGGAAAAGGCACCAATCCTGTTGAAGGAAAAGGCACCAAGCCTGTTGATGCTCCTTCATTTAAACCAACAGACTCTAAATATGATATCAGTTGGTGATTTGGTGCTTTGAAGACACCCAAAATGGACTTTACAAAGGCACAGTGTAGGGATCTATAAAACAGAAGTGGAATAACAGTATTTCAGAGTGCATTTGAGCATAAAGCTGGTGGTAGCAGCCATTCCAGATTTTTGAAACCCAGGACCTTGATAAAGGAGAGTAGAGAGACATGACTTTGGCTACTGCAGCAAAACTGGATTTATCTATTTGGCAGGAAGAGCCATGTGGAAGTTTCTCTCTCTCTCTCTCTTTTTTTTTAATCCTTTTGCAGTGTGGTGTTTTGAGGGGAGAAGAGGTCGTTTTATGTGTAATAGCAAAATCCTCACAAATGCTGGGCTTAGAGACTTAATTCTAAATGAATTGCATACACAATATAGCATTTCTTTAGTGATGAAGAAGTAGAGATATTTTACAGAATGCCAAATGAATTGGAAGAAGCTGGCCTAAATAGGTGTTTGTCCTATTTTTCGTTAATGGGATTAAACATCAAAGTCAATTCCTAGCACCAAGAAGTTTATAGTCATTGAAAGAGAAATAGTTGAAGTTTCCTGACTTATGATCATAATCTAGAGGATGTGAAGGCTGCAATAAATTAAGACTTTTTTTTTTCTTTTAAGTTTATGAAAGCATAAAGCACTTTTAAATAGTATGGAGTTCTTTTCTCCTAGGAAAATATCCTATTACACAGAGAAGTTGTGCAGGCCTCAATACCCTCTCTTCTCTTATTGTAATTTTGATTAGCTGCAGCTGCTAATTTTAGAGTCTTATTTATTGGTGTAGAAATGAAATACTTTGAGGATTTTCACCAGCAGAAAAATTGTATTTTTTAGAGGGGGGTTAGTCTTCTGTGCCTTGTGTCACTGTACTGGCTCTGATAGGAGGCTTTTCAGTTATGTAGATATTAGGCTTGTATTCTGCTTTGTTACAGCAAACTGCCATATGTGTGGAGGACTTTTAGTGCTCTTACAGAAGTCTGTTCAATATGCTCCTTATTTGATTGTGAACCTCAGTGTAGACATCAGCAGCTTCACTTGTTTGACCCATCAGCTCTGAACAGCCAGAAATGGATGTTGGAAGATTGTAGGTAGTACTGGTCCAGTCATTCTCCATGCACACTCTGAGCAGTGTCTGTCAGGTCTTGAACTGGTGTAGTTATTTACTTGCAGAAGTAGCGGTTGGTTTAAGCAAAAAAAAATTCAAGTGGTGCTACCTCAAGGCACTGGTCACTTGCATTATTTTTACTTACTAGGAGTCAGCCTCTGCAGAATATTAGTCCTGTCCCTTCCAGTGGTTTTAACCCTAGCAGCTCTAACTTATGTTGTAACACACTTCGTGTCCTCTATATCAAAGCTTTAGGATTTGTAATTTAACCAGAACAATCACCAGAAGGTGATACAAGATCCCAGTTAATCCAGTGTCTACCAGTTTGTTGCTTTTCCCTTTTATATAAGAGAGTGGAAACAGGATTGAGGTTACGGTTCTGTCACAGATCTGCCACCTCCACCTGAGTAGACAGGGGTTGTATTTACTTGCACCTTCTGCAGGTTCCCTTTGTTACAGCTGCAGCACATCTGAATCAGCCTGTGCCTCTGCTTTGTTATGGTGCTACCTTAGTGAGAAAAGCAGGAACAAGTACTGTTACTTAGCAGCTGCTCTCTGTTTTGTGGCTGTCTTGATTGCTGATTGCCAGCATGGAAGCTTCCACTCATCCTGCTCTCACTGATCCAGCAGTAGTAGTAGTAGCAGTAAAAAATGACTCCAGATTTTCCTGCCTGACTTCAGCTTTATGTGTTAAAATGTAATTAAAATAGCAAGAAACATAAAATATTACACAGTCTTGTAGCTTCTGTTGCACTCAGGCCATGAGCTGTATTATGAGAAATAGGGAACAGCATTTGGTGTTGCTAAATATTTGATTTTGCTGTCAGAGTATGTACAGGGATAGAGTGTTGCATAATATATGGAGTCATTCCTAGATGCCACCATAAAATGGCATTTTAATGTTTTATTGGACATGCTGTCAGATATGCATATTAATGAATAATTAGGCAACCACAGATGTATAGCAAGTAGGAAAGGGTAAAAATATGCTTTCTGAATGCTTATTCAGATTATTGAATTTCTTAAAGATGAAATAAAAAATGGTTGATGCTAAACTTAATGCTGGATGCTTTCACATAATCGTCTTCACAGGAAAGACAACAATAGCAAAGACAAATTTCATATCTCTCTGCTCTGCCTTAAGTGACGCTAATACCCGAATAACAGGGAGAGCTTTGAATCTTACAACAGATTTTGAAACCATCATAGCATAACAGAGATAAAAGAAATAGCTGAAGTCACAAAAATAAGTAGGAGTGAGTATCCATGTGTGTGCCTGTTTAAATAACGTTATGCATCTTCCCAAAGAGTGAGCTGTGAGCTTTCTCATTTCGGAGTAGGTGGCTTGGAAAGCAATTTGTGCTGAACAGACTCGAAACATTCAGTTGATGTAGTACCCAAAGGCTTGTCAGGGGGAGAATCCTCCAGGCTTTGTCTGGTCTCCAAGGTGACGGCAACTTTTTTATTCAGGATTTTTGTTGTCTTAGCCTCTTTGTGATGTTGAGTGTAGCCTGGGAGCTCTCGCTGGAAATAGCTTCTCAGCCAGGCATGGGTAAAGCTGTCACATTTTCAAGGAAAGGAGAGAATCCATGATTTCCAGAGGAAGTGTGACAGACCACATTTTAGTTTTGTCCATGCAAACTTCTGTTGGCACAGTCCTGCACAGGACTGTCTGAACACAGTCATTCTGAGTTATCAGCCACCAAGGGAATTCTTCTTGTTTCCAGCTCTACTGGTGTCTTGATTTGTGCTGGTTGTTTTCAGTCCATTCTTTAGAATCGAGAGAATACAGTGAAGACTAAAGATGAAAGTTAATGAATTATACAGGAGAAATACTAGCATGTGCATTAAAGGGAAATGTCCGTGGTGATTATATGGCTTAAATTCTTGCTGAGGGTATTGGTTAGAAACCAGACAAATGTGTGCATGTTTTTTCCTTGTAATTATTTATTTATATCCCATTGTATTGAAATAGGCAACTAGTTGAGTTGAGTAAAGCTGCAATTCCGTGTGAATTTCCGCTAATTGAAACTGATCTCTTTCTTCTTCCCACCGTGTGATTTGAAGGGGTCTTGCACCTCAGAACAAACCAGAGCTACAGAAGGTGATGGAGAAAAGGAAACGAGATCAAGTTATAAAACAACAAAAAGAAGAGGAAGCACAAAAGAAGAAATCAGACCTGGAAATAGAGCTACTGAAACGGCAGCAGAAACTGGAGCAGGTAAGATGGAGAATAACACTACCTTTACACATCTGCTTCTGAGCTACTCACCTGAGGCTCCCTTTGTAGACAGTAAAGAAGCAGACACCAATTTTTGGCATATTTCCTGTGATTAAATGCAGATATCTCTTAGGATAAGTCAAATCACACTCTTTAATTACCTGATTGTTGTCACTTACTGTATAGGAACGGCATTTGGGGCCTGCCTTTGGTCAAGTGAATCCTGCACCAGCCAACAGGAGTGTGTGTGGAGCACTGATATTATTTAACCATTGAAACTGTGATGATTTAGTCCATTTTTGTAGTGTAACTATGATCCACTAAGAATGGCTGTTAGGCTCTAGTGCCTCAGACCCTGCTCATGGAGGTGATGTGGAGTTGGAGCTCTGTGGTAAAACTTTTTGCCAGGCACAGGGCCAGCCAAATGTCCCTGTGCCTCTGAAAGCCCTTCATGTGCCTGCAAGGAAGTATCTCCACAGTGGAACAGCTCATCAGAGAAGTCACTGTGCATCAAGCACAGTGCACCAAGTCACTGTGCATTTATAGCATTTTTAAATTAATGAATCCTATGAATGTATGCTTTAAAACAGTATCTCCTGTGTTTCTCAATAGAAATCTATTAAGCCAAATAATTACTCTATTAAGAATACCATGTAATCCAATCATTATTTTAGGGTTTTATTATAGGTTTGGGTTTTTGTTCTAATTAAGCTTAGAAATATTTTTGGAGAAAGCGAATGTATTTTTAAGTGTATCATCCTATAATTTTTCTTATCTGCTCTTAAGGACCAGCTTTGAATGGTTCAGCTTGTGAGAAGATTTGATTTGAAACCAAGCTATCCAGTGTAGATTAGAAAATTCTGTTAGAAGAGGAAAAACCTGTGCGTTGCAAACAGTGCTGTGACTTTGTAAACATCATAGGAATGGCATTAATTGACAACATGACTCATGGAGGGACATTGTTGTGATTTATAGAAACAAGGCATGACCCTCCTCGGTGAACCGGAGACAAAGGAGAGATTATTTAGGTGAGCTGTACGTGGTCCCCATTAATCAGGGAGACCTTGGTCTGTTTAAAAAGAAAAAGAAGCTTCTTTCAGGCGCTTTTGTTAGTTTTCTAAAGGGTTTTTTCTTCCTTTCTGCCAAGTCATCTGCCTTCCCTGAGGATCGCTAAGTAATCCGTATTCTGTGCCATGTGTGAGCCTGTGCTGGATGGGCACTGCATAGTCTTTCCTTGTGGAGCATTTCCATTGCTCACATGGAAATTTCCAGTGTCTGCATGGGCAAGAGCTCCAACTTGGTTAAAAAAGTCAGTGAATGGGCTTTCAAAAATGAATGACTAAGGGCCAAGGAAGATTTTTTTTTAATTATTGCTTTTTGTGATAGATAAACCAGATACTCCTAAAGAGGCTCAAGTTACCTACAGAACTCCATAGCTAAATACTCAGAAATCATTTCTGCAAGTGTGCTCAGTAGTAGCTGTTCACGTGTTCTCCCACAAGGCATATTCTGCCTCGTTCTGTTATAAAAGCCAGAAAAGGGAATTATTGTTGTTTCTTTAGTGAAGATGTCCAAGAATTTCTTTAAAAATGCTTCATCTTGTTCTTGTACTGGGCTTGCAGAGGTTTTGTCTGTCTGGCAAAGGTGGACATCTGGAACAAGCTAGAGCCAAGGATTTGAAAAGATTTATTGTTTATGAGAACAGATACTCCCAAAGAAAGGCAACTTTTTCTTTTCCGTGAGACAAAGAAAGGAAGCAGTTCAAAGAGTTTGGCATGGCCAGTTATTGAAACCTTTAGTTTTTTGTCTTGTATTTCAGTGATGTGTTTTCTATACTTCTTCTTTTACATGTGATTCCCTTTTAAGCTGGAACTGGAGAAACAGAAGATGCAGGAAGAGCAGGAAAATGCGCCTGAATTTGTCAAAGTCAAGGGCAACTTGAGGAGGACGGTCCAGGAGGCAACAGAAGCACCAGACTCCTAGAGCCAGCGCCTGCTAAGACTTCCAGCTTTCCTGCAGAAAGAGGCTTTTGCAAGTTGTCTCACATTTGCCCCTCAGGAGGGAAAATAACAGCATCCAGCTGACACTTACTGAAGATGAGATTTTTAATTCCTGGGACGTGTGGATTAAAAAGACAGTATTGTAAACAGATCGACTTGCCAAATACAGTCCTGAGATCAATGGATAAGGAGTGTCTGTGTCAGTTCAGTGTCACGGACCAGGCTGATGTGCTCTCTCAGAGATTTTAACCAGGGATACTAGAGAAACTCCTTCAGTGTTGCACTGCTTTAACTCTTGTGATCCTAGTTTAGTGAAGATACACAGATTATATTTTGCTTTAAAACAGAACAAAACTCCTCCTGTGATATCTTATGGAGCTTTGCTGTGCAGGTAGATTTCCTTCATCTAGACCTACAGCCTGTGTACATCCCACAATAATTTGTGTTAAGTTGAAATTTTTATCAAATCTAGGAGGATATGAGGCATGCTGATTCCTGCTGCCTGTCCTCACTAGGATAGGCAGGTGTGGGCAAGATAAGAATGCTTAAAATTCACCAGCAGTGAAAAGTTAAGCAGCCTTAATGCCCATTTCTTGCTGTTTGGCGTACAGAATTTGGGCTATGAAAGAGCAAAAATCTGATGATCCTTTCATCAGGAAGATTCCAGGGGCTGATTTACCTCTGTCTATAAACTTACTGTTGTGTACAGGCCTGTGCAGTGCTACCTGTGAATTTACCTCTCAAAGCAAATAACCTGTCTTTACTTCCTGTGTTTTGAAATCCTGCTTATTTTGGTGTTGTGGCCTTTCTCCTCCAAGGACATGCTGAACTGAGTACAGTGTTAACACATTACTTGGTAGTGTTTGAACGCATTTGCTGGAACTGAAATCAGGAGTCTGATCTGCCATCAGTTCCTACTCTTTGCTTGCAGACACTTGTTGCAGTTTCTGCAGTAGAGAAGTATTTAAGCCAGACCAAACTGATTATTGGAATCTACTGAAATGGGGTATTTTTTCTCCAAAGTGAGGCATAAAATAAAACTCATTTTATCCCATCCTTCATTTAGCCTCAAGAAGGAAGGAAAATGTGTTACCACTGAGACTTTGGGTCCAATTCTGTCATCTTCTGCCTTTCCACAAGTTGCCCCTGGGACTTGCCATTAAATAGAATACTGCTCAGCTTGCACAGGGATGACAGAATCTGATCCTGCATGCTTATGACTACTAGTTATCCACGAAACCCTGGGATGAGGAGTGGGGAACAGATTGCTCATGTAGGATTATAGAACTGGATTCTTACCTGGTGTGTTTGGGTGCAGATATCTTCACAATCTGGGGAGACATCCTCATCTTCCTTGGTTGGAGCAGCCCTAGCTCTCACTGAAACTGTGTTCATCCATATCAGCTGAGGATCTAATCCCTAGCCTTTGCCTTAGGATGCTAAACACAATAATTTCTACTTTGTAATTACATTGGACATTACTGTTTGAGAACACTTTTTATTAATATCAGCAGTGATGTGTTTGTATTGTAAAGGTGGTGGTGGAGGGTTTGTTGGTTTGGGTTTTTAGTTCCTTTTGCTTTTCCTGTAAGTGTTGGGCATTTTAAATACAATTTCAGCTTAGCGCTTGGGACAAAACACTCACAATTAGAAATGTTTCCTAGATATAGACTTTAATTTGTCAAGATACTGGCATTTTTTATGAGGACATAATCAGATTGAGAGTAAATTGAATTGTGATAAGCGTATTGCCATTGATTTAGAGTTGCAGTGTGACTCACGTCTAGAAGATTAAATGTGAAGATGGTCTAACAGACTGTTCAGATTATGGACATACAAAAGACAAAGGCCAAATATAAGACTCTTCCATGTATTATCTCAACAAAGGAACACCCTGAATGCTGCAGGTTCTTCCCTTCTCCTGGCTGGAGAGGATCTTTTCTGGCAACACATTATTCGAACACTTGCACTGATTGAGTTTGTTTCATGTTGATGAGACAGCACTGTGTCTGAGCCTTCCACGCCATGCTCATGTTTTATCTTAGCTGTTCCCAGCCTACCAAATCATGCCTCTTGGTTTCAGCTCCAACTTAACCTTCTGCTCAGTATGGAAAAGTCTAGAAGTCAGTGAGGAAGCCTTCCTCTGGCTTGAGCAGACCATTTCTTGTCAGCCATTTCCCTTTGGTGAATCCTACCACACATGCACAGTGAAATTAAGTTGGTGGCACAGGGAGGAGTCAGGGACAAGGACCTCTTTTTTGGCTTCAGTGGGTGTGTTGGATTGGGCCCTCAAGGCTGAAGGCATTCTGCTTTCTCCCCAGGTTAGCTTGTGATTGAGGGTAGAGTTTCTCTTTCTGAAACACAGGAGGCCAGAAAACTCCCTTGTACATACAGCATGAAGTTGTTTTTTTGTTTTCCATTGGAATTAATTCTCCGTGTGAACAGAACATCCACGTGTGTGTTAGAACATCTTTGAATCCTGCTAACCCTTCAGTGTAGGAACCCCAGCCACCTTCATGTCGATTTGACAGGCAGTAGCTTGTCTTTGAAGTCAGGATTGGGCAACCCTTAAAAGGGTGGCCAGCTCGTCACACCACAAGTGTCCTGTGCAGCTACTCCAGTAAGAAACTGCTTGGCAGTGAGCGTAAGCAATTCCTGCTCTGCCCTTCAGCTGTGTGGGTTTTGAAGCAACCCAGCAAATACTTCAGTGATTTGAAAATCGCTCACTTACCACTTTGTACTTTTAAAAAACTCTTGCTTTTGATAGTATAGTAGTAAATTTTTTAGCATTTTTGTGGCTTTAACCTTCTGTTAATATCTGCACTTGTTTGAGTGTACATATATAAATATATATAAATATAAAAAGGGAGCCTTAATGGATTTGTTTTCATAATTTAATATTTTTTGTATTTGCTCTTGTATAATTGTTTTTAACTAAAGGTCTTACAAGAATGAGGGTGGAATACTTAGAACCAAAGTTATGCTTAATAAAATCTACTACATGCTTGGTGTACGTGGTGGTGTCTGTCATATCCTGCCGAAACCAAAACCTTGGGGGCTGTGCTGAGATACCCAGATTGTTTAAAATTCTGCAGTGTGGGGGGAAGTATCAAGATCATGATGACTCTTGGATCCTTAAAACTGCATCCCTCTTTGTATGTGCAGAAGTATTGGCAAATTACTTGGCAGAGAGAGTTTGCTTTGTCTCTTAGCAGTATTACCCTTTGAATATATTTGATGCAGAAAGTTTTTAACAGGACTTTGCAGCTGCTCAGCACAAGGTGAGGCAGAGCATGAGGGAAAACTTCTGATGGGAGTCAAATCATTGTGGAAATCATTCCCTATCCTTGGTATTATCAGCATTGCAATAGCTCCATTTCAAATGGGAATGAGAAGAGAGTAATGAACCTGGTCCTGGGTTCAAGTCCTACAAAGGCCCTTTTAATTTAGCCCATGCTCAAACCTGTCCTTCTAGTAGGAAAGACTTGGGCATGTGAAAGAAAGTGCAGGCACAAAAGATTTGCTGGATTAGGGTCAGACTGCTCAGTGCCAAAGGCCAAAATCCTGTGTCAACAGCAGACAGGGAAAGTAGCAGGGGAGGAATAGGGCTGGAAGAGTTGTGTGCCACCAGTTCTGCACAAAGGTCCTTGGCTCGTGGTGAGCCCTGGTCAGCCGGGCACAGGTGGCAGTGCAGGGGCAGAATGAAATGGAGGAGGAGGAGAAGATCAGTGAATTCAGAACAGATGTCAGGAAATGCTTTTTCCTTCAGAAACTGCTCAGCATGTGGAGTAGGTCCTGGCAGTGCTGCTGATGCAATGATGCTGGACCCGCTCCAGGAGCTCTCAAATATGGGGGAGGTACAAAAGAACAGGGAGTTAATAAGGGATGAGTTTCTGTGGCCTGTTGGAGATACTGCCCTGTGCTCTCCTACCTCATGTGTATCCAATATCAAATTATCCTTTGATATTTCAGTCCAGCTCCAGAAAGAAAATGGTGATGTGCTCTGCTTTTGTAGCATGTCCAGAGGAAAAGATGATCCTGCTTTTGTCTGCTTTTTCAGACTTCATTGAGCTAATAGGTTTTGTCACGTGGCTTTGCAAGCACTAGTCTGCTGAGGGCTTTGCTTGTGCTCCTGTGGCATGGGTTGTGTCATGCCATAGCTGTGTGGAGAGATGTACCTTGAGGTCCCTTAGCTGCTGTTTCAGGGTCCATGGATGGTGTCCATAACCTATAATGCCTGCTGGCGCTTGTGGTGACCAGTTGCACTTAAGAAAGTAACGGGAGACTGAAGAGCTTCCACAGTGCAGTTTCCATAGGATCAGAACTGGCATCTTTAGGGTGAAGAGTGGGAGGGCAAGTTGGGTTCTCAAGACTTTGCAATAGGAAGAGCACAAACACTTGATGAGACCTGGAGGAGACGAAATAAAAGATACCTTTCCTTTCCCCCTGCCGGTTTAAGCTGTTTGTGCTTTACCTGGAATCTTTCATCTGTCAGAGTAAAGGTTTGTGGTGCTCTTGTCAACATTAAGGATGACTCTCCTCGATGGAAGTGTGGAAACCATGGTCAGAGGAAGCACTTGGTGGTGGTACTGGAGCACAGAAATCCTGACTGTCCCTGCAGTGCTCGTGTTCCACAGCCCATGTTTGGGCACTGCTTCGGACCTACGTGAGGCCTGCACTGGGTCCATCCCACCGCCTGCGGGGCCTCTCTGAGGTGAGCAAGGGCTGCTTCTGTTCTTCTCTGGCTACCCAGGGGTCCATCTGGCTGAACCTCAAGTACATGCCTTTGGGCTAATTATCCACTTTTATTCCAGAGCAGTGCAATCAGCCCTGTGCAGTGCTGTTCCCTTCCTTTGACTGCAGAGGAGCCCACAAGGCCTGGCTCAGAGGGGACATCGCCTGCACAGCAAGGATTCTGAACAGGGCGGTTCAAATGCACCTCAAAACCACGTGCTCTTTCTCAGGGAGTTTTGTGCCCCAGGACAGATGACTCACAGGCACCTGGATACCTTTAGTAAATGTGGCCCTTCATGTCTGTGTGGTTAATAAAGTGATCCAGAGCCTGTCTCTCCAGTGTTCTCACCGGCTCTGGTGCTTGGTGCCATGGAGTCAGCCCAGGTGCTTGGACGGGACATGTGGCCTCTGCAGGGGGTTGGGGAGAAGGGACCTGCCCCAGGCCAAACACTGACCAGCAGGAGGGGACGTGGCCTCTCCACAGTGGTGTGAGGGAAGGACGAGGACATGAAGCACCTGGGAGGGGGCTCAGTAGCCAGAATCACCCACTACTACAGCTATAGTCCTTAATTATCTGAGTAATCATTTTCGGAATTAACTTCCATTGTGCACCCAAGTCTAATCTCTCGGGTGGATGGTATGAGCAATTTAACACAGATTGAGGCTGGCACCTGGAAACTTCAGCCTGATTATGCGGAAAGGAGAAACATGCTTCTTTCCCCCTCTTCAGCTATTTGGAAACAAATCTTTAATAATGCAGTTGAAATGCCAACTCTGCTTCATTGTGCTCAAAAATTAAAGAGCACCCAGCAAGCCTAAGTCCCTTAGTGGGGTTCATTTGAGGTATGTACTGCTTGGTATAGAAAGGCAAAGGGAGCTGCCTGCAGAGAGCTGAATCCCACCAGCTCTGGAGTCAGGACATGGCAGCCCAGCCCATCTGAAATGGCCTCCCTGAAGGAGGGGTTGTGTCCAACTGGTTTTCTGTCCATTAACTCTTCCTTTGGTAAATGAAACCTAAAAGATTCTCTGATGAAAAGCTGATCAGGAATTTGTTTCCATCAGTATCAGCAGAAAAAGAGAGAGACCCCTTAAACTTACACTGTCAGACCTGGAAAGCCCTTCATCACTGGGTTTGTGGGCCACAAGGGGCGATTTTTTCAGATGTGCAGTTTGAGCACTTATCTTCATCCAGCTTCGTTTTGATGCTAATCGTGTAGGTGAATTCTCCTCCGTGCAATTTCAGGGAGCCACCTTGAGCTGAGCTTAGCAACAAAGTGGCTTTGGGGAATGTGCTAAGTGCAGTGGGCCCCATTCGTCACAACCTCTGAATTGTTAAGAGAAATTTTCCTCTCATTTCTAATACAAATCAAATTAACTTATTAAATATCCAGGAGTAAATTATCTTTGAACACAGATCTTGCATTTTTTATTGTTTTCTTTTTGCAAGGGAGTTGCTTCTGGTTTATACCAAGATCTCTATTCCCTGTGTATTAGGAAATTGTTATGATAACCAGACCAGAGGTGAACTGCAAATGACCTATAGGCCCCTCTGTGGGTAGACCCACTTGGTCCTGGTGCTGGAAAGCAGGGATTGCTGTCTGGGGAGGAAAAAGGAGGCGCTAAAAAGAAGGAACAGACCGTAGGAAGGCAAGTGCCTGACTGGTGAAGGTTTCCACCTTCTACCCAAGGTTAAACAGCAACTCTGAGGATGATGCACTCAGCTTGCATCTGTGTTCACATCTAATGTACCATGTGCCTTTCTTTTCCCCCTGAAGCCTCGTTGTGCTTTTGATTCCTTTCCTGTTGTTTCCTTTCACCCCAAGCTCTTCCTGCCTATTCAGGCTTCCCTGCCTTTGGATTATTTCCCAGGGCTGGTTTGTAATGAAAGGCATTTAATTAGCAAAGAATCCTTGGGATGGATCCTAAAGTGGGTATTTGAGGCTGACTACTGCAGAGTGAAGGGAAACCCAGCCCAAGCCCTTGGTATATGGGGAGTGGAGCTGAGAAATGCTGGGTATACAGGGGGAAGGGACAGGTGGGAATAAAACCTCAGAGTGCATGTCCGACAGATCATAAATGAGAAACTGATGTAGATGTCTCAAAGTTTTTCTCTTGGAGCCCTACTTCAAAAGAAGGGCCGTGGTGAGCAAAGCCCTATGGGGGTGAAAAGGAAAATGGCAAAAGTTTGTTATGTGATTCCTTCTCTACTGCTCCTGCCCTTGTGAGACCCCACCTGCAGTGCTGCATCCAGCTCTGGGGTCCCCAGCACAAGGAAGACAAGGACCTGTTGGAGCAATTTCAGAGGAGGCCACAAAGATGATCCGAGGGCTGGAGCAGCTCTGCCGTGGAGACAGGCTGAGGGAGCTGGGGCTGTTCAGCCTGGGAAAGAGAAGGCTTTGAGGAGACCTCGTTCTGGCCTTCTTGTATTTAAAGGGGGCTTACAAAACTGAGGGGAGAGCAACTTTTTATACAAGTGGGTAATCACAGGACAAAGGGAAATGGTGTTAAACTGAAAGAGGAGAGATTTAGGTTAGATATTAGGAAGAAGTCTTTTACTTCACAGAGTAGTGAGTCACTAGAACAGGTCGCCCAGAGGAGTTGTGGATGCCCCAGCCCTGGAAGTGTTCAAGGCCAGATTGGATGGAGCTCTGAGCAACCTGGTCTAGTGGGTGGCATCCCTGCCGATGGCAGGGGGTTGGAACTAGGGGATCTTTTAAGTTCCCTTCCAACCCAAACCATTCTGTGATAAGCAAGAAGCCTAAAATACATAGAAACAATGTGTGGGCAAAGTCAAATTTCTCCTGCTTAAAGCCATAAAAAACCTTTTTGAAGGATTTGCCGTGAAGGTGTTTACTCACCCAGGCCCCTTACCCAGCCCGCAGCCGCCGGCGGGGCCGGATGCCACCGGGATGGTCCCGCAGCCCCGCGCTGAATTCCCACCGGCTGCTGCCCTCTCCTGGGGAAAGCGGAGCGAGCGGGAGCGGGGTGGAGGGGTTACCTTTCCTCTCCCCTCCAAAGATTTCCTCTAAAAACACCGCAGCGCTGAGCTCTCGAGACTGACTAGTGATTTCTGAGGAAAAACGTTATTATTTCGTGATTTTTGTTATGCAAATGTCATTAGCACTTCCGTTAAGATACCGCTGATTCATCGTGCTAAAAAGCCTTGATTGAATGTGTTTCAAGATCTCACTAACTCAGGGGCTGGGTTCACAAAGGGATGTTCGATGTCTCCTTTTAAAACGCTCGGCCTGGTTTGCCATGGAGAGGTCTGTGATGGCTGTTTTGGAGTCTCCAGGGCTATTTTGCGCCAAGGCAGATCCCTACAGGGATATGAGGCGTTCTCGGGATGATTCGGAGGTGTGATAAGCCCGAATGTGCCAGGGTTGTGTTTGGAACAGCCTTCTCCAGTAGCTGGAGCTTTTCCTTACGTGGCAACAGCCACCACTGTTGTAGTCTGGGGTCGTTGCAGAGGATTTACCTCCCACTGCATTTCCAGCAGCGAGCAGGGATCTGTGCTAGCCCCCCTCTGCCCCCTCCCCACTGCCCACACCACTAGCAGTGGTGTTCATCCTGCTGTCACCCTGGACGACCCTGATGTGCCCTTTGTGGCCTGGCAGCCCTTCCGGCAGAAGAGGGTCCTCGGCCAGACCCTCACTCTGCCCCAGGGAAGGAGTGCAGTGGGACACCACCTGAATTCAGGCAGGGAGAATCCTCCATTCTCACTTATCCCACTCCTCCGTCTGCATTCCCCATCCTGGTTTCCATACTTACAACTTCTCCCTCTCTTCTCCCATTCAAACTCTCTCCTTTCCTTTCTAAAAATGTCCCTGTTCCCCACCCTCAGTTCCATCCTCTCGGCTGGCAGCAGGCTCCTCCTGTTGCTATAACAACGAGCAGCAGCCCGGCCAAACCTGCCAGACCCTGCCACATTTGCCTGCCTGCATCCAAATCATCTCCCTGTGTGTGAACACACCCGCTCCTTCCTCAAGTCTTTGCCATCTGCCTGCAAGGGGGAGATTGCTCCGTTTGGGGGGCTGCTGGCCCTCTGCACCCCCATGTGCCTCCTTTCCCCTCTGTGCATCCTTTGAAGCCCTCCAGCTGGGTTCACACACGTGACATGGACTAAATGGACTGTCCCACATACCCTGTGAGCCAGAACACTACTGTTTTGGTCCATAAACCCCATGGAGATTAGATTATGAATACATGAACATGGGGAAAATTGCTTGAAATATAGTGAGAAACGTGTCCAGGGTTGTATCCTAGTCTGGTCTGAAAGCTGGAAGGTATGTCTAGCACAAAGGTACAGGGAAAAAAAATAAATTCTAAAGTAGAGTCACTGGGTGTCCCTGCCCTGTGGCCTGAGCCACACATCCAGCCCAGGCAGTGTCCACTGGTGCTGTGTAAATGCTCCCTCTTACTTCAAGCTGGATGTAGGGTGCTGTGGGCAGAGCTTGCTGGTCCTGCAGAGAGCAGGGAAACAAGCCCTGCCACCCTTGAGCTCCTGAGGGTCCTGCTAGCAGACATTCGTGGTGGCTTTTCCACCCTGGATCATGAGCTCCATTTAAAACTCCTTTCTCCAAGCCTTGCTGGACGGGAAGCAGCAGACTGGAAGATGCAGGTAGAAACATTGCATTCCTCTCTGGCAGGGAAAGGGTGACACGAGGCTCCTCATCCTGAGCTGAATCTCTGCTGCCCTTTCCTTGGGCAGACTGCTGTCCCCAGGGCTCATCACAAGGACTGCTGACCTAGGACAGCTTCCTGGTCTAATGCCAGGCTGGAGGGACATCAGGAACCACACCTCGAGTGCTGCGTTCAGTTTGGGGCCCTTCACCACAAGAGGGGCATTGAGGGGCTGGAGTGTGTCCTGAGAAGGGAACGGAGCTGGGGAAGGGTCTGGANAGCTTCCTGGTCTAATGCCAGGCTGGAGGGACATCAGGAACCACACCTCGAGTGCTGCGTTCAGTTTGGGGCCCTTCACCACAAGAGGGGCATTG
Source organism: Atrichornis clamosus (assembly GCA_013400975.1). NCBI lineage: Eukaryota > Metazoa > Chordata > Aves > Passeriformes > Menuridae > Atrichornis > Atrichornis clamosus. The sequence goes on along the minus strand of WBMZ01008080.1, from coordinate 22,677 downwards.
AGGGGCTGGAGTGTGTCCTGAGAAGGGAACGGAGCTGGGGAAGGGTCTGGAGCACAAGTCTGATGAGGGGCAGCTGAGGGAGCTGGGGGGCTCAGCCTGGAGAAAAGGAGGCTCAAGGGGGGACCTTATCACTCTCTACAATTCCCTGATAGGAGGGTGTAGCCAGGTGAGGCTTGGGCTCTTCTCCCATGTATAAAACAAGAGGAAGTGGCCTCAAGTTGCACCAGGGGAGGTTTAGATTGGATAGTAGGAAATATTTCTTCACTGGAAGGGTTACCCAGCATTGGAACAGGCTGCACAGGAAAGTGTTGGAGTCACCGTCCCTGGAGGCATTGAAAAGGTGTAGATGTGACACCTGGGGACATGGTTTAAGTGCTGGGCTTGGCAGTGCTGGGTTAACAGCTGGATTCAGTGACCTTAAAGGTCTTTTCTGACCTGAAGGATTCTATGTCCTCTGCCATCTCATCACCTCAGGACATCAAAACACTCCAGCTGTTGCTTTACCTGTAGCATTTTCCATTTCCTGTTCCTAGGCTGTAGGTCAGGAAATCTGGAGGTTTCACAAAATGAGCATTAAATACTGTAGCTTCCCCTAGGGAGTGGGCTGGCAAGGCTGGGGAGCTGCTCTCCCCCAACACTTTGTTTGACAAGCAAGGTGCACAGCCAAAGAGACCTGCTGAAAGTTTGCTCCCTAAAAGTACTGCTGTGTGCATTTTTTAATTCTCCAGCCCCTTGGCATTTATATTTCACCCTCACTAACTGAAGTGAAATCACTTCAAAACCAGCAAATTGAAAAACTCTCTAGAATACTTATGCCAATTTCTGCTCCTTTTTTTAGCAATGAACTGTTTTTGCACTCTTGGCTGCAGCTGGAACTACATATCCGCTACTGATAATTTTGGTATTTTTTGTGGCCTCAACTGCAATATAAATTTACTTCTTTATATATGGAGCTTTGGATTAAAAAGCTGTTCTTTCAGTTGGTCTTGGATTTCTGGTTTCCAGAGCTTCCTTATTCCACAGCTACTGATATATTCTTTTTTTAAAATGACTTTTAGGTGCAAAAGGTTTTTGCCTCAGTGTACAGATGGACTTTTCACACAACCTGGTTTTGATAATTGGGAAAGGGCTCAAGACAAATTTGAGCTGCGACTGCCACTCTTCCATCAGGAGGAGACATATGTTCTTGCTGTGACCACAGGGGAGGGTGCCCCTTTGTGCTGAGCTTTCCACCCTCCAAGGAAGCAGTGAGGATAACTTTAATGAAGCTGCTAAATGTTATGGGTTCTCTTACCAAAGAGAGGTTTGCTCCTGTAAGTGGAGACCCTCAGCTGCCCTTTTTTTTTGCTGCAGGCTCAGAGGTGCACTCTGTACCTCTAAGCAGCCTCGGCTGAAATCCACAGCAGGTCCAGGCTGTGCCATCCCAACAGCAGCAAGCAGGCCCAGATGTTCTTGTCCTCGCCTTGGGTGATCAACCAACCTGCTGCTTCCCAGTCGAATCCCCACCTCCAGTGGTGCTGGCCTGCCTTCCCCAGCGTTGGGACGCTCCAGAGACAGGGACCAGAGCAGCTGGCTGAGTTGTGACAGGATATGCTCCACAGAAGATATCCCTTGACCCCAGTGGACTTATCCAGGGAAATGGAAGAAATCCCAGCAGCAGATCACCTTGGTGCCAGTGCTCCTGCATCACCTGTTTTCTCTAGGGAAAGCAGGACTCCTTTGTTGAGGCCATCCAAATGGAAATGTGTGAGGGATCCTGGCTTTCCACCTGCCATTTCAAGGGCATTTCAACCCTGCCAGGCCACTTTAAGTTGTAGCTCTCTGAGTCCATGTATATTTTCTGTTTCCAGTTTCTAAGTCGTCCTGATATGTAGGGTTGTTAATAGGAGCATGAGAGGGGTTAAGGCTCAAGAGCTTGTCTTTTTCATCCTCTTGCTGTAAGATTTCAGACCTGAGCGATGCTTCTGAAAAGCTCTTTTATAGGCCCTTGTCAACAAGTATATATCAAAGAAGTTCTTCCAAATTTGTTTGTTCTCACCTTGAGTTGGATTTGTGCAATCAAGCATTCAGGAAAAGATAACGGCTTTTTTATCAGCCGTTATTCTAATTCCTAAAGATTTCAGCACTATCTACACTGCATTTCATTCTGGATTCTAGGCTGAGTTTGTAATTGGATTTTGTTACCAGTGAGTTAATAAGCAGCAATTATGACATGCCTAAATTTAAGCTAATATAAAATGGAAGATATTTGGAATATCTAAGCTTCCAAATAAGAGGAAATAATGTAAGAAGATGCCTGCATAGTTAAGTGTTACTATTCAGTGAATGCATTTTCTACGTGCAACTCCTTCAAAGCAGCTGTCTTCATGAAGGCCAGTATTTAGCCAAGGAAGATTCAAAAAACACTCATTGTCTTCAAAATGTCATTATTATCTCAAACATAGGAAGAATGGGACTAGCAGACATGCCTGATCCTTCTGCCAGCCGTGACTGACTGATTATTGTGTTTCACCTCTTTTGAGGCAGGGGTTATCTCATGGAAAGAGCACCGAAGGCAGTTCAGAAATATCTCAGCTGATATTTAAGTTCAGACATAATTGCATTACGGGCAGTGTGAATGTCAGGGTTTTCCAGGAGTTGCTGGGAGTGGTGTTGGAGATATTCGCAGGGGCTGCTCTGCACAGGAGTAGCTCCAGGACCCTCCATTGTGTTTAAACGTGGCTGGAGCCCACAGCAGTACAGGCAGAGCTCTTGCAGTGGGAGGTTTTGTGTGTGTGCCGGGGGAAGCTGCCTCAGGATAACTCATTAAGGAAAACAAAGTAGAGGCTGCCGTTTGGATCATCTCATATGTGTAGTTTGTTCTTTTCCTTTGTGCTAAAAAAATGCTTTTATGAGTGGCTTTGTGTCGTGAAGGCCACTTTAATGGTTTCTTCTGTTCAGAATTTAGTGGGTTTTTTAATGTGTTTTAACATTCCTGTTTTGTGAAGAGGGTTGAGGAAACATGGCGTTGAGCCTCAAAGTTTTAGTACTCCTGAAAATCTACAATGTCACATTCCCTGAAGTCCATTGTTTCCATCACATATCGCTGTACCAGATAATACTGTGACCTATGTATTTTACTATTTTTAGATCTTACCTATCAACCCAGTTATTTGTGCACATTTATTTTCTCTCAGTCAAGTGTGTTCAGATTAGTTACATCCCTCTCCTCAAATACTTTCTGTGTTGGTTTCCTGGAACATCAGTCCCTGTGAATGCAAAGATGCACAGGCCATCCCCAAATCACGCGTGTAGGCTCCTATGCCATCCCCTACTGCTCTCACATGAAATCAGTGGAGAGAGGAAGCCTGATCCTGTATCCTTAATGGGGAGTAAAGAGCCAGGAAGCTCCATGGTTTTATTCTTGGAGCACATTCTAGCTCACTGCGTGGCCCTGACCTCCTCCTCGAGGCTCCAATTCAGCCAACCACCACAGGTCTCTGCTCCTTTTGAGACCCTGAACATCCCACTGAGCTCAGTGGGAAGTCAACAGAATAAAAGCTTTTGTGTTTGGGTCTTAATTTTCTGGTACCAAGTGTGCTGGTGCCAATGTGTTGTGTATATCAGGTAACCAAAATGAAAAACAATGGAAGTGCATGAAAAATGGGGGTGAGTATACTTGCATCTGGGTTTCTCAGTGCCCTTTGTAAGCCTAGAAGGCAAAAATTAATGAGATGTAATTAAAACAAAAATGCAGCGTACGAACACAAGTCCAGGGCACCAATTAACCTGACGTCTCGTCTGTGGAGTGAGAAGAGAGGTGCCATTTTGGCTGATGTATTGTTAATTCAGTGTGGACCTGTGGAGTTATCATCTGTTCTTTCACCCTGTGTTAAAAACCCAGAGACTCTGATGCTGTGTGGATTGGGTGCTGCAGGGAGTGGGCAGCAAAAACCAGGTTACACAGAGGTTCTGTGAGACACAGGTCCCAGCTGCTCCTGGGACCCTCCCTGGACTTCAGCAAAGAATGTGGGTTCCTCAAGCAAAAAAAGCTTAAGCACCCGGAGCTTTTCCCTCTGCCTCGCTCTTTGCCTGGACAGAAAAATGAGCTGCCTGCAGGTATGATTTAAAGCTGGTCATGGTGATTTAGGGGTGGAAATACCCTTACTTTTAACGTGATTTGTCTGCCTCTAAGTGCCACTTTGAAAATGTATTCCCTGCTGATTAAAATTAATGAGGGAGTCTAGAGGAAGGGAAATAGTGTTCAATATTCTCTGCTTTCTGAGTTTTGGAAGGTTGCCTGGGAATATTTCTAAATTTTGGAAGCTTTCTTAGAAAAATCTGTAAAACTGAAAAGCACGAGGAGAGTTCAGCTGACATGGGTTATTTCTGTGCCTAGCTAATGAAAATCAAATGAATTCACTTGTTCTCAAGCTATGTTTTCTCTCTGGAAAATCAAACCATAACATGACACTGGCTGAGATGCAAATACCTCTCTCCCTGTCTCTTGGAGGGTGCAGAGCAAGACCTTTTGTTGGCAACCCCAACCTCATGGTCTGTCCTGTGGGCCTCATCTTGACTTATCCCATCTGTGAGCATGAGTTTGTAGCATAAATCAGGTTGGAAGGGACCTCTGGATGTCTCTGATGCACCCTAAAATCAGGGCCAGCTGAGGGGAGGTCACTCATGGCCTTATCCAGCTGAGCTTTTATTATCTCAATGGACTCGATGATCCTTGTGGATCCATTCCATCTCAGGATGTTCTATGATTCCATGATCTCCAAGGAGGAGAATTCACCGCCTCTCCAATCAGGGCCTGCTCCAGTGCCTCACCACACTCCTCACCCTTCAGCTGGGTACCTCTCTTGCTTTTCTGAGTTCTTTTGGGCTTACTTAGGTAAGGGCATTGACAGACTTGAGTTGCCTGAACACTGGTCCCATTTTAAGTGCCAGTGGGAACCCACTCCCAGGTTTGCGTGGGGAGTAGGGAATGAGGACTACTGCAAATTACGCGGCAGCCCAAGCCAAGAAAGTATTCCTGGTGGAGACCTCCGTGCTGTCAGGCTGCACCTGTGGAAAACACCAGCAGCACTCAGCGCCGGTGCCGTCCTGCAGTGCCGTGCCTCTGGAACACTCTGCCATGGCTCCCTGGTGGAGGAACAGCTTGGGATTCTGTGGGGCTTTCCCTGAGGCACAGACTGAGCAGCAACAGCAGCAGGAGGGGACACGATCTCCAAAGGAGGGAGCAACTCAAAAGCGTCAGCAGGCCGTGGGTAGCGGTGTACCCGCCGCACAGGCGCGCGAGACGGGAGGGCACGGGCACCCCTCCCACGGACAGCACTGGAGACTGAAGGGCATGGCCTCTTCCCGGTCTGCAGCCAGGCCAAAGGCCTCGCAGCTTCCCAGCTTTCCAAGCCCCGCAAGGATCAGTCCTGCCTCCCCTCCCTGATGAGCTGTGCTGCCCGGAGGCTTGCAGGTAATGCAGAGCTTGGGCTCAGTCCCTGCAGAGCTGGAGGAAGGGATGAAGGGGAGGAAGGTGCTGCCAGTGCATCACGGTGTGAATTGGCAGAGCTGCCGAAGTGGTGTTGCCTTGATTTTGTCTTTTCAACCAGCTGAAGCTCTGCTCCATTATGACAGGAATATTGTGTAATTACTGGAGCTGCAACCTGAGGAGGACATGACAGTCAAAATCTCTTTGCAAGGGGTTCTAAAGATTTAGTACATATAAAACGTCTTATGTCAGTATGATAATAATACAGATATTTAATGTATAATGTTAAATTTATGACATGACCAAAGGGTTTATCCTCTCACAGGTGACATCCTCAGCTGCACGAAGGGCTGATGGTGTGGGGCATGATGAATAGTCAAGTGAGCTGCAGGGGACAACCACAGTCAGGCAAGCCATAAATTTAAGCTCTTTGTTCTCTGCAGAGACCAACCTACAGTGATTATATAAAAATATGACATAGGTGCATACTCTACCTGGAAAGGAGGGGTTGACAACACTAAGATTTCCCTGCACAGAGCCTCTGTTTTTCTTGCCAGAGGTACATTGCAACAGACACAAACATTAGCATTTTCTGCTTCACAAGGCTACTGCTGGATGGGGAATTTTTCATCCAATAGTGTGGAAATAAAAAATGTTTGACACAGGCAGAGCCTGAATGGCATGTATGAATAATCAAAGGCATCAGTCTGCATCTGGGGTTTACAAAATGCTGTAGCACACTGAAGTTTTTTTCTAAACAACCTCCTTGAAGTTTGAATTCTTGAGCTTCCAGACTTCTCAAGGCCCAAAGGCACTAAAGAAAAAAAAAAAGATGTACAAACAGAATTTTAAATAAAATTCTCTCCAGAGAGGAAACTAAAAAAGAATAAGACTTTTCTCCTGTAAAGGAGAAAAAGAGCTGAACACACAGGTCCTTTGTTGCATTAGACCCTTGAACTCCTCTACACAATGCTATCATTTCCAGTGGCTTTGTCGCGGGGTCTCTAACAGCAAGAAAAAACAACACACAATTTTATCAGTCAGTTTCATTTTGAGGGAGACTTCCAGGAACTAGAAATCCCACCTAAACTGTTACTGTTCTATTTTTGTGGAGCAGCAAAACAAACTCTGGAGGAAGAACTCCCAGTGGAGTTAGTCAGTGGAGCAGCTCCCTCTGCTCTGGCACAGCTGGAGGAGCTGTGCCCAAAGAGCTGCTGGTCTGCCTGAACTCACAAACTGTTGGAGACTTTGAAATGCTCTGTGTGTTGGGCACCAAAGCTCTTGCCTCTTGCTTAATTATGTAATTCTCAGTCCTGATGTGAATGGCCAAATTGCAATTTATCAGTGACCTGGGTCTGGGCTTTTAATTCCTAACAAAATCCCTGGAGCGTGAGCACGCATCCAACATCACCATCTAGGACATTTAACCTTGGGAAAGTCTGCCTGTGTCTCTCTTCAGAGATGGAGTAAGGGTCGTCAGTTGGGTTTGATCCCTGCAAATCCTCTAGGGATTTGGATACTTTAAGAGGATTTTTCATTAGAAGCAAATATGCAGTACCTTGCTTCATACACCTGCTGCTCATTACAGGCTGAGACTTTAAGGACGAGCTGGTTGTGGTCAAGAGACTTCAGCAGAAATGCAGCAGACATCTGAGGACAATCCTGCACCACTGACCCAGCTGGGATGGAGCTCTCTGCAAGAGATACTCTTGACTGCATGCAAACTTTGAGGAAGGAAAACACAAGTCCAGGGTGTCTATAAAGGAAAAAACTTATCCACAACAAGAAGTTACAGGTAATCAGCTGGTGCCTAAGTGAATTTTGCAGAGAAATTGTCCAGTTTCATTGCATTAAAACATTGAACAACCATTTAAATGTTGGGGTTTTTTCCTGAGATTCTGGCTCAGCAGATGAATGAGAAAAAAAGAATGAGAAAAAATGAAGTGGAGAAAAAGCTGCTGCCACCTCAAAGTACTCTGGGTTTAAATAGCTCTTTATGCATCGCCACATAAGCATGTTGATCCCTGACAAATAAAAGAGCACATACCCTTGGGAAAAAATGTAAGGAATTGTTTTCCAGGAAAACCCTTTTAGGGATGTTTTGCATGCTGCTGGGAGGAAGTAATCTCAGCTGTGCAATTCCTAAGGTATTGCAAAAATGTCTTGAGATGTACCTGTGCACTAATGACTCCCAGGACTACAAAGCAGAGTGAAAGGAATAAGGGATGAGCCTAAGGATGTTCCTCTGGGAAATTCATTGTCTTGTGATGAGCAAGAAGCCTTTAACCCTTGGAAAATGCCTCTAACAGACTGGAGGTGTGAAAAATGTTCCCTGCACAGTAGTTCTCATGTGACAGCTAATGAAAAAAAGTGGTCATATTGCACCCACATTCTTACAGAACACTGGTCTAATTGCTGCTGAATAGAATTTCCTTCTGACCTGAAATTAACCATTACTTAAATCAGAGGATGCCACTGGGGATCCGCCACTGTTGATACTGCTTTAGACCTCTCTGCCTGCATCCCATGTCCAAGGGAGAAGGAAGGAATGGGCCGCTGCCCTTCAGCTGCCCTGACCTGGGGTTCAGTCCTGCCAAGCTGTTGCGGGGTGTCTTGGGGTACAGCAGGCACCAGCAACCAGCCCTTCCTAATTCTCCTGGCAGAAACAGCAAAATCAAGGTCCTAAAATCACTGGTTCCAAACATTCAAAAAAATCAAATGGGAATTAAAAAAATTCATGAAACAAGCCTTAAAAAAAAATGCTTGAGAAACACTCAGTGGGAACGTTTTATTTTCTGCCTACAATTTGTCTACAGCTTCAGGGGCCAGAAACTTTGAAAATGATGGATAAGCTGTCTATGAAGTCATGTATGGTCAGGAGGCAGAACTATTAACAAATATGCCAAATCTTTCTAAATACCAAAGGATTTAGCAGTTATTTACATAGAGCCCTCAGTTTTGTAGTGCTCTTGGTGAAAAACAGGGAGGAGTGTCTCTGGAGAGCCTTTCTCCATGGTGCTGTGTTCCCAGGGAACTCCTGGTAACTCATCCTTTTCTGTTTCTCCATGGTGGTATCTGCACAGCTTCTTGTTGAGCCTAAAGCACATGAGTAATATCTGTCAACACTGATTACAGCTTTACTGCTGCTGAGACACTGTAATGTCAATTCTTCTTACATTTAGCTTCTCAATAGCCCCACTCTGAATTCAGATGTTTGCTGTAATTTAATAAAATACTCTAACAAATATATTTGTGTCAAACAGAAGTGTCCTCAGTGGTAAGTAATAAAACACTTAATCCAGCTGCAGAAGCATGAAGTGTAATATTTCCTGTAATCATTTCCTTTTCTGTCTCGCAAGATGACCTTAAAATCTCTCAGAATGTGTTGAGCTCATGTTGAAGCAGTTCTGATTTGCTCTTCATCATCTAATGAGCATTTTTTTCCCTTCTCTGGTCTCCAGTCTGAAAGGAGAAGGTATAAAAGAGTAAGTACTGTGCCTATTGCAGCACTGAATGATCTCAGCCACACATTGCTCAATTTGTTTTAAGTAATTTAACACTTTTTTTTTTCTGTGCTTTGATTTTTTAAAATGCCCACAAATTAGGAAAGACAATTTAAAGAATTGTTTTCATTTGAAGACAATATATTCTGCTTTGATTTTTAATTCAGTTAGGAAACAAATGTAATCTTATGGAATAGAGCAAAAATCTCTTTCCTCCCATTGCTTTTTTCCCTGCTTCTTTTTCTTTTAGCACAAATTATTGCAGGTTCTGGAGAAACACTATGTTTCAGCCTACAGCTTTTAGGAAGGACTGGAAGAGTTTTGGGTGGCTTCCCCCTGAAATGTGGATTGGTAGCAAGTCAGAGACTTTTCCTTTCTTGATGTTTCCTCCCAGGGGCTTCTGAGCATGAGAAAATTTTCAGTTAGGAGCTGCAAACAGCAAATGCATGAGGGTGCAGCAAAGTGCACCACGGAAAGGTGTGAACATCCACTGCTCCAGCCTGGTGTTGTTAATGACTGCTACCAAGGGAAGGGGCTGTACCACGTCCTCTCACGTTTTATTTCTTTGTCTGGTGCATAGAAATATCTTTCCTTTCTGTGCTGTGGCAGATCCTCTCCGAGATCCTCATTTATTTACATAGCCATTTATATTACCTAGATTTAAAAAGTGAAAATTGAGCTAAGAAAAAACCAAAACCCACAAAAACCCCCAAACACCCAGCCAGGGACGTGTTGAAGCTAAACTTCAAAGCCGCTCCTCCCCTGCTGCCTCCTGTGACCATCACACATCTCTCGGTTAGGAAACACCAGTGCTCCATCTAACTTGCTGCCACCAGCACAGCACGACCTTGCCGTGTTTGTTCTGGATGGAAAGAAGCATCCCCGTCTCCAGGGAGCGCAACGGAGAGCGGCTGGAGGAGTCCCAGCCTGGCCAGGGGATTGTGACACACGCTCCTGGCCCAGGCCAGGCTCAGGGCTTGGCTTTGCTCAGACATCTGCTGCCCTGCCCAAGCACAGGCTCAGCACCCACCCACCACAGACGGGACTCACCGGGAGGCAGCAGGGACCGGGCAGGGCCACGCCGAGCGGCAGGGCTTTGACACAGGGAGGTATCAGCTGTTTCTCCGTGGGCCCCTTCTCTTGCCGCTGAGATGCTGGAGCTGTCAAGAGGTAGTGAAGCACATCAGAGGATTTCAGACAAGCTGGGAAGAAGATAAAAACAGAGCTACAGCGGAAAATCAACCTCTCTGCTGTTTTTGTGGCTATAGCACGTTGAATCTTATTCAGCAAGAATTGCTGAAGGTTGAAGGAGATGGCAGAGCCCTTAATTTCTGCAAAAGTTGTATATTCTGTGGTTTTGATCTCCCTCATCTTGCCAAAGGTGGTTCCTAGGGGTCAGAATTTGGTTAGGGTCAGCACTCAGACAAGTGAGATCAAGGGATCTATCTGTTTGAGAGTGGCTAGAAAAGAAGGGGATGTGACCTGGGCACCGGTGGACATTTCTCAGAAAAGCGTCATGCCTACAGGAAGCAGGAATCTTACTCTGAAAGTGATGTTTGCAACTCTGGGGTAACAGTGATGCCTCTTCTGGATAACAGGTTGCTTGCCAAGGCAGAATCTGATGTGCCTGAAAACTGGGACAGAAAATCCTGAGGCTGCCGTGCCCAAACAAATTTAAGCTGTGTTGTCATGTTTCCTGCAGGCAACCAATGTACAAGATAAAGGACAGGGTCATATTTCCTCCCCTGACTTCTTGCTTATTGCCAGTTCTACTGCACCATTTCAGCATCTAATTCCAATTCCCAGTGATTATGACCTGGGTTAAGATCTAGTAAGAGGCCCAGAAAGGTTTTTGAGTGATATAGAGGACTAATAGCCAGCAATTAGATCATTCTCTCGAGTGTGAAAGAGCCAGGTGCTGGTCCCTCCTCTGCTTCGCCTGAAATTTGCATTGAAGTCAGGCTGCTGCCTCCCCAGGGACCCGCCCTCCTCCTGGGTATTCAGAGATGTCGGGAGCTGCGTCTGTCTTTGCTGGCGTTTATCCACTTTCTATGATAATTGAGATGATGGAAGAAGCAGAAATAAGTGAGAAAGCTTGGGAGGGGCAGCAAATGTAAAGCGTTGTACAAATGCTGTACTCGTTTCAAAAGGTGTAAACGATTTAAAGGCCCAATGCTTAAAATTACCCCCTCATTTATTCTTAAAGAGAATTCAGGGCTAAATTTTAAATTGACATAGCCTGTTTTGTTGCCAATTTTTCAAAAAAACAATTATGCAGGTCATCACTTTGTTAAGAATGGGTTGGCAGCGTGACACCAGCTAGAGCTTCAATGCTGAGCTTATTATTCAGGCCACTGTCCTCTGACAGATACAGAGGTCCAGGTTAAAACCTGATTTTGTGGCTCATTCTTTGGGTTCCTGTGGTTGGGTAGAGTGACCAGCAAAAACAGCAGCTTATTTACCTTGATATAATTGTAAAGATTTTAGCTTAATTACACTGTTGTGTGTCACCAGAAGACTTCGGGTGTGATATTCAGTCTTCTCCTCTGGTTTTCACCTGCTCCCATAAGATTTGGAGAACTGTTAGTCCCTTGCAGGTACGGCACTTCTTCTTAAATTAGAATAATTCTTCAATATTCAACAGAGTCTGGTGTAATTTCAATCACAGCATCCAAGTGGAATTTGATCCATACAGACTCTGTGGATCTGCTCATTACTCTGCCCTGATTAAGTAGACATATCAGTGCATCTCTGTGCTCAGTCACAGACTCCTTGGAGTTCACTCTTCACGAACATTAATTACTCCAGTGCTTGATTCTGGGAAGCCCCTTTTCCACGTGCTCCAGATCGTGCTTCCTCTTCACTGTGCCCAGGAACGGCTGGAACACCATTCTGCACCTCTCTGCACGTGTGCTCAGAGCAAAGGTCTGGGCAGGGACCCGTGTTCCTGTGCTGCATCCCCCTTGCCTCCTGCCAGGGAGCAGATCAGGGGGGATCACGTGCACAGACAAGGAGACAGCCAGCAACAGCCCCTTCAGACTTTCTGCAGACACCTGCAATACATCATATGAAAATGGAATACACATTTAATTGGTGTTGAGGCTTGTGAAATAATTTGTCTTCTCTGAACCTGACCACATTCTTTTTTTAAACAGCAAGGCTGATGTATAACTACCCCCAGATGTCTGATGTTGACAGCTACTCAGATAAACCTATTTGGTTGCGTAAAGATGAGTATTATATGAAATACGACAGTGCTTGGTCGCTGCAGTATTTTTTCAGGTAAAATACACCAGTATTTTAAAGTGTAAAGTGTAAAGAGCGTGTGGCTCATGTTCCTGCATCCACAGATGTGTACAACCACCTACCCCATGTGTCCCTTTTGGGCACAGCCTGGCAGTCAAATTTGTGCAGATTTTTTTTTATAGAACATAAAAAGCAATCTTTTAAGTCTGATTTGCAACTCCACTGTATGTGGTTAAAAGAGGAGAGCTTCAGCTGCAGTGTTTGTAATCTATTGTCATATAGATTCTCTGGAAAATCAGTATCCTTCCAATTGGAAGGTTGCAGAGAGTTTGGATGATGCTGGATCCATATCTGCAAACAGGCATGAAATGCAGAGTCCAGAAGGGTCCTGGAGCAGCTGCTCTCTGGCTGCTTACATCTATCCCAAATCACAAAATATCAGAAACTTTCAGCAGAATTCTGAACATTGGATCAAAAAGTACAAGGAGAGAGCAAGGGGAAGGAAGAGTTTTATCAGCTTTCTGCAGCTGTATTTAAAACTGGAATTTTTGCACACCTTGGTGTTTAAGTAGCCCTTTTTGAATCTTGTTTTGCAGTTGCCAAGAAATACTAAAAATAATAATTTTTTTTCACATTACCTTTCCAATAAAAATGGGGATTAAAAGGTCATCTTAAGCAATGTGAAATTCAAAGTACTTTTCAAAGTTAATAGCTTTTGCCTCTTTTTCTTTTATGGGACAAAAATATCTTCAAATCCACTTCATGGAAAAAATTCTCAATGTTTTCCAGTTGTATGAGCAGCCTGGTGCCTGTGCTGGTGACCACAGGGGTGGCTGCTGACACAGAGTCAGTGCCTGGCAGCTGAGGTTCCCAGCCCTGAATTCCCCTTTGAAATGAGCTGCTGTTCGTGTTGGAGATGAAAGCCATGAGCTTTTTCATGTCCTGCTCAGGAGGTAAGGAGTCATCCTCTGCAGACACTGCTCTCCCAGAAGAGATGCTTCCTATTTTAAGTCACTCTCTGACCATCGGTGCAGGAGCAGTGGGCTTTGCTGTAGCTAAGTAATCCTTTGTAAATTGGGAATAAAACACTGGGAATAAACTTCACATCTGCAAGTGGGAAAAAAGCCTTGCCTTGTCTTTGTAGCACCCAGGCTGTTGTGGAGACAAGAGGAAATAATACCTGCACTTCCTTGAGCCCAGAGGTGTTGTCTCTCCCTGGCAGAAACAGTTCTTCCTCTTGTGTCAAAGTAATTGCAGGATTTTCCAGAGGGATCCTGTGATCCCGTACAAACCTACCTCTGTGCATCACCCTGGTGCCAGTTACCCCAGGGCCACCCCTGTGATCAGCCATGCAGACACTCACACCGTGCTCTGAGGAAGGAGACGCACCGGGGCAGGAGGAAGAGGAAAAAGGCCCTAATTGACAGGAGCAGAAAAACCCAATTACAGAGATGAAAGAAGCAGCCCAGGCATATGTTTCTTGGCTTTGGATCATCAGACCTGCCAGTTCTCATTATTTTCTAGCAAGGCTCACTCTCTCCCAAGAAGGGCTCTGGCCTTTTGGAGAAACGTTGTGCCTGCCTGACTCGCCTGAGCCCGGCTGAGCAAAGCACCTGGTGGCAAAAGCAGCAGCGTGGGTGCACCATTCCTGCCAGGAAAAAATGAATGGATTGGAGGTAGATCAAAGAACAGGAGGAACGAGGGAGACAAGGGAGGGGTAGAAAAAAGCATATCCTAGGAGAATAAACTAATCAAAACCACGGCATTAAATAAAACAAAGCATCTCCCATTAATAATTGAGGAAGCACGCCCGCGCGCTGCGTGCGCCGTGGGTATCTCATTTGTCTGAAGAATGGTGGGAGCAAAAGGGAGCGAAGCAGGTATGAAAGGAATCATTTCCCTGTGTCTCTAATGAGCACTGCTGCTTGCTTTTTTCCCCCCACACCTCCTCCCCTTATTACACTCCCCTTTTCCCTCACCTATTTGTCATCTGCAAATGCTTGCTCTTAAGAGGACACTGGTGTGGTGTCAGGTCTGAAGGAGGCAAGCAGAGCTGCTTTGTCCTTGGGTGATAATCAGGACTCAGCCCCTGATTAGGACATTTCTCCAAATGGAGAAGGAGGGGACAGTGTGTGGCATCTTTGTGATCCCAGGCAGTAGTCCAAGTGTCTGATACACACAGAGACTGTATTTTCTTGAGGTGGAGAGATACAAGGGTGGGTGTGTAAATACCTGGCTCCTGCACACAGCATATCAAATACAGATTTGGAACATTAATTTGGAAGAAATTTGGCACTTTAAATGAGGAGAGGGCAAGATCGGTGTTATAACCCAAACTGATTCCTGTCATATGTGCAAATATAATTATTTCTTGTGTGACTGACTCTCAGGCAGAGCGATGAGTGAGGCTGGGTTGGTATCTCATGTTTCCCTGCCTTGCTGGCTGCAGCCACAGGTGATTGCAAAGGTAGCAAATGGGCTTTAATCCTGTGGCTAGAGGGGCCAAATGCAGTCCTTCAGAGCTGTATCCATGTGTCCCCAGGACAGCTCCCTGCATGAAGGGTTTAGTGATGGATGGTGGCACACATCCTTCCTTTCCAGGATGCCTCCTGAGGAAACTGCAGCTCTGTTTAGTCTGTCTGTAAACATCCCCATCTGTAGGGATGAAAAATATCCAAAATAAAGTCCATCTCCATTCAGGTTCCTGTTTGGGTTTCCAGAGTCTGAAAGCTGATCTGCTGCCCCAGGGCTCCTGCCTGGTCAACAGAGTGGAATGGGAAACTCCTGACATCTACCACCCATGAGGGCTCATCCTGCCCCATGGGCTGGGCCCACCTCACCCTCCACAGCACAGGAAGCCCTGGGCCACCCAGATGGCTACAGCTGGCTGCAAGAACACAGGCCCTTCTGCCCTGGTGAAGAACAAAGCTGAGAAGGGAGCTGGGGCGTTTGACTCCTCCCAGTAGTGCTGACCAGGCTGTGCTGCTGGGCAGGCAGACTGGGCTGGGCCCTGTTGTCTCTCCAGCTTCCTTTCCAAAGCCATTTAGCCAGGCCTTTAACCATCGCCCTTCCCAGCCAACAAAGGAGTGGCCACACACCAGGACCAGCTTTCAGACAGGGACGACATGGCAGACACAGACGCTCTGTGGACTCGCACTGCTCTGGGCAGGATAAAGGAGATGTTGTGCAATGGCTCATTGTAAAATGGCAGGAATTTTGGGACTGTTTCTACAAGCAGCTTAGGAATCCCCTAAACTTCCATCCACACAGATGGGGATCTTTTTGGGCCCTGGAAATTGAGCTATTCCTGTTTCAGTTTACATAAACAGAGTCAAAACTGGATGTGTGCATTGCTCCCAAAGGACACAGGGGCATTTTCAAGATTGTAATGTGAACCAAAGTAGGATGCAGAGACCCCAGCAAGGACCAAAGCTTTGCTTGGGTAAGATTAAACTACTTCCAAAAATGTACATTCTAAAGCTTCATCTTCCTTATTAATTTGCTTCCAAGCCTTGGTGAGATTTGGAACTGAATTCTCCAGCAGCAGCCGCCAGGCAGGATTTGGACTGGTTTTCACATTGGGTTTGGTGAGCAAAGGTTGGATTTCTTTTGGAGGACACACAAGCTCTGCTACCACCACTAATGCTCTGCATTTCTTAGGATGACCCACTGGTCCTATGAGGCCAATGATTGCCCTCAGATATCCTGAAAACACTTCTGTGTTGGGGATATTCAGTGCAAGGCACCAGGTTAAACTGAATCCCCTGAACTGTCTTGTAGGAGAATTGCAGGGATTTCATCACTGACAGCTTCCATCTCCTGATGCCCCACCACATTGAATTACTTGATGGTGAAGATGAAGCTTTAAGTGAAAAAGGGTAGAAATTAGGATCTAAATGCCTGAATTAATTCCCATAAGGGAATACAGGCATTTTCTGATTACACCCTTCTGTACAGATCATCAGATACCCAGGACCGGAGGGGACCCTGCGATTAGCACGAGCTGATACCCTTCAGTGAGCCCACATTCTTGGTTTACAGTCCTGAAGGGTATGTGGGTGGACGTGAGCCAAGGAAGGTTTCAGTTTAGAGGAATTCCAATAGCAAATTGGTACACTACCTGCAGCAGTGTGTAACCTATCACTGGAATCAATTGCACTAGCAGAGAAATTCTGTTAAAAATCAGTTTTACATTAAAAAGGACTCTAGGGAGTCCAGAGAACTATTACTTGGACCGAAATAGCTATTTGCTATACCAGTGCAAATATGTTTGTTTACTAGTGTATCTGATGAGTGTATTTGACTTCCATACCAGGAAAATAATTTAAAGCTATAATATAAAATAATCAGTGTACACAAATATAAATATATCAATGGAATAGGCATGACTTTTGTAGAGAGAAGTCATGCACCACAGATGTGCCAGAGCTCTTAAGTTGTCTCAGAGAGGATGTGTTCAGGGCACAGAATAACTGAGTGTTCTTAGCTAGAGAAGAGGTGTCTGGGGGGCCAGGGGGCTGAGCAAAGCTGTAGTGTCTCAGTGGAAGGCAGAAGGTGCCTGAGGCACAGCTGCTTTCTTTGTCAGTGTCAGGAATTGCACCAAGAGAGACCTGCAGGTGCCAGGCTTTGGAAAGCAGCTGAAGGACACACAAGCAACCACTGCAGGAAGAGGGTTCAGCAGCAAAGGTGCACTGGACGGATTAAGCTGGTTTTTCACACGACATAGATTTAAATTATGGAACTCCTTGCCACAGGATGATCATGAAAATTTGTGAGGGTTCAAAAAGAAATTAGACAAATTAATGGAATAAAAATGTATTAAACACTGTATGATACGAAGACACTGAGTCAGAGTCAGGAAGCCTTTAAGTCGCATATTTCTGGGTCTAGAGAAAGTATTCAGGGGTGACTTACAACCCTCTCAGTGTCCTACCCTTGTCCTCTTCCACGGAAAACTCATGGTCACTGGCTGGCCTCTCCTTTGGCCTTCGCCCACGCGCTTTTCTTGCACAGTGCTCAGGGGTGATTTTCGAAGTGAATGAGCAGTGTATTTTGAGTGAGCAATGGAAATATGTATTCTCAAAACACCACTGAGACTGTGGCAGTCACAGCAAGTTATCAGGGAATCCAAAGATAAACTGTGTTTGAAAACAAACGGGACAAATCCACGGCAAATACATCCATCCTGTACTATTGGCATGATGGCCCCGAGGCAGTGTGAGACTTGGAAGTGGCTGTGCCACTGGTGGCTCTGTGGAGGTGCCAAGGGGAAGGAACAGGCAGTGTCTTCTCTCCTCTCCTAACATCCAGCATTAGCTGTTGTAAAAACATAGAACGTCCATTTCAGCAGCCCACATTAAAGAATGTCATCTTAGCCCTCACTGCTGCAGGGGCCCATGAGACAGTTGCTGTGATGGCCATCCCATGAAAGCCTGATTTTATCAGCTCCAAGCTTTTCTCACACAGAGGAACAACTCCAGCCCAAATATGCACGTGGGGAGAGGAGGCACTGGCACAGGTACAACTGCCTGGTAATTACTGACTCCCTGAACGTGGCAAGCCTGGTGTAAGTGGAAGCCTGAGCCTTCAGTTTAAGCTGAATTACTTAGATGTCATCTCTCTAGTTAACAGAGGTCCAGCCTCCTCCATCCAGCTTTGAAATACTCAGAGCACAGCCTTCTCCAGGAAGGAAGGACCACACCACAAAGGAAATTTTACTCAAACTGAGCCTGAAACATTGACAATAATTTTTCTCTGAGCAAACCAAAGGCATTTTTTCAAGCTGCACAAAAGCCTGTAATCACTAGACAGCAAGATCTAAACTAGATCTTGCAGCAAGGGAAGCCTATTTTAAAAATATGTTGGATTTATGAAGATGCTACTGCATTATAAAGGCAGTATGTTCAGCATTTCTCTAAAGAGATTTTACCCAGACACTCACATTTAACTCCAGGTTCCATCCCTGCAGCTCCCTAATCTGTGAGGGGGTGTTGATAACATACATTTTTCAGTAGGAAATCTTTGATTCACTAAGTTGTAAGAAAAAGTCCTTTTATTTCCATGAAAAGCACAGAGCAAATTTGCTTTAAAACCTTCATTTCCCCATAAAAATGGATAGAGGGAAAGTCCATGGTCTTCCAGGTGTTCAACTCTATAGAAAGTGGTGATATGGAAATGGAACTGAATGGAAACAAGATTTTAATCTTTTTGTATTTCCAGTGCTGCAAGCCTCATTACTATAGTAAAATAATACATTTTTCTAATCAAGGGAAGCATTATATGACCTACTGGGATTGAGAGCAAATTAATTACATGTTTAAGTGCTATATTTGATATTTAAAAGGCTTGCTAGGGAAGGTATGGGGTTCTCTTATGAGTGAGATTTCTCAAAAAGATGCTGGGAGTCCTATGAGAGCAAAATACCTTCAGTTTATATGGCAAGTGTCAGAAGTGTATTTCTCACTCCGGATATATTTTTGATTCCACAATGTACTCAAAATAAGTCAGACATGCTAAGAAGTTGATGAAAAAATGTGTTGATGGAAGAAATATGAGTTGAATTTCTGTAGAACCCATCCAGAATGCCAGTGAGTGGACTGATCCATCAGAAATATCCACAAAGGCCTGATGCATTAAAAAAAAAAAACCCTGTTGTTGCAAGTTGTATGATTAACATAGCTATCAGATGCTTTTCTTTCTCTCTCTCCCTTTCTAAAACCATAGTTTAAAACATGGATTTTCACAGCCATCTGCCCTCAAAAGCCAATGCAATAATTTTATGCACTCCAGAAGTCGTTTCAGTTGGAGGAGCTCAAAGCACTTTACAAGTAATACCCAGACACTGCATGAAATCCATAGACCTGCTCTGAAATGGATGAGGACAACTTCGGATTGAAGCCCAAAAACAGCCAACAATCTCATGCAAAGCTGTGGACTGCTGGGCTCTTGCCTCCTCCCTCCCCTGGAACAGGGAGCAGTGGGAAAGCACTGGCATCAGCAGAGAGGAGAGGAGTGGTGACACTCAGCAGTGACACCCTGCAGTAGGTGAAGGTAACTCACAAAGTCACCAGAATCTTCCCCCATAGTTCACTTCTCTACACGCATAAAAAGAAATCTGGAAGTACTTTTGTCTTGTTTGTCCTCAAAAAGATGTCTTTTTTTTTTGGCATCTTAACATATTTAGAAAGTACTTTGGTTTTGGAGAGTGACTCAGCAATCTCTGATGCATATTATAAACTTTTTTCAACATTTATTTAAAGTAGGGGCGTAATGTTATTCCATCAGGGGCTTTTTCTGAGTAATTTCCCCCCCAGGTGCATGACAGACAGTTAAGGGAATCACACACTAAAATAAGGCAGAAATCCTGAGTCTGGTGGCAATATTTGTGTTCAGTATATTGGATTTCAGTAGTTTTAAAAAACCACTAAAAATCATCTCTCCTCTTAGGCATTTAATTTATTTGCTCTTCTATGCCAATGTTCCAGTCTTTGAAAGACTTTTTAATAAAATGCAAGTTTTAAGAGTATAATTTCTAGCTAAAAAAGACAAAACTTTAAACTCTTCAGTTGTGGTTGGAAAAGGGCTCCATGGCCTCTTTTTAATTAATTCTCCTGGGAATGTCTATGGACTTCCCCAGTTTTAGCACTGATCAGGAACATCCAATGTGCCATTGTTTCTGTGCAGTCTCCAAGTCAACACAAGCCATGACAAATGCCAGTTTTTCTAAAGCCCTTTTGATTTCCAGACCAAGGATCTGGACTCTCATGCTGGAACATGTATGCCCTTAAAAAACATTAAAGAGGCCCAAGAATTATGAGGATTTTAAAAAAAAAACATAAATAAGAAGACAAGGAGTTTACACTATATCTCCTGGACACAACTCACTTCACTGAGCTTCCTTCTTTGATCTGGACAACCATGGAAACGCCTTCTTTATTTAAGTTATCAGAAGTTCTCACTCAGTGTAAACTGTTTTAAACCTCACTGGAAAAATAATGCAAATTCCCAGGACTGCAACCTTGTAGTTCAAAGCAAACTGTTGGTATAAGAAGCAATGATTCTTATCAGCAGCTCTGGTCAATACCATCTCAAATCTTATTTGTGGAGCAGACAGATTCTTGCCCAGGTGAAGCTGTGATGCCAAGACTGATACCAGCCCTCATGAGCCGTGCCTGGCTGGATGCTCAGGGTCAGCCAAATTTAAGATCCCAGTGATGATGCTTCTGTCAGGGGGAATCTTCCTCTGGTGAGCTGGCAGTGAGGAGCTTCCCAAAGAGCTCTGCTTTAATCTAAGGTCTGAATGGAGCTGATACAGATCTTGTACACAAACAGTGGGAAGACATCCCATCCATCCATGGAATGATGAATGAAAGAGAGAAATGAGGGATTAAAGCAGAATACAACAGACAATAGGAGATGTTCTCATGCTGTATATGTTTGACTACTTCTGTCTCACCTGTTATTAGGTCATTAACTCTTCAGTTTGGGATTGTATCTGTTGGCAACAAAACAAATAGGTCCCATTTTTTTACAATGAAGCTTTAAGCTTCTGCAACCTCTGGAGATGTTGCAATATAACCAAGAGTATTAAAGGAAAGATTAATGTGAGGGAATCTGAACAGTAATGGAGGTAAGAAAAAGCCATGCAGAGTTTCAAAGGTGAAGTCTGTAAGGACTTAAGGAAATGAATCATTCTTACTGTTGTTATTATTCATTTATATTGGGCCATAACTGCACGTGTCAAATCTGTGAAGCGGAAGTCAGAAGAATCAATATTTTCTTATTGCATTTATGTATTTTTGTCAAAGCTTCATAAATTGCTGCCATTTTTGAAATCAGGTTTTGAACTTCATGCCAAATCCAGCTGTTGTGCTATTTCTAATAGAAGGCGTTGCTGCCATTTATTGTTAGGCATAAAATTGAGAAACTAACCATAAAAGGATGCTCAGCACTGTAACTCTGACAAATCCATCTCAATGAAGGCTGTTATCCAGGGATACATAAATATTGAATGGGGAGATGCTTGTTTCCTTTCAGCACATTCTCCTGGATAAGCCATTTGGCATCACAATATCAAAAGCTTTATTTTATATATTAAAGAGATTTGTTTCTTTGGTCCCTTCTCATTCTGCCTGTGGTTTGCCTTCCCATTAAACTGGTTGAATTTCAATAGCAGGTGCCACGGGTGGGAGAGAGGGTTATTAAAATACACCAGACTGAGCAGGTGTCTCCCAGCCTGACACTTGTTTTTAAGAGCTGCCACTGTTTAAATCTGATTTTTTAATTACTGCTGGGCTCCTGGTAAGAGAAAACAGGACAGTTCACCACGGAGGTGCAGCAGCAACTGCAATGGGTGGGACCCATTGAAAAGGAAAATGCATGTCAGGAGGTGCAGGAAAATTATTAACTCACATACTTGAAACACCAGCAGACCATACACATCCAAGCAGCTGTCTGCATTTGAACACTCCTCTGTATGGAAAAGCAAGCATTATAGATTAAATATGTCAGACTTCCTCAGGGGATGAAGAGATTATGTGAAGATGGGATGGGGGGACTGCTGTGCTATAAATAGCAGACTCCTTGAATATGTCAAGGGACAACTAACTGGTTTATCATACAGGCACGGGAGAGAGCTGCACAGTCCTGCTGTTGATACACAGTGATCCTGTGAGACTCTGGCTTCTGCACTCTTCTGTCCTCCATGCCAAATACAGAGCTAATAAAGGAAGAGAGAGAAAAATTTCAAACTTCTGAATGAGATTGTACAGCACCACTGCCATCAGAGCAATCTCTGTCTTCAGCTCGTGAGTCAAGAAGTCCCTCTGTCCTGTGTTCCTTCAAGCAGTGCCAGTCATCCACTTGATGGCTTTTGGTGCTAATACTTTCCTGCTGAATTCTGAAATCCCTTTCAGCCTCACAGTCCACTGTGCCGATAGGAAAGTCCCATTTTGAAGGTCAGCAGTATTGCCTTTACTTATGTGTATAAAATTAATCCAGTAACGTGGTTTCCCCATCCACTTCAAAATAAGGAATTTAGGGGTAGCATTATGGTGTTCAGCACTGGCCCTTGCACAAACACAGTACTGGGAAGGAATCCACAGCAGAAACATACATGAGGGAGAGGATGATAATAAGCAGTTTAATTAATTAAATCAGAAATTGTCTGCTTCATGTTTCATAATTCTTGCAAAAGCTGAAGACATCAGAGGCCTTCTGTGAGTGTGATTCCAGATGACCCAATAAACCCTTAAAGATGGGTGAAGGGGAAAGGGGAGGCAAATAGAAGAGGGATTTGTGAGTCTTATTTCTGGGTCTCCAGCTGACCATTTCAGTGAACAACACATTCCATTTCCCTCTTCTGTGTCTTCTGCAATTTGTGTAGCCCAGTGTATTGGGTTTGCACAGCCTGGTTTTTCGTAGTGGGGGGGCTACTGGAGTGACTTCCGTGAGAAGCTG
>WBMZ01008079.1:0-32527 GCA_013400975.1 Atrichornis clamosus | reverse complement strand
GGGCCGGGCGGGGCCGGGCCGGGGGAGGTGGCGGCGGCGAGCGAGGCCTCCCCGCCGGGAGGAGCCCCCGGGGCGCGGGGGGAGCAGGAGGCGATGCCGCCCCTCCCAGCGGTGGTCGCGGGGACCGAGGGACAGCGGGAGGAGGAGGAGGAGGAGGAGGAGGGCTGGGTGTGACACTGGCTGGAGCTGAGCTCTCTGAATCTCGGAGTTCTAAAGACGAGATGGCCGAGAAGGGACCTCATCAATCCACACAGATGTTTCCAGGGGGTGTCAGAGGATGGTGCCCAGCAACAGGACAAGGAGCAGTGGCCATAAACTAAAACACAACAAGTTCCACCTCAACATGAGGAAGAACTTCTTTCCGTGGAGGGTGGCAGAGCACTGGAGCAGGTGCTCAGGGAGGGCCTGGAGTTTCCCTTTCTGGAGACATTCCAAGCCCCCCTGAACGTGTTCCTGTGTCGCCTGCTCCCGGTGACCCTGCCTGGGCAGGGGGGCTGGACTGGATGATCTGCAGGGGTCCCTTCTAACCTCAGTTATTCCGTGATTCTGTGGTTTGACTGCCCTGAAGGGACGAGGAAGTGAGTGGGAAGTTTGGTGTCTCTTCCCAAGGCGTGATCAGGCAGCCTTGGCTGGGAGTGAGGAGGAGGACGCAGGGCTGTGGTGGATGGAGGGGCAGCCCAGTTCCTGAGGCGGAAAACACAGTCTGTACTAAAAATAGTGCAAATTGCACAGCAGGGGCAGCGTAGGTGTGTACAGACTGGAGTGATGTCAGCAGGGCTGCCCCCCCAAACAGCCACCACGGCAGCTGGACACACCCGGCTGTGCTTCCTGCTCTTGGAAAGGATTTACACACAGACAGCCCAGTGTGGGCTGACTGAAACTTTCTGGCTGTATAAAACCATCTTAATGCGCGGGGACAGAAAACCCTTTAGGTTTACAGAGGTCTCGGCGTGGTTGGGATGTGCAGGCAGTGCTGGCATTGCTGGTTGTCCTGGTGGGGACTGGCGGGAGTGGTGGAGCAGCTGACTGTGAGTCACGGCTTCCAGTTGGTTTCTCTTGGGTTATGGCACGCTGAGAAAGACACTTGAAGGGAGGAGCAGGGAGCAAGAATGTGCTCCTCAGGAATGGGAGAGCTGAGGAGGTGGCAGGTGAGGTGTTTTAATGTCAGGTAAATTCCCCAGGTGACTAACTGAGGAAGTTGTTTCAAAATAAACTGCTCTGAAATGCTGTACCAGTGTAAGTAGGCGATGTCATGTTTTACCTGGTGGTTCTGGTCTCTGAGCAGAGTGAACTACATAAAGCTACTTTCCTGTTTGGTAGTTACCTGAACTGTGGCTCAGAGCATACACTTACTTCCCGTGAAAAGGGATTGTGATCTGGATTTTAAAACAAATATAAACACCAGCAGCAATTTCCGTGCTACTGGTACCGACCTTAATAGATATCCTAAATGCAAAGTCACACCTGTTACCTGTTCGTAGCCTGTTTGTGATGTTTCTAGGATAACAAAGACACTCCAGGTTGCTGTCAGAGTAAGAGGCATGGCTGGACTTTAAACCAGAAAACAGCTCTGGAATAATTTATGTACTTGAAATATTGAAGAGACCTCAAGCACTCATAATGTTTGGCTTTGTGCTTCCACTTAACTGTTAATCATCTTAGTACCTGCTGCATCTTCCTTTTGGGATATCAAAGGTGGCAGGAAAAAAGCCTACAAAGCTTTTTACTTCCATTTTATTTGAGTAAGACTGATATTATTTGAAAGCTTTCATCAGCAGTATTTTAAAGGAATGTGTGTTCATTGTTATTCTTACAGCACATGCTTTAATCTCTGTCAGTAACAGCTTAATGCAGTCATTTCAAGTTACTCTAAAAACCGTATTTTACTATTTTCTTAGAGCTTTCAGCTTAAGCAGGACTTGAACTTTTCTTTTTAAGAAGTTTCTCTTCCTGACTTAAGTACTCTGCCCAAAAGTCAGGTGGTGGAGCTGTCGGAGAGCCCGGGATCACTCACATGACCCAGGGCTGGGAAGGAGCTGGATGAACAATTTAAATCTGAGTTCCTGCTGGATTGTAGCTGTCCATGGCCAGCTGAGCCAGTTTGCTGTTACACTTCTCATTTTTTGTGTTTCTCAGTGGCTTTGGGCTTTTTTTGGATGGGGAGGTTCCAGGCAGGTCAGGAAACCTCATGATTTCAGTGAAAGTTGCAGGCTCCCGGTGTGTGAGTGAGAGTAACTTGCAGAGAACCACTTTCAGTTCCTCTTGGGGGGTGTTTGGTGGTTGGATTTATCAGTCTGAGGTAGGTTTGATCCCTTAACTTGCACTGCAGAACACCTGTTTAATTTGAAGTTTGCTGCAAAGGAGCTCAACAGGAACTCCAAAAAATGCGACAAAGAAGAAAAGGCGGAGAAAGCTAAAATTAAGAAGGTAAGTCTGAAACAAGCTTTTGAGATCTCTTGTTTGCCTGTTACAGCAGGAAGACATCTGGTGTTTTATCAATTCCCTGGTGTGCATGCTAATAATAATGTGGCCAATGTTTGTGATTTAAAATCTATGACTATAAATCTTCCCATGCTTATGTATAAACATGAGGATAAATCCTTGTGTATCCTCCTGGACAGCTCGTGGCGTTTGCTTCCCGAGAGGATTGTCTGGTGTGTGCTTTGCTAGGGACTATTGTTCTCGCAGTTAAAATTACTTAATGTTTATCAGCTTGTATTAAAAGGGCTCTTGGAGAGGAACTTCAAAGCAGCTTTTGAGTCCTTGAAGTAGTGCAGAGAGGCTGAGTGGTTTTGACTGTGTTTTTGCCCATGAGATACAGCTGTGCCACCTGTGTCTGTGTTTGTGTCTTGAGACTGAAGATGTTTTTAGGAACAGAAAATTATGTGTCTGTAGCTCTGCAGAACTGCCTGTTTGAAGTGTATTCTAGATGCCGTCCTTGGAAAGAAGTTAGGAGTTCATATCTATCTTGGAAATGTTCGGGATCTGCTGTGGGAGCAGGGAGAGGTTTGTTTTTTAATGGAAAAAATAGAGTGACTAATTGATAAGTCTTTGAAAACAGACTACGCAGAAATCTTATATACAGGAACAGGGAAGGATAAAACCCTTTTCCTTTTTCTTTCCCTTTTTTCCAAGGCCATTCAGAAGGGGAACATGGAGGTGGCACGGATCCATGCGGAGAACGCCATCCGCCAGAAGAACCAGGCCATCAACTTCCTGCGCATGAGCGCCCGCGTGGATGCTGTGGCAGCCAGAGTCCAGACTGCAGTCACCATGGGCAAGGTGAGGCTCTGCCCATCCTTCCGGGGCAAGGAAGAGGCCTCTCATTTCCCTGCGGTGATTTCCTTCTGTCTGGAATGAGCTGGGAAGTTTCACTTTCGGTTTTAGATGTAGCCAATTGGGTGCTGGAATTCCGCTGGCAGCTGCTCTTGGGATTGTTTCATAGAGAGATTTCTCCCCTTCCAAATACTTAAAGTCGTGAGGTAGGACTTGTGATTCCAGAGATCTTTTTTAGCTCAGGCAGTTGTTTAAGGTAAACTGATTTACTGCTCTTCAGCCTGACTTGTGTCATGTGACCTGTGAACCACAGTATCCCTTAACAGTGACAGGTCTCAGGTCCACCAAAATTAATGCTGTATAAACCTCAGTTTTTAGTGAGGGAAGGGTTTGTTCCTAAACTGCTCATTTTTTCCCTGTAATAATTTCCTTCTCCTCGTTTCAGGTAACAAAGTCAATGGCTGGGGTGGTGAAGTCTATGGATGCCACGTTGAAAAGCATGAACTTGGAAAAGGTAAATAGAGTTCATTTTCTGGGAGCTGTCATCAAAAGCAGAAAGGACAATGGACACAAGTTTTATAAGGGAAAATTCAATCAAGAGAAAAGTTTTGGCACTGAGCTTAGGAGGGGAGTGGGAACAAGCTTAATATTCAGAGGCTGCCTGTCCTTGTGGTGTGGTCCTGGTTTTGCCAGTTGAGATATTTTTTGTATCTGAAGATAATTGATTTGATTCGTAACTTTTATAGATATCTGCACTAATGGATAAATTTGAGCATCAGTTTGAGACGCTGGATGTTCAGACACAGCAGATGGAAGACACAATGAGCAACACTACGACGCTAACAACGCCACAAGTAAGAATAATAAAATATATTTTAACAAGGTGATCTTAAATTATGTGTCTAAACTGCTCATAATCAGCACCTGAAACACTCAGGCATATGTTTGGGTGTTTTTTGCAGATAAGTTGAATTCTTTAGGAGCATTATTTCACAAGCCAGAGTTCACTTAATGCCAGTTTAACTGCTGAGCACTTTTGCTCCTTGTTTTTTAGTTTATACCTTCTGGTGGTTAAGCACAAAACTATTCTGCCAAAGGCATTTATCTGTAATTCAGTTTTGTTATAATAATTGCTATTCTTTGAAAATTTAACTGAAGAGGTTGTCAGAAACTCCAAATGCAACAATCCATTTTGTTTTCCTTTAGAACCAAGTGGACATGCTCCTGCAGGAAATGGCAGATGAAGCAGGGTAGGTAAAATGGAGTGACTATTTCTTCAAAAAGTCGTGGTTCCCTCAGTCCTTCCTGGCTATATCTAAGATCAGATACCCTTGTTTTTTATGTCTGTCTCTTGGAAGCAGAGGAAAAACACAATTTTCTTTTTACCTCTGGACACGTATGACTCGTCTTGGTAGTGAGTCAAAATTACTCAGCAGCTTGTGTAACTGGAGTGCAGCACTGATGGGGTGCTGTCTCGTGACTCCTCTGCTGTCAGTTACTGTGCTTCCCCCTGCATCCACACGTGCCTGACTTGGTTTTTGCTCTGTTTTCTCCTCTTAGTCTTGATCTGAACATGGAACTACCTCAAGGCCAGACAGGTTCTGTTGGTACAAGCGTTGCCTCAGCAGAACAGGTAAATGCCAGATTTCCTTGAGGTCAGTGTTTTCTGGAGAAATGTGGTGTGAGAATTAATGCTTCACTCGGTCACAACAAAGTGCTGAATTGCCAAATTAGAACTCTATTCCAGCTATCCCAAAGAAACTGTGTAGTTAGAAGTCTTGCTATCAAGGTAATTTTAACAGTACATTTAGTTCAGGTGTATTTTTCCGTGGTTATTTCACAGTTCCAACCTGTTGGCTCTCCAGCCCACTCCAGATTTAATGCATCCAGCCCTTTCCGGTAGCACACACCAGGCCTGTGGGGTTTTTCCTCCCTTTAATGAAAGGTTTCATGGTACTGGTGCAAGGGATTCCGTGTTTGCCCTCGATGGACAGCACGGAATTTCCTGTGTGTGAGCAGATCCTGCTGTCCAGGTTGCACAGGTCTTTGGAGAGTTGGTTTTCCCATGCTAGGGGAATTTTTGAGGGAATGGCAAGAAAAGAGCTCTTCTGTCATCCCATCTTTGTGGAGAAGGCTTTAGGCAGCCTCATCTTAACTGACCGATTTTTGGGAAATGCCAGATATTATCCCGGAATGGTTTGAGCTGGAAGGACCTTAAAGCTCATCCAGTGCCACCCCTGCCATGGGCAGGGACACCTCCCACTATCCCAGGGTGCTCCAAGCCCCGTCCAGCCTGGCCTTGGACACTTCCAGGGATCCAGGGGCAGCCACAGCTGCTCTGGGCACCCTGAGCCAGGGCCTCCCCACCCTCCCAGCCAGGCATTCCTTCCCAATATCCCTCCTAAGTGTGCCCTTAAAGCCATTTCCCCTTCTCCTGTCAAATATTCCCCATTCTCTGAAAAAAACCCACAAATCCTAAACCCTTTCTCAACTTAATTGTGTGTCCTGAAACTCTTCCCTCACAGCCATCCTTGACATTTTAGGCAAATCTTGTTAAGCTGTGAGAGAATTTCACATCAGCTGGACATGAGATGGCAAAAATTGCTTTTCCTGTTGCTGATGGTTGTTTTTTTCTTTGTGTTTTGCAATTGTGCAGGATGAGCTGTCACAGAGACTGGCCCGTCTACGTGATCAAGTCTAACTGAACAGAGCTGCAGTTCCTTGGACCTGCTTCCAAATTCCCTGTCTGGAACTAACCCTGCACTACACTGAGGTGTAAAACAGTCCAGCTTAAGTGTCTGAATATTTGTAATGTAGGGTACTTCACTCCCAGCTTGCTACTCTTTCTAAAATACATTAAGTGACCCTAAAATATCAGCTCTAATGTCCTTTTCTGTACATTTGGAAGTTGATCTATTTTTTGCAAGGTTTTTTCACAAATTCAAGTTGATGTTCTAAGTCAGCTACTGATGGTGGTACATTCTAGTTCAAAGCAAAGCAGACTGTCATTGAGATATATTTTAAATTATGAAGTGATTTTTTTACATTATGAGAACTGTTTATGGCTGGAGAACTGATGTATCAGTTCAAATGATTGTTGTAGATAATTTTCCTACAGAGCCAAACTCCTGGCACACGCAGAGATGGTCAGCGTGGACCTCCTGGAAAATGCACTTGTTGAAACAAGTGGACTTTGAGTTTTTTAGTCTTTTAAAGTTAGGAGAAATGTGTTGAAATTAGCAGATTAGTTCAAAAATGAGTTACCTAAGGCTGATTTCACATGACTGGGCACTTGTACCATGGCATCACTTTAGCACAGGAGGAATAAAATATATTTTTTGACTCTTTGTCAGGTCTGTTGCTCTCTGCAGATAAAATACCATGATTTGTAATATTCCAGTTGTGTGGAGGAGCTAATTTTAGCAATCCCTTTATATTTCTGCATAGTAAGAGAGTCTGGCTGCTCTCAGTAGCCTCAAACTCTTGCTGCAGTTGTAAAGTAAAAAATTATTGTGGAAATTTGTAGCTGAGACCATTTGTGATGTGTTGTGATAAACAGTGACAGTTCAGATTCTCTTCCTGATTTTTTTTGGGCTCATTTTTATGTTTTGTCTTTGTAGGGGTGAGGGAAGATGTGGAGCACCAGGCTTGGAATTGGATTTTAATTGCTTGGTGTTCAGGGCCACGTGGGTTTTCCAGTGTTACTGGAATTGTTTAAGGAAAAAAAAAATACTCACTTTTTTTATTCAAGCAGGATTTTTTCAGTAAAAATGTGCAAAAAATGATGAAACATTTCAGAGCAGTTTCAGACTTGATTTTGAATGTGTTACCCAGCTCACTCTGAGGGTTTAGCACGATGTTATGTACTGAAATAATCAAGGTTACTGTAAAAATAAGGAAAGTAAGATAGACAAAACAACCTGCAACGTTGTGGAATTCTCTCTCACACTGGCAGCTGAACTAAACCAATTAGTTTAAAATGGGATCTTTTCACTCGTTGAAAAGAAAGTGGTGTTAAAAATAAATGTTGAGTGTTCCTCCTGTAAGCAGGAGAAGGTGGAAGGCGTTTAAAAACCACGTACCGACAGCTGTAGTCCGGGTACAATCCCTTCAAATTATTAACAAAATATCCTAGGAAAGGGACTATTTCCTGCATTTTCTTCCCTGGCTGCTTCTGAACAGGTTCTGAATAATGGTGTATCTATGCAACCCAGTTACCCAGTGACTGTGTGTGCCTTTGCCTTGCTGGACTACTTCAGTTTTTAAAATATTCAGTTATTTTGTATCATGAGAGTGCTGGAAACTTCCTGCTGTGGAATTGCTCCACACTGGAGTTTGCTGTGTTGGGGTTGTCCATGAAACACTGAGGATTCCAGTGTTTGTAGCAGACAACTCCAGCTCCCTTGTCTGGCTTATTTCATGTTTAACATTTTGCTGCTGTTGGACTGGTTTGGGCCGTTCTGGAACTGTTTGAGGGTCAGCCAGCCATCCTGAGCTCCCACATGGTTGATTCTCCCAGCGTGTAGCTGGGAGCCTTGGAGGAATTTCAAAGTAAAGAGGTGGGACTGAGATTGCTGCAACAGAAAGATTAAATAAACGTCATTATTTTATTGCTTGTTTTGGAGTTTAGATCTTACCCCAGGCTGGTGAACTCCAGGACCAGCGTAGATTTCCAGTGTTGTTTCTCTAAAGGAGTGAACAAATACAAAGGTTTGACTGACATAATTAAGGTTATGTCTGAGGGACTGTGATACAAAGAGACTCAGCTGATTTGGGAAGAGGCAGGTGTTTGGAACAGGGAGTTTTTGCCCTGTTGGCTTCAGGAATTGCTGTGATTCCAGTTGTTCCAGGAGTTGGGGCTGGCAGCTCCTGCATACAGAACTCCTGCCCTCTCCTGGGGAAATGCTTTCACTCGTGTCTGGGAGCTGCATCCAGAAAGGTTGAAGTTATATTTTAAATACTTTTATTTTTTCTCATGTCTTGGAAATGCTTAAAGCTGAAATTTACTCTTAGAGCAATATTTGAGTTTCATCCTTCGTCCCTTCAGGCTCCTCAAAACATTTCTCTTCCTGAGCAGCTCTGGCTCCTCACTCCGGCCTTGTTTTGTCTCTGTAAGTTGACTGTGTCTGTACAAGTTCGTTCCCTGTTAAATCACTTGTTTGTGCTTTTCTGGAACCTTATGACCAGCTAAAACTTCAATATTCCTGCTGACGAGCAGGCACATCTACAGTGAAACATTGCTTGAAATGTTGCTGGATGGTTTTACTCAACATTTTTTTCCTCTGTTACTAAAACTGCTGGTTTGTGGTAGCTTTGTCTCCGTTAGAATTCCAAAACAAAGCCGTGCAAAGCTTCAGATGAAAGGAGAGGGAAGGGAAATAACCTCAATGTCATGATTGCAATGGGGTAAAACTATCAAGTTGCCTTTGCGGAGATCCTCAGAGCCAAAAAATAGTGAATTTTTGTTAAATATAATCAGCAGTTGTGTATAGACATAAATTCTGAAGCTGGTGATGTGTATAGAGAAGAGAATAATTTTTGTAGCTCTGGTTGAGTTCACTTTGGAAACTGCTTTACTTGTGTGGGACAGTTTGTAAATGTAACTGCAGGTGGTAAATAAAATTGTACAGACAATTTCTCTTGGGTGTGTGTCCAGGTTGTGTGGCTGTTCCAGGTCCCAGTACACAGATGGACAAGCAGATGTGATACCTTTCCTGTGGAAAAATATCCATAAAAATAAATCTTCATGCAGGCAAAATAAGAAGGAAATAAAGTGGGAACTACTGAGAGAGATTTGGGGCAGTCGAGGAGTAAGTAATATTAATTATAACAACATAAACTCTTAATTATTTTAAATTTTATGGGGTTTTTAAAAAAATGTTTAGTCTGGTTTGGAGTCATCCCTGTCCTTAAATATCTCAGGCAGTTTTCTGTCCTCACACACGTGACAAGGGGCCACTGGAAAACTGGCAGGAGGTGGTGTGGGTTTGAGTTTGGGATTGGGTTTTTCTTTCCCAGACCTAAACACCTTCAATTTTAACATTCCCCTTCCATCGTTGTTTGGGAACCAGCAGAGGGCACCTCAGGCCTTGCTTTTTGTAGGTCCTACAGAAATGACTGGCTGGAATTGTTAGAGGAAAACTGGTTTAGGGAATGTTCTCTCCCATGGAACGTTTGTTTGGGCAGTATCCACCCACTGCAGGACGTGCCTGTCCCAGGGCTCGATCCCAAAATCCAGCCCGGCTGAGTCAGGTCAGTCTGCACTGAATCCTCTTCCAAACAGTCCTCTGCGGCCTTCGGGTGTAATTGAGATCTGCTAGGAGTGCGATAATGAGTAACCTTGTGCTTGAAACTTGGTTTTAAATTTCATTTTTGGTTAAATCGTGGGGTTTTTAAGTGTTTTGTTTTGTCCTGTGATCATTATTCTGTCCTTCACATAAGGAAGCACTCAGTGTGTACTGATGGATTTTAGAGGTAAATTTTATTTTTTTATTAGGGGTTTGATGAGCTTCAATTTGATGAAGGATTGACTTTCATTCAGGCTTCTCTCTGTAGTTCACTGCAGTTGTGCCTTCCCCTCTTGCTCAGGCTGCTTTGCGCTCACGGCAGCGCTCGGCTCCCAACTTTCCTTTTTTTTTCCCAAACAATATTTTCACTGGCCCAAGAAGGGTCAGTGGCCCTGCTTGTTTCGGAAGCAGCTCCCTTCATTCCCATTCCATGAGGGAAAGGCCCGATGTGAACAATCTGTAACTAATTTCACGTGCCAGTGGAGCCGCTCTAACTGGGAAGAAGATGCACTCAGGGAGTCTCCCAGGCTCCTGCTTCCCTTTGCTGCTCCCTATTAAGGAACTTAGGCTGGATCAGCTGCAGAACGTGGTTGAAAACAGAAAATCAAAGGACTGCAGGATCCAGCTTTTGGGAAAGCTTTCCAAGGTTTTCCAACGGTGCTGGTTGCTGTGAGAAGCAGCCAGGCTCGGACTCTCACAGCACACAGGCTGCTCTCAGCCCTTACCTAGGAAAGGGGGATTTCAGTGAAGAAAAGTATTTCATATTGCATATTTCTAATATAAATATGCATGTTTAATAATCTAAATAATAAATATAAATTACAAGAATACAATAAAAAGAACATACAAATGAATAATATCTAAATAAAATCTAAGTATCTAAAAAACCCATGTTTTACTGTCACGCCTGTGTGTATTGCTTAGGATATTCTACATTTATTAAGTCTGAGTGAAACAATCTTTTTGCCAAAATCTAAAGCAATGAACATGACATAATATGTGTATCTGACAAGATAATAATCAGCTTAATTTAATTTCCCCACTATCTGATTCATAATTCTTTATCACAATCAATTTATGTCAAAATGAGCTGTCAAGGATAGGAAAACATTTTAAAACTTCCTTTAAAGACGCTCAGTATTTTTTATTTAATCTTTTATGACTTCTTTCTTTTTTCAAAGATTAGATAAACATAACCCTGGAGCCTCTACAGGAGATAACTCCACTTTATTCTTATCACAGTCAGGGCTTTGTTTCTCTTGCTGCAAAATGGGGCAATACTGGAACCACTAAGCTCAATTTCTGTTGCTGGTGGTTTTCCAGTTCCAGGTTCCATCTGAAGTCCCAATATTTGCCTGGAAATCCGTAGGAGAAGCAGACGGGCCCGTTCAGAGTGTTGTAAATTAGTTCCAGTCTCCACAAGCCTGCTGTGACTAATTGATATGACCTGGAAGTGGATAAAGTCCATAACAGTGCGATCAACTTTTCCTCTGGTAATTTGACAAATAGAGCCTTTTTTCAAGTCCTGTGTAGGCTCCATTCCCCATTTGTTCTGTCGTGATGGGCATCGTTTCCGTGTTGGAGTGATAATGATTTTCCAGATTTCTGCTGATTTGTAGAGCAGGTGCCTTAATTTATTAATGCCAGAAGAAGGGAGAGATTCAACAGCACCAACAAAAAGAGGATTTCTGGCAGCAGCTGTATATCAAAGCCATTCCTTGTCCAGTTACTTTGCTGTGAGTATTTGAACACTGCTTAAAATCTTCATATTTCCATGCAAAATGTGTAATTACAATGTTTTCTGCAGGGTAATTTTATGTGTAGAGAGAGCAGAATTAATAATATATTAGTGGTAATTATTACATTTAACAATAGCACTGTTTTTACATCCAAATATTTTAAAAATACAAAGATTAATACTTACCAAACCCTGAGCTGTCTGGTGTGTGGTGGGTTTAAAGCAGAAAACACAGAATATCCCGGTTCTCTTCCACATTTAATGCTTTGCTGAGGTTTTACAGTTTCATTTGGCCTGTGGTTGGAGTAATAAATAGAGCAGGTATTCCCAAGCTCTTCATAAAGGTTTATGGGGATGTTTGGGAAATCTGGATGTTTTCTCAGGGTACTCTTTACCACATAATTCTCCTCCTCCTCCTGCACTATAGGAGGCCAGTGGTTTGTGGGGTTGCTGCAGCTCATTTATTTCCTGCAATCACATGGAAATCAGGAAATCTCAGTGTTGTCTGGGGTTTGACTCTTGCAGGAGGGGCTGCTGGAATGGGACCCATGCAGTGGAAGCTCCTGGAAATTCTGCATTGCTACCTAATTAATTTTTAAAGAAGAATTTTAGGCAGCCACTGTAAGTACTGGATTGACTGTAAGTAAATCCATGCCGCTTTCTGCATGGGCAGGGATTTAAGGAATTTCTCTGCTCCCAGCCCCTCCAAGCCTGCATCCCACCCATCCTCTCCCATCCCTACCACCTCCAACTCCATCATGCTCCAAAATAGCCTCACCATGACTATAAACCCCCCAGCAGTGACTCAGGGGAGTCCAGTCCCTATTTATTTGTGCTCCAGTGGGATGTGAACCTTGCTCTTCCAGGGTGAAAGGTTGAGGGATGAGTGTCTTGTTTACCTGTGCTTTTCAGAGAATGTTTTCCTTTAATCTATTAAGCAGACACAGCATTTTGTCCCGTGGTGTGCAGCGGGATCGTTAACGATGCGCTTAATTACTACCAAACCACATCTGAGTGCCCGATGGCAGCAGGCAGGAGACTCAAAGCCCGCCTGGTCAGGCAGGAGGGTCCAGCATGGCTCCCCCACCTCCAGGGTTTAATAGAAACATCTCTCCATGAGCTCCTGCGATGTCTCCCTGATTTACACACAGCTTTGGTGATGGATAAAATCATTTTGGATGGATTCACATCAACTGACTGATGGCTGAGGGCAAACCGGAATGAAAGAGAAACCAAACTATCAATGGAATTTAAAATCTAAATTGAATTCTTAGGAAGGTTATTTTATAAACCTCAAGCCCCTGCAGATACAAGTTAATTCAACCACTGTTGCACTACTGCCTCTAACATGCCTGAGGCTTTCGCAAAGATTTCTGAAAATCTTATGTTCAGACTTTCACATCCCGAAGGTGGCATTTGGGCTTAATTTTTTGGCAGTGCTGCAGAACTGTTGTATACATTAATCAGCCAAGGTATAGGGCTCGGGCACATCCTCCACCAGGCACAGACACAATAGGATGGAGCAGGCCCAGCAAACACAGCTGCTGAACATATTTGCCATCCACTGGTTAGTCACACTCGTGGAGTTTTAATTGAATTACCTTTGACAGTGAACAGCAAACCTGGTGGGTGATCCACTAAATTTAACTGATGAATGGGCTCCCTAAAATCAATTAGCATCCAGGGCTGGGAGCATGAACACATCCGTCGCTCGGCGGGGACCGGAGCGGGCTCGGAATGACAGCAGCAAATGTTGGCCAAGTGAAAGCAGGGATCTCCTGCCGCCGCTGACCCCTGCTCCCCACATGAAAGAAAAACAGGAGCCTAACAGGAGCTGAAAGAATCCGACAGTAAATCATTTAAGCCCCGTTTTGCACAACTGATACAGGATGCTTCCAAACTGCTTGATTAATGCTGGGCAGTATATTAAAAGCAAGACATGGCGGAGCAAGGAGTCTATGGCCAAGCACCAGCTCCACAAACACCATCTGCTCGCTTAATTATTTTGGGGGGATTCAGGCTAGCGGGGAGCCAGGAGGAATTAGAAATGGCCTTTTCTTTTGCTACAGCGATCAGGCCCTGTCTGTGGGCACAGAGAAGCCCCCTCAGCCTTTAGGTTGTTTGTTATCTGAATAATCAAGCGATGGCAAAATGCAGGCTGGAGGTTCCTCTGACCTTTGCCTCAGCGCAACCCGACCCCGCGTGGGGCTCAGGCGGAGCATGTAATGAGGGACAGCTGGGATGGACTGGAAAAGGGAGCACGGACATGTGTGAGGGGAAAAGGGAGCGGAAAAGGGAGCACGGACGGACGGGTGTGAGGGGAAAAGGGAGCACGCACAATGTTTGAGGGGAGAAAGGAGCACAGACACATTTGAGGGAGAAGGAAGCACACACACACAGTGTCTGAGGGAGAAGGAAGCACACACACAATGTCTGAGGGAAAAAGGGAGCACACACCATGTCTGAGGGGAAAAAAGGAGCACATACACAACGTCTGAGGGGAGAAGGGAGCACGCACACACACATACACACATAATGTCTGAGGGAGAGGGAAGTGCGCACACATGCACACAGTGTCTAAGGGGAAAAAGAAACACCCACAATGTCTGAGGGAAAAAGGGAGAACACACAATGTCTGAGGGGGAAAAAGGAGCACATACACAATGTCTGAGGCGAGAAGGGAGCACGCACACACACACACACAATGTCTGAGGGGAGAAAAGGAGCACACACACACACAGTGTCTGAGGGAGAAGGGAGAACACGCGCACGTGTCTGAGGGAGAAAGGAGCACACACACAATGTCTGAGGGGAGAAGGGAGCACGCACACACACACACACAAGGGCTGAGGGGAGAAAAGGAGCACACACACACAGTGTCTGCGGGGAAAAAGAAGCGCTCACGCACACACACACCATGTCTGAGGGGAAAAAGGAGCGCACACACACAGTGTCTGAGGTAGAAGGGAGCACCCACATTTTAGGGACAAGGGAGAAAACACACATTGAGGGGAGAAGGAGCACGCACAAACACAATGTCTGAGGGAGAAGGGAGAACACGCGCACGTGTCTGAGGGAGAAAGGAGCACACACACAATGTCTGAGGGAGAAGGAACACACAGACACGTTTGAGGGAGAAAGGAGCACACACACACAATGTCTGAGGGAGAAGGAACACACAGACACGTTTGTGGGAGAAAGGAGCACACACACACAATGTCTGAGGGAGAAGGAACACACACACGTTTGAGGAAGAAGGAGCACACACACACACTTGAGGGAGAAGGAGCGCACATACACACACGTGTAAGGGGCTCCCTGCTTGGCACAAACTGGACAAGGCACAGAACTCCCTGCTGTGGGGCTGCTGGCTTTGGGTTTGGGGTGGAGGGGGAGAGCAGCAAACATGGTGATAGCCTTCCCTCCTCTCACCCTGTTTGCTGAATCACCAGCTAAATGTTCCTCAGGAGGAAATCTGGGCCAAAACCTGATTTACTGGAATATTGACTTAGGTGAAGACTCAGTTTTGACTAGGCCGCATGTGAACTTTATTTATTTTTTTACCAAAATGAAAATATGTCAAATTCAACAATGTCCATACAGAAATCTGTCCAATGGCCACTGGAGGCACTGTTTTGGACTCAAATCCTTGTTTTCTCTGGGGGTATCCCCCTTCCCATGCTGGTGCGCTGGATACCACTTTATGAGATGTTGCAAAGTCCGTGGAGGGCACAGTGCTGCTTTTCTTTCCTTGCCTTCATTAAGTCACTGACTTCATGCTTTGGTTTCAAAGTCAATGCATGGAGAGTATTTTATTTAACTTTTTTAACAAAGGGTATAAACCAGTACTTTTTAAGGAAAAAATTCTCACCTTACACAGAGGGTCCAAACCTCGTGGGAGACATTGGACTGTGATATCTAGGAATTATAGAATCATTTAGGTTTGAAAACACTACTAAGCTCATTGGGTCCAACTGTCCTGCCAAGGCCACTGCTAAACCCATGTCCCCAAGTGCCACATCCACAGCTCTGTTAAATCCAGGGATGGGGACTCCACCAGTGCCCTGGGCAGCTGTGCCATGGCTGGACGACCCTTCATATCCCACAGCTCTGGGTGCCTTCTGCATCTCCACAGGGAGCTGAAGATCTCTTGTGAGACTTGACACGTCTGGGGGAAGAGAGTGGTGCTGGGGCCAGACCTGGAAAATCCTCAGCCAGGGATATGAGCAGAGATGGGATGGAGCAACACCAGCCTGCTCCCAGTGTTCCATGACCACTTTAAAAATGTGACATTTTTACCTGTAAAGTAAAAAAGTGGGTGGGATCCAACACATGCTGATGCTCTGCTCTGAAGCTCTGCATAAATTATGCTGCACTTAACACAAACCTATTTGTTAATTTAATTAATATATAAACAATGGGCTCCTGACCCTGCAGAACAACCCAGAAGATCTGATGCTTTCTCTTCTGGCTTTGCTCCACTCCTGCTCTCAGAGCTGCCCCGAGGTCTCGCTCCGAGGCCCGGCTGCTGCTGCCGTGCTGACAGCTCTGCTCCAGAGTGCAACTCCAAGCACACCATTCCCTGGCCCATCCAAGTCCCTGGCTTCAAGACAAATACGCAGGAACATGGCTCCAAACACCCGGATCAATCCCCTCAATAAGATTTCATGCATTTTCAAACGGTATCCGTCTTGATTTGGAAAACAAAAAGCAAGGGAAAGACAACAGCAGAAAACCTTCCCTGCACGAAGTGAGAAATGTGGCTTTAATTTGGACAACTAATTGCTTCCAGCTGAACCAGCCATTAAAAACAGTTGAAGAATTACAATGTAAATAGATTAATGCAGACAAAGCAACATGTGCACTATTCCATGTCTTCTTGTTACCTACAAAATACTTGGGCAGTGACACACTGTTAGTCTAAGCCACTTGTTAGGTTCTGTGCTAATCAGCTAAAATTAAATAAACATGACTGATAAAAACGACTGTTGTGTTTGAAAATTGATGCACCAACAGAATTTACTCCAGGAGATAATTACAGATGATTAAGTAACAAAGAAATAATTCCTATGGCGAAGGGGGAATGCCGGCGGCAGAGGGAAGGGGCACTTCCCAATGTGCCGGCCTTGTCGCTTGGAGGGATGAGCCAAAGCTGCAGGAAGGCACATGGGTGGCAAAATCTCTGAAGGAACTCCAGTGACAGACTGGAAAAGGGCTGAAAAATCGCTATTTTGCTGTTGGAAAAACATGGATGTTTTTCCCACTCTGCCCACCCAAGGGATCAATCCCTTCATACAACTCTGTATTTTTAAATGCTAAAAAAGCACTCCCAGGTGAACCATGTAAGTGATGAATATGATATTTGCTAAATAATAATGTTAATTTAAATACTAAAGCTAATTTCCTTTGTCATCAGAATGAAATCAGATTGAGACTCGCCTTCTAAAATTCAAAATATCCTTCAGGCAGTCTTTTCAAAATATTCTTTCTTAAAGGAATTTATTATTAGAATGATAATACTAACTGGAAGCCTCAGAGTATTTTCCAAAATAAAGAATATATCTAGGAGGGATTTTTGAATTTTTTTTCTTCTCTGTAAGGCCTGTTGGTAGGAGCTTTGTGGTAATAGAGACATCCAGAAAAATAAACTAAAGGTGTCATTTGGCTTTAAAGTGGAAAAGGGGAGTTTTAGATGGGATATTGGGAAGAAATCCTTCCCTGTGAGGTGGTGAGGCCCTTCCCAGAGAAGCTGTGGCTGCCCCATCCCTGGAAGTGTCCAAGGCCAGGTTGGACGAGGCTTGGAGCAACCTGGGATAGTGGAGCGAGATGGGCTTTACCATCCCTTCCGACCCAAACCGTCCCATGATTCTGTGATTCCAAGGAGCCATACTATTGAGCTGACTCCTCCACAGACCTTAACAGAGCCATTTCTACACAACTTTTCCCATATTTTCTTTAGCACACTCATATCCTTGAGCATCTCACTGAAACGCATGTTCTAGTCGAGATTTGCCCCTATGAAACGAAAATCGCTCGGGCTGCAGAGGGGGAAGTGGAATATTATTCTTCATCCTGAATTGAAATATTAGAAGCTGACTCCTGAATTATACTCCGGGGTTACCGAGCTCTAATTGAGATTGAAATTGGGCCGCTATTTTTGGTGCAGCCTGGAAAGCTCCGAGTCTTATTCCCATTTGTGCCGGTGGAAATCCCCACCCATCATCTCAAATTCTGCTCTGCCCGCACCTTCAGGGTGAGGAGAACCTTCCCGGCCCCTTCCTCCCCGAAATAATGATAAATGACAGCTACTCCAAATTGGAGCTGGCTGCTGCTCCTCGCCAAAGGGCCGAGGGGAGGGTGGGAAGGGGCTTCTCCCCTAAAGCTGATTGACAGGAGGGGTCAGGACGGGGGGAGCGTTTGCTGGACCCTGTCAGATCCCAGGGAGCTGCTGACAGCTTGTGCTGCCATTCCCTTCCTTCCCTCCCCGGCCAGATTTATGCTGCCATAGGGAGGGTGTGAGAGAAACTCTGCTGTGCTCAGAGCAGCCTGGAAAAAAAGCACCAAAACCCACCCCAAAATGACAATGTGCTCCTATAAATCTAATTTTTCTGTTCTGCAGGTGCTGTCTAGAGGGGTTAGTTTTCTCTGGAGGAACAATTAGCAGTGATTCCCAATGCTTTGAAATATTAAAGCAAAGTTGACGGGACTTTCCAGTCCTCAAGCCAGCACCACGTAGCCAAAACCACATTTCTGAGCAGAGGTGAGGGTGGGAGGCCCTGGCACAGGGTGCCCAGAGAAGCTGTGGCTGCCCCTGGAAGTGTCCAAGGCCAGGCTGGACAGGGCTTGGAGCAACCTGGGATAGTGGGAGGTGTCCCTGCCCATGGCAGGGGGAGGATTGGGATGGTCTTTATGGTTCAACCCAAACCATCCTGTGCTGGTGGTGGTGTCCAGGGAGCAGCAGGAGGTGGAAATCCCATCGGTTGTGTTGGAAAAGTGCCCCAATTAAGGACAAGCTGTTCCTTTCCCTTCCGGAGGCACTGACACGGTGTCCGGCTGTGGGACACGGAGGGACACAGGAAAGCAGCGATGGGATTGCAGCTCTGCCTGCCTCCCCTCCCCAGCCCCCGGCTCTCTGCACCCCCAGGATCCCTTTGCACACACATCAGGGAGTGCCTCCGGAGCTGGGGAGAGGTGTCCCCTTGCAAGGAAAACACAGGGCAGGTGCAGGCGTTGGGAATGGAGCCCCTTGGAATTCACAACCTGAAACGGTTTTATTTAGCTCCGTTTATCGATCGGTGTAAACAAGCAAAAAATATGTTGGGTTGAGATGATTAAATATGGTGAGGCCTCTTATTTTTTTTTATTGTAAGTGGTGAAAAATTCCAAAGGCATGACCAAGGAATTAATATGCAGCTATAAACACGCTGCGGGGAAAAGGCCAGGGGGAGCAAACAGGACCCAAAATAGATTTATCTCCAAATGTCCCATGAAGGCAAGGAATCCACTGCTATAAACACAGGAATTGAGACTGGCCACATGAAACAAAGCTCTGCTTTCAGTGGCACCTGGGGATGGCGAGATGGAAGCAATTCCTCTTTAATGAAGATATTGTGATGTGTCCGAGGCTTTCTGCGGAGCAGCAATTCCCGCTGCCTGGGAAAAGGGGGGATTAAGTTACAGAGGGACTCTGCTGGAGGAGGAACCCCTGTTTGAAGCAAACCCTTCGCTGGCATTATCTGTTTAATGTGTTGCACACCATTTGCAGCATAAACATTTCCAGTTCATTTTCATTTCATATCGGAGGAGAATCATAAAGACAGAGAGTTATTGGTCACAGCTGCGGGGATGTGGCAAATGCAACTTGAAGAATTATTCTGTCAAAGAGACAGAGCCAGATATTATTGTTTTTTCCCTTACAGTCTTGCCAGCAGTTAAAAAGGGGATTTTATTAAAAATATTCATGTAATTAAAATCTATAGCCTTAAAAGCCTTTAGAGGAACTGGAGCTAAACCAGAATAATACTTTTACATTCAGATGTTGTAGGCTTGTAACAACAAAACACTGAGTTTGGTCAATAAAGCAAATTAAAGAAGGTTTTTAAACTTAAATCTTCTATTTTAAAACATAGCTTTGAAATGTGCCATGATTGATGTAGTTGAGAGGTTTCCTTCTAGGAAATGGTAAATTTGAATCTAGAAATTCATCAGTGATGATCTGGGCAACCGGTGTGTCCTGAGAGGGAGAAATGACTTTTATTCCCCACACGTGTGGTTTTAACAGCCAGTGCCTGGCTTTTCAGCCGTTGTCCATCAGCGTGATGGATCATCCTTCCCTTCTCTCACTTCCCAAACCCCGGCTGGAGCAGAGAATTTTCCCAAAGCAGAGGAAATATCCCAGCAAAAAGCAAAACCCAACAGCCACCCAGAGCCGTTTCTTTTTGTGGCTCTTTTTTTTCTTAATTCCTTTTCTCCAAGCTTTGTCCAGTAATAAACAACTGCTCCAATCTGCTGCACTGATCAAAAGAAATGTTTTAATCAGTCCCAGGCAAAATATCATGCTATTATGTTATCACTGGAGCAAATCATCCAAAATACAAAACAAAAATATCAGTTTAATATGCTCCAGATCAGGAATGTCTTGAAGAAATTCGCCTTCCTTACAGGTGTGTCCTATTTTTTTAAAAAAAGGGGAGAATTAAAGTGTGGGGCTGGTGCTGGGACCACATGGCTGTTGGGGCAGGAATGCCAGGATCCAAACTGGCCAAGCCCAGTTTCTACAAATAAAACACTTTCCTCCACCCTAGGCACTTTTTCATTAAATTTTTTATAAGCTGAGGAGCAAATCCACAGGTTTTCACCTGCTGAGGAGCAAATCCACAGGGAAATCTGTGGGACACCGACCATCCCTGCTACCTCCATGCCATGGCTCTGGTGAAGGATGCAACCCGAAGGAGATGCAGAAAATTCCAAATTTTTGAGACCATTTTCCCAGGAGCCTGAGCAGGGTCTGGATCTGGTGTGGGGTGATGGGAGAAGTCAGTGGATGCAGGAGCATCCCTGCCGCGCGGGCCCGGTGTGGGATGGCCAAAAGAGACACCGACGCCTCCGAAAAGTTTTGGCTTGGGCAGAGCTGGATCTCATTCCATCCTCTGCTCTGTTCTGTGTCCGGGAGAGGGACCCAACAAATTTCCTCCTTTTTATGGCTCATTAAGGCTCATGGATCCAGATGCATAAATGATACTCAAGACCAGTTTAAAAAGAAGTGACATTTGGCCATTTGGGAGGCTCCAGTTTGGAGCAGGGTGCTCTGGCTGTCCCACCGGCCAGACCTGGAGACCAAGCTCCTTGGGTCAGCAGCTAACATGATGCATTCCCAGATGGATCCTTCATACACATTGGATTGAGGGAATTCTGACTCTCCATAAGATCCCCAAAGTGGGGAGAGGAGAGAGATCCTCATGGGCATGTGTGGCTGAAACACAGCCCAAAACCATTTCATGGAATCATGGAGCGATTTGAGTTGGGTCCACCTTACAGCTCATCCAGTTCCATCCCCAGCTATGGGCAGGGACACCTCCCACTATCCCAGGGTGCTCCAAGCCCCGTCCAACCTGGCCTTGGACACTTCCAGGGACAGGGCAGCCACAGCTCCTCTGGGCAGCCTGTGCCAGGGCCCCCCACCTTCACACAGGAGGATTTCTTCCAAATTCTTTGACCAATAATTTGACCAAAAACCACCTGAAGAAGTGGGGACATCAGATTTGGAAGAAGGAACAGCACCTGGGATGAAGCACCTGGACCTGACCAGCTCTTCCCTGTTCCCTCCTTCCCATCCTG
The DNA here is from genome assembly GCA_013400975.1 of Atrichornis clamosus. Classification (NCBI taxonomy): domain Eukaryota; kingdom Metazoa; phylum Chordata; class Aves; order Passeriformes; family Menuridae; genus Atrichornis; species Atrichornis clamosus. The sequence continues at coordinate 11,389 of WBMZ01008079.1, read as the reverse complement.
TCCCTCAAGAGCTCCTTATTTTCAATTCCAAGGTGCAACCTGACAAATGTCAGCACTTTCAAAGCATGAAGGCTTTGGAAATGCTGTGTTTTGTTTCAGCTGGGAATGAAGTTTGGGGCTTTCCTTTACTTTGATTTGGTTTAATCTCCAAAATCTCCAGGACAGACTTGTATTTCTTCTACCAGCCAAAATTCTCAAATTCTGGGAATTCTGGGGAGCAAAGTAAAATGGGCTGATGTTACCCATTAGAAAAGCCCAGATAGAGACATTTTCCTGCTTTTATAAAAGCCAAAGGCCAAATTCATATTTATTTGAGCTGCAGCAGGATCTGGCTTATATCCTGGACATTACAACATACTGTTTCCATCTATATTTTTATTAGCAATATTGATAACATTAGAAGAAATACGATACAGGAAATAGCTTATCGACTTTGATTAATTTTACAGTACGACTTTTAACGAACATAAAAAAAGAATTCAGCCAAGGGCTGAAGCTAAAAGTGTTGTTGGCGAAGGGAGACATGTGGTACCTGCATGCCGTGAGCAGGGCAGCTGGATATTCAACATCGATTTTCCCCAATGGAAGAAAAATCAATAATCAAATTTTTTGAAGATCATTATTTCTCCTCTTTAAGTTTATTAACACTTTCAGATATGATGATCTGCTGCAAGAATTGAAGGTATTGCTGTAAACTTAGATTAAATCTCTTTGTTGTGCACAGGCAGTGGTGTTAAAATCCTGGGCAAATATTTCTGGGGAAAGACACGTGTAATGCTTTAATTGCAGGGGGAAAAAAAGCCCTAATTCCAGGTTCTGTTGAGGATAAACCAGTCCAGTGTCCTGGATCGCTCCATTGTGTCCTGGGATTGAAGACATCCATGAAACACAACCCCACCCTCAAAATTTAACAAACTGCCCTAAACATACAGAGTGATTAAAGCAATGTACGATGGAAGATGATGGTTAAAACCAAGCGCTTGAGGTGACGTGGGCAGAATCGTGTTTCGGTGTTTAACATCCACCCAAACCTGAGTGAAAAAGGGATATTTCTGCTGGTTTCAGGCTGCAGGTCCACGGGGATGGGATGCCGAAGGTCCACAGGGAAGGGATGCAGCAGGCCCATAGGGATGGGATGTAGCAGCTCGCTCCCATGGACCAGTGGCCGGAGCTGAAGGCAGCATCCATCCCTGGAGCATCATCTGGGTAATTGCAGGGGTGACTCTAAGTCACCACTCAAGTCCAGGGCTCTTTTCTTCCCCTCAGAGCCGAAGTTTTATTTGAGGCCTGACTGGAAGCAGATGGACCTGTCAGGGCTCTCGGGCAGGTGAGCGGGGTGGATGAGCTGCTAAGCGCTCCCAGCTGCTGGGCAGGGCCCCGAGGAAATTGTTGGAGCTGGGACCCAGCTCGGAGGTGAGATCTGGAGCCAGCGCCAAGAAGGAAAAAGTGAATTTCTCCAAAAAGCCTTTCCCTGAAAACCTGAAAATGCAAGGCTTTTGAAATAAGAGAAAATAGCTGAAAATATCTGGGAAAAAATGCATTTATATCTTCAGACTTCAGAGAGCCAGAAGCCATCCTCAGCCCCTGCCCCCATCTCTGGTTTTGTTCAGGATCCGCCTCCTTAGGCAGCACGTATTATTTTTCCAAGGGTTTCTCCCTTTCGCTGGTGTTTCCCTCTCCAGAAAGGTCTTGACTTTTACTTGCTGGTTTGTGTCATTTGATTTATAAGCTCAAGGGGTCCTTCTCAAAACCTGAACTCCTTCTTGTACTTAATTGCTACAATAAACTGAAAATGTGGTGCTTTAGGAGGAACAAAATGGGAGGAAATTGTTTGATGTATGGAAGTAGACGGTAGGTCCTTCTTGGGAATGTCACCAAAGGGACACGGAGGAGAAGTGCATTTATAAATAACTGCAGAATTCAGAAAGTCCACGAGCTCAGGGAGAGCAGAGCTCTGTTAAGCACAAACAGCTTGCAGGGCAATTCCCAACATCTGCAAAAGTCCTCGGTGCCCCTGTAATTCCCAACAGCCTCGACTGCTGCAGCCACCAGCGTTTACTCCCTGTCTGTGATCCCATGGAAAAGGATGCCTGGAGCTTGCCTCCCAAAATGCAAATAAACCAGTGAAATAAAAGGTGATTAACAAGTCAAAGCTTTTATTCACATTGCAAGGAAGGTGCTTTTCCTTTTCCTTTTGGAAATGACTGCATCAAAAATAATGCTTGATGTTTTAAAAGCTGTTTTCCCCGATGGGCACAGCATTGGGGAAGCACGGAGTAGGTGTGGATGGAGTTCCTGCATGTTCCAAGCAATGCCATGATTCCTGTCATGGCTCTAAGTGACACAGCAATAAAGAAAATTATAAAATTCATCCAGTAAATGCCAAGGAATGAAGCATCACTTGCAAAGGGCAGCTCCAGCCACCACTGAGTGCTCGTAGCACTACCCCATAGGAGTTGGGATGCATCCCTCAGCACTCAGAACCCAAAATCCATCCGGGTTGGAAAAGCCACCACGGCACCAGCAATTTTACAATTATCTGAACCTCTGCTTTAGCTTCCTGAGCTGTGTTTTATGAGTCACCACAGATGTTGTGTGTTCTGGGGGACAACCAGACACCCAAAACTAAGAGAGAAGGACACGTAAATATCGTGGACTCATCTGTTTCCAATAGCGTGTGTTTACATATTAATGTGCAATACAAATTTGTAAACATGAGCATTTGAAACTTTTGGAGGAACCGATCCCGGCCTTTTCCCTTTCTGCAGCTTTATTGGAACAGCATGTCCCCGGCCCCAGCCACACATGGACATGGTTTCCATACTGGATGCATTTCAAATGGTCTGGGTGCTTATTTGTTCTGCTCTATCTTGCTATCCAATCCTCATTTGCTTTGCATAATTGTGATACAAATTATCATCTAATTACAGCCCCAACCTCAGCAGATCAAATGTAAACCGAGGCACTTCGATCACAAAAAGCGACATCCGATGCTCCCTCTACGCCTTTGGCTTCTCCAGTAGATGGATTAAATTTGGGTGAAACCAGAGAGTAAACTGCACTTTGATTAAAAATATTATTGCTGGGTTTTTTTGTCTCCTTGGGTTTTAAATCCACCCCTGTGTCTGAACATGGAGCCCATCCCATGTTCCGGTGTCGGGTATGGACACGACACCCCTGGAACAACCAGTTTTACTTGCTGAGTGTTATAAACAGGCTCAGATATTCCCAAATAACTTCCAACTCCTCTTGAGAAAGGTCAAATGACTAATAGCTGAGATTGTTCAGCAAGTTTAATCTTTAAAAAAAAACCCCTTTGATTCTTTTCTCCCTGTTCCCGTTTAAAAATAGCACTGTAACATTGGTGTTATGTTTGTATTCTCCCACTAAGCCCAAAAAACTGTGAACTTTGAAACTGCCACAGGTTTTCCAATCATGTTTGTGGGAGGAAATACAAAGCAGAATGTGATGTAATTGTACTGAAATTCGTAATTGAAATATGGACCTCAATTCGCCCAGTTTCATATTTAGTAATTAATATTTATTATTCTCATTTATTCTCTCATGTTCTGCCACTCACATCCCACCAGTGGCTGTTTTACAAAGCACCCCAAGAACATACCGTACAGGTTATCTGTTCTTTTTGGCACAGTATTTTTCATATAGAGGCAAAATAATCTATTTTGCAGTGTGAGCTGAGTCGCCATTGTGGGTCTGGAAAATATTCCTGTGCCAGAAGGATCGGGGAGCCTTGGTCTGGTCTGAGGTGGCCACAGTGGCACAGGACAGAGAGCTATGACTGCCTGGAAACACCACCAGCATCATTTTCATTCCTTACAGCGATTTTTGAAAGGGTAAAGCCAGGAGATAAAGGCAAAGGAAATGGAAATAAACCTCAGATAACCCAGATCAAACTGTACCTCTCACGCCGTGCTGACCTCCCGCAAAAATTGATATTTATGGATCTGCCTGATGAGCATCCCCCAAAGTGTGGCACCCCTGGGACATGCTCAGACCCTGCAGGGACCGAGCTCTGGGTGTGTTTTCCATGCAGCTGCAATGAGGGAGGATGGCAAAACCCCCAGGATCCTACGGGACCCACGTAGGCGCTTTGAAATCCAGCTCAATTCCGCTGGAATCAGCCGAGCACCATTCCTGGTGGAGCAAATCACTGCACTAAAAATATCTCCTCAAGTCATTATCAGTCACATTTTTAACCAGACACTGATTTACCGGATTCCAGCTCATGGCCAGCAACTCCGGAATATCTTATGCAACCGCAAATATTTGGAAAATTGGAAGTTCCCCATTGCACAAATCCGTGACTGATCAGGAAGAGCCTTCCAGCTCCCCAGGAGTACAACCACATGTGGGGGCCAGTGCGTGGTCACTCAGCTGGACAGAGCCTGTCAAGGGCCAGCAGTGGGCTTGTCACGGGAATTCAGTCACCACCAATGTTGGAAATAAGGACTCATGAAGGAAAAAAACCTTTTTTTCTTTTTTTTTTAATAAAAATAGTGAGATAAACTGCTAAGAAACAGCATGAAAAAGCAGGTTTGTTCATTTTTACAGTTGTACAGACCATTTAGCACAGCCCAGCATCTCATACTGGTATCACTGGGGGCTCTGTGAACATGCAAAGTGGGAAAATTAGGGAAAAACCGATGTTGTCTGAATTTTAGCAAATTCTCATGAAAGTAGAAGTATGACTTGTTATTTTAGCAGCTTTTGATATTGCTTGTTCTTAATTTGTTGTCTGTTAAGAGTGAAAATAAAATCAAAACTCTGATATCAGTTTTGATTCTTAAACCTGCACCAAATCCCTTTATATTCTGTGTTGTGTTTGAAAATATAGGATTAATCCCAAAATGTGGCTGGTCCCAGCCAAGCATTATTTTCCAATCTCTGCCCTATATCAAGTGATAAATTTGACTTTAGGTCGAGACTGAACATCAATCAAATAAAGAATAAATCCTGTATCCTGATTTATTGTGTTACATTGTGCCCTTGGGAGCTGGAGATTATTTACAGGAATAACAAGAATATCCACAGGTTACAATAAAACAAACAGGACTTTTGGAAGGAATTGAAAATCTCATGTTCCAGGGCCTGAAGGGTTGTAATTCTCCAGAAAGGATCCGTGCTCTCCGTGGGACTGAGCCAGGAGCATCCCTGCTCCTTTCCTTAGGCATAGGCTGGTGGAAGTGATCCCAGGTGGATCTTCTGTGTCCCCTGGGGCTCAGAGTGCTGGGTTGGATTGTCCTGCAGGGCTCCTGGAGGTGTTTCATCCCACACAACTCTCCAAGATGTATCCTCCAAGTCTCCCAGCATGGATCCATCTCACCACGCAGGAGATGTGTGACCCCCATCCCTGTCCTTCCCAACAATGCTGGCGCCATTGGAGGATGGGACATGGAGAGGAGGGCTCTGGGGCACCCTTCCAGCTTTTCCTCCCCATCCAGCTTTTCATCCTGCCTTTCTTTACCCTGGATGCAGATACTTGGATTTACAGTACTTGGATTTACATCCCCACTCTGATAATGGAGGCATCTGGGTCCTGGAGAACAAGGCACTTTCATGTCATTAATTAGGACCCGTTAGAGCCCAGGGAACTTGAGAACAAGCTCGAGCTCTTGACCAGATGTGGCTCCTTTGCCAGCTCCAGGTTTTGGATAGTCCCTTTGAAACTAGGGATAAAACGGGAGCGGGTGAGCAGCAGCTCCCCAGGGCTCTGAGCTAACTAAAGGCAAGCGAGAGAGAAAACAGTTTTGTAGAAATACAGATGTCTACATTCCCACTCGAGAGTGCAAATAGTAAAAAGGTGACTGACAGTTTGCTCTTAACCTACAACTGTGCCATAAATATGACCAAAAGTTATCACCTGCCTGTGGGTCATCTCAGACCCTCCATGCTCCGAGATCCTCCACCCTCCTGAATCCTCCACCATCCCAACAACACCTCCCAAAAATGTCTATCCAAAAAAAAAAAATAGGGTTAAATGCCTGCCCATCTCACTCCTGTACCAGGCAGTATTTCAGAGTCAATAACTCACGAGCCCCTGGGTATGGAGGAAGGAAGGACATTACATAGCAACGCTTAGAAATATGCAATGGTCCCACTAAAGGCAGTGGTTGATTGTGGGGTGCCAGCTGGAGTGATTACATCTGCCGTCCCTCAGCGCCGCCGGAACGCTGTCACTCACTTTGAAATGGCCTGCTGCATTCATCAGTCTGGATGGCACGGAGAAGTTATAACCATACAGCCCATATGGAGGATGTAAAGAACAATTAAGTGCTTCCCGAGCAATGGGACTTGATGGGAAAATGTTTCCAGATGCATGTAATCCATACAGCATTTGTCCAGCAGAACCGGGGGCTTGTAGGCACTGAGCGTTTAAATCTTCAGCTTTGGCGTTTTTCAGGTTGGTGACGCCCAGGGAAGACAGTTTGGGCATGTCCACCATGAAGTGGGGTAGGAGGTGTGGGGTGGCGGCTCCCAGCTTCTCGTGGCTCGGGAGGATGAGCGGCTGTTGTCTCAGGAAGCTCGCGGGGCAGATCTTGTAGTAGAGCGGAACGCTGAAGGGGTGCAGGAAGGGCTCGGGGCACGACACGCCCAGGTTGGCCGTGGGCAAGTGAAGCGTAGGAGGGGAGCACGATGGAGAGAGCAGGGGGTTCAGAGGAGAGGGCGTCCCGCCGCTGGAGGCCACTGGAGAAGAGCTGGAGCTCCCACCTGGAAAGGAAAACAGAAATCATCCAGGCTGGGCTGGCTGCCGTCCGCAGCCAAGGACTCCTGCTCCCGCTGCACGTCTCCTGCTGCCGGTGTCCATCCAAGCACGAACCCGCTCCAGTGACCAGCTCCTGGAAAACGGGAAGATCTATCCATAAATTGTTATCGTTGTTGGTATTTGCCTCAGAACAGTATTCACACATGCCTTATCCCAGTCCTTGCACCGGGACCACTCTAAGTCCAGCTCCACACATACCTGGATCCGTACCTGGCTGCACGACCGATAACCTTCCCCTGCTATACCCACACCATCGTTATTTCAGGTTCCCTATTTTTCATACAAATTCCAGACAGCTTTTTTCCCCTTGGATATAAGAACAAAAAAGCATATTCAGCCTGATGGAGCATTTTTTTGTACCTTCCTGCTCACAGGAATTGACTCATTTCACTTGGCTTCCCAAGCAATTTGAAACATACCCCTGAATGCTATCGGTGTCTCCAGAATTTTAAAGCACATGTCATTTGAACGTTCTCCTTTCTGAGAGGGATGAATGAACACTTTCAGAATTCGGTAGAAAAGCAACCCCAAGGAGTAAAAATGAAGCAGGGACGAGCTGGCTGCTCTGAGGTGGGAATGGTGCTGGGGAGCAGCCGGCCCTGGTGCTGCACAGATGCTGGTTTCATCTCCCGCCTGTGGGGAGCCGAGTGTCTGCTGCACTTTCATTACCAAATCCTTCCAGAGGGGCTTTTTCCCCCCTTTATTTTAATTCCTTCCCAAAGTCGCTGGGAGAGGACGTAAGGGAATGTGGATCTGTTTGTGCTACAATTTACATTCAATTCCAAGCGACTGTTTGGATGGAATCAGATCGGACTTTACAAGCAACCAGGGACCTGGAATCATCTCTAAAACTGAACCACATCTGCTGGTACAGCAAACCTTAAAAAAAAAAAAAATTAAAAACACAAAGATTTTGGATGCGCTGCAAATTAATTTCCAAACTCCCAGCAAGCAGAGCCTGTCACAGGTCAGCGCTTGGTCGCAATAATCCGGGCAGGTTTTGCGGCGTGAGGGTCTCACCCTTCCCTGCTGATGTCAGTGGCTGCTTCAGTCCTGACATCAGCAGGGCAGGATCCAGTCCTCTCCCCATGGATGTATCCTGATGTCCTCCAGGGCTCAGGGACTTTGGGTCACGTAAAATGATGGGATTGAGCCGATATTTGTGTGTGAGGCAGCGAGTGAATCCCTACGTGGTCGGACGCAGCAGAGCAAAGCAGGGTCAGTGTCTGCTTCATGGTGTCCTAACAATTGTATCACCCAAATTCCAGAAAAAGCTCGGGATTGGGGATTTCAGCAGAAAGGACGGAGCAGATCAATGAGCAGATGTTTTCTGCCCTATTAGGCTTAAAAATAAAAAGTTTATGGCCAATTCTTTCTTCAGCATGTTGATCATAATTTCATTTAATTTACCACCTGGTTTTAGAGTTTTGGGATTTCTGTTTGACAGCATTTCATCAGAAATGCTTTTTATTACTAGTAGAATGGAAGATTTTGTTATATTTTTATCAGTCTAGGAATTTCACCCTGAAGAAAAATACCAGATACCTTAAGACAAAAAAAAAATTTAAAAATCCCAGGTAGCCCTAATATTTTAGCATTTGTACTATAACATTTTAGCATCTTTTAGCATTGCAGTTGCTGTTGTTTCATTCCTCGTGCAGCCCATCCACCAGCTCCTCTCCCCGGTGCCACATCACAGCCGGCAAATGGGTTCAAAAGGGGCTTTTTGCACAAGATATTTTCTAAAAATAAAATTAATAATAAACTATTAATAATAATAAAACTAATAAAGTTAATACTACTACTAATAATAATTTTAGTTCTCTTTACAACTGATAAACCTCTTAATTTCTCCCGAGTCTGAATTTTTTGTGTCCTCGTTTCTATGCCGGCAGAACGTGAAATTTTCCTGTGATTTTTGCAGCATTTCCCTGCAGACACAGGGATGACTTGGTGTGTCCCAGGACTTTGAAGAGTTCCTAACATAAACGGGACGTTAAACCCAAACTGGAGCGCTCCAGTGTGCAAATGAGCTGTTAGTATTTACCTTCGGCTCTATGAAGAATGTGTTTTCAAATATTACTTTCTGAAGACGTTTTTCTGGGAAAAGGCTGTAAAGAATCGGTTGCTCTCGTCAGGATGAGGAAGAGCATTTTCCCTGAAAATTTTCTCCCTCTTCCCTGCATTTCTGTGGGACTCCTGCATCCTAAATAACAGATAATTTCATTTTCTGTTGCATAACGCATTTGTCGGCGCAGAAGCCGCAGCTGCAGAAGGCACGGGCGGTCACCACTTCCACGTTTGTAGTTGATATTCCGAACCCGGTTGGAAACAATTAGTGGAACAGGATCAAAGCCGGAACAACCCGACTCCAAATTAGCCTCCTGCACACTCAGATATTTATTTCTGCCGATCTAACTCTGATTTCAGCCGGGGGCTGCAGCAGCCCGCGCCGTCATCCTGCTCTTCCCGGCTCCTCGCATCGATTTTCATTGGAGTTTTGTGTAAACCCACGCGGAATTAGCTTCCCCAGAGGGCAGGCAGTTGGTTTGCTGGACGCACCTCGTTGTCTTTGATGGTTTGAGCGCCCCGAGGAGCCCTGCGGGGAGCCCCGGGCGTGCGGCCGCGAGAGACGGCGAACGGGACTTACCCTGGCTGTCTGCGCCGAAAGCCTTGAAGTCCAGGGCGAGGGGTGGTCGCCACGGGTAGGTCTCCAGTAGCCCGTCCAGGACCCCCCTGCGGGGTGAGAGCGGGTTGAACGCGGCCGCGGGGCCGGCGGGCGCGGAGGGCGGGCGGCGGGGCGGCCCCGGCCCTTACCTGTTCCTGCCGGGGTCCCGAAAACCTTTGGCGAAGGGATTCCTGTCGATCTTCAGCTTCGTGATCTGTAGGGTGAAAGCGAAGGGGCCACTGGAGAGCGGGGCGGGCTGGGACCGGCCACCGCGGCCGTCGGGGCTCTCCATTCCCCCGACCCCCGGGACCTTCGGGGCTCTCCATCCCCCCGACTCCCGGTCCCCGGTACCTGCTGGTTCTGGTAGGCCGTCACGGTGGTGAACTCGGTCTCCTGGAAGGAGAAGGTCTGCACCCCCTCGGCCGGCAGCGACTGGATCTGCGCTAGATCGAAGCGAGAATCCTGGGCGATAACGTGGACGCGGGGCTTGTACTTGTGCATGGACTGCAGGATGATCTGTGCGGGGGGAGAGGCGGCTGAGCCCCCCGGACGGAGAAGGGCACGAAGAAAACCCGAGGCGAGACTCAGGAGGGATCCAGCCCTGATTCCCTTCCCGGCGCTGCCCCCCGGCTGATGCTCCGCACGCCGGGGTGATGCTCTGCCCCTCCCCGGCCCTCCCGGCGGGGCTGCCCCACACCTACGTGCCCCTTGTCGTCCATCTCGTTGTTGGTGAGCTTCACCCGGTCGAAGCTGATGATTTGCCTCATCCAGGTCTCCCCCGAGCACGGGGAGTCGGGGTGGATGTAGAGCCGCGGGGTGATGCAGGAATGGTCCGTGTTCCCCGCCACCATCCACTGCGAGCTGTGATAGACGTACCTGGCCCGGGCCGGGCCGCGGTCAGGCGGCGGGAGCCCGGCCCCACCTGCCCCCACACCCAGGCACACCTATAGACTCTATAGGTGCGTGCGGGCCGCCCCAGCACGCCTGTGCCACCCCCGTGTCACACTGGACACCGGCCGGGCCGGGCCGGGCCGGAGCTCAGACCGCGGACAGCCGGGCACGGGGGTCCCGCGTGGGTGTGGGGGTCCCCGCCGGTCCCCCCGTACCTGTATCTTTTGGAGTCCACCGGGACGACGTCGATGGCGATGTAATATTGCTGCAGCGGCTCCAGCCCCTTCACCTTCACCCGGACCGACGGGAACATCCTCCTGCGGGAGCACGGGAAGGGGCTGAGCAAGAGCTGCCGCTCGCAGGGCGAAAAGGGGCAGCAGAACGGTAAACGGGCATCGCGAGGGAGAAAAATCGAACCCAACGAATGCAGCGGGAAAAGGGGCAAACTAAGTGAAATATCCCAACAGAACAGAAAAACCCCTGACAAAAAAACAAAACAAAAAACCCCAAGAACAACCACCAACACCACCACCCCCAAAAAAATTAAAGGAAAAAGAAAGAAAGAAAACCCAAACGGAAAAGCAAAGCCCGAGGGAGGCGGCGGGGGCGGCCGGTACCTGCCGGCCTTGGTGATGATCATCTCGGTGCCGATGTCGTGGAACCTCCTCCAGAGCTCGGAGCCCTGCAGCTCCACCTGCACCCCTCCCGCCCGGCTCTCGGCCCCGGCCTTGGGCCGCTCCTCTGCGGGGAACACAAAGGGAAGGGGCGGCTAGGGAGGCTGCCAGGGGCAGGGGGCGGCCCTCGCTCCCCGCCGCCCCGGGGTCCCTCCGGTACCGACCCGCCTCCGGGGCTCTGCGAGCCGGCCGGCAGCCGGTGCCGGGCTCCTCATCGCGACCCTCCGGCACCTTCCTCTTGGCCGAGCGTCCCACCAGGGCTTCCACGGAGAATGCGTGAGCCCGGGAGCTGAGCGCCATCCCCCCCGGGCTGCCGGGGGTCCCCCCGGGCGGCAGCGGGGCTCAGGCGGGCGGCGGCGGCTCCATCCCGGC
>WBMZ01008078.1:95137-152524 GCA_013400975.1 Atrichornis clamosus | reverse complement strand
GCTTGAGCCTCTTTTGCCTGTGACGGTGTTTGACGAGTGAACTCTCCTGGTCTTTATCTCAACTCATGAACCCTTAGTTAAATTTTCTCTCCTCTGTCCAGCTGCAGAGGGGAGTGGGAGAGCGGCTTTTATTGGGTGTCTGGCATTTGGCCAGAGTCAACCCACGACAGTTGGAAAGACTTTTTTTTTTTTTGTCAGGTTAACATATCTCCATATAAGAAGTAACTATTACTGATTTGACACTAAGAAAACAGGGGCTTTATTAGAAAATTGCTAGATGCTATATGTCTTTAATAAGGGAGAATAAACAATATATTTTTTTCTGAATGTAATGTATTTCATTTCCTTCTTATAATTTTCAGAAACGAAAACTATTTAATATGTTAACAAGTAGATGGAAGTAAATGACAGACATTCAAAAGGAAAATAAATGTAAAATAGCTAATAGAACCACTGCTTATTTTTGTATATTAATGCAAGTACAAAAAGCTCTACACACATAAATACAGCAGAAATGGTTGCAACAACTAGTAAAATGTAGACATTTTCAGTGGAACTATCTGTCATTCCAGATCAGTGTTCACAGATGTACTATATATTGCAGGACTTAAATTGGATAAAGATAAATATCTTATGTAATGCTGACAGAATGTCAGATTTTGGCAAGAAATGAAGGGTAGATGGGAAAGAACACGGAAAAGGGCTCATGGAAAAGAAACACTGTCATAGGAAGATTAACAATGAAAACAAAGAAAAATGCTATTACAATTGAGAAGTGGAAAACTAGAAAGAAAATTGGAAAAAATATTGTGACATGGCTTGTTTTATGCACTGCAATTTGAAACACTGGCAATACTTTAAAGTGTCAGCAATTGATATTAGGTCTATGATACAGAAAGATCGTGGGAAAAGGAATACAGGAATGATTCAAAGTTCAGCAAGGTCAATGGAAAGATTTGCTTCCATTTGGGTGGGTTATCATCTCTGCTTTCACAGTCTAAGGCTCTGACAAGACTGTGATTTACAGAACAGCCTGCAGTGAGGGAGCAGAAGACATCAGGTTCCATGATTCAATATATTTTATTAAACCTTTGTTTGATAAGACTTTATTTACTAATCTCAGAATATCTTTCTGGTTCTTGATAAGATTATTTTAGTTCAGATTTTTCAAGAAAAAACACAAGTGTTCAGGAAAACACTCAACAAAAATGTTTTGAAGGATCAGGGACTCACAGAATAAAGTGTGAGCATAACCTTGCCATGACTGAAGATTTAATAGTAGAAAGTAAAGTTTGAGATTGTAAAACTGGAATTGAAATGTAATAAAAGCATCAAAATCTCAGGTCCAGTATTTGAAGTTTTCTGGGTCTTTCATTTGAAGACACAATAGAAAATACATGGAATATGTAACATACCCCTGTAGTTATACATCTTAATATTTTCTGTTGTTTTTGTATAGAAAATGGCTTTGATTTTTTAGAGATAAGTAGAAAGGTGACTGTAAAATGATAATGTAATAAGACAATATACAAACTAATTAATATAGTAGAGATTTAAATGAAGGTGAAGGGGAAATTCCATCTTATGATTTGCTATAAATTATAATCTACAATGGAAAGCTCTGTGGCACAACAATATATGCTTGTGTGCAAGATGTTTGAGATCTAAGTAACACATTTATGCACCTTGCACTTCTATAGCTGTAGTACTATAAGACCGTAGTAATCTTGTGCCTATAAATTTTGGTCCTTCTACTCACCATGAACCTGCTACCTGGTGGACAAACTAAATATGAGTCAGTGGTTTCCTGAGATTAATTAGAAAGAGTGTGGCCAGCAGGTCACGGGAGGCTCCTCTGTACTTGGTTCTGGTGAGGCCACTTCTGGAGTGCCGTGTCCGGTTCTGGGCTCCTCAGTACAAGAGAGACATGGAGCTAGTGGACAAGGACCAACAAAGAGCTGAAGGCTCTCTAATGAGGAAAGGCTGAGGGAGCTGGGCCAGTTTAGTCTGGAGAAGAGAAAACTGAGAGAGGGATTTTTTCAATGCATACAAGAGGGTGTCAAGAGGATGCAGCCAGGCTGTTTTCAGTGGTACCCAGTGACATAACAAGGGGCAATGGGCACAAACTGAACTGGACGAAAGTTCTGCTTGAACATGAGGAAAACAGCAGCAGCATGTTCTCCAGCTCCACACATCCCTTGCTTACCCAGACAGGAACCCTACTGAGCTGGACCCACTCGTGTGTGACTGAGAAGGAAATAGAACTTCTTTGGGACAGTGAAGAGAGGTTGTTTGAAAATTTATTTGTGTTTAGTCATGTTAACAATAAGTAAATGTGATTTATCTGTTGCATTGCTTGTATTGATCCTGAATATATAGCTAATTGATGGATCATAAATCGTGTTCTCTATAAACCATTTCAGTTCTGATCTGACTTTAGGTGATGTGAACTGGCCTACTCTTCCCTGTTGCAGAAGTCTCATTAGTCTGACTCAGGAATGCTGACAGTGGATTTCTTGAACCAGGTAAACAATATTATAGTTTCCTTGAGGCATTCATTTGCCTAAACAGTACTTTCCCAAAAAGTAAACTTTCCCCATTCCTTTCAATATTTCTTTCTCCATTTCTCTTGTCTTTGAATCCTGCTTCATTATTTGCATGTATCAGGTTATTTGTCTTAGTGTGTAATTTTTCAGATTTTTCCATTAGCAATGTAATCAACAAACAATAGGATTTTGGGTATTTACTATCAACTTCTACTATATCATATTTCTGCTGCTGCTGCTGTTGTTGATGTGGTGGTGGTTTTGTTATTTTGAGGGGTTTTTTGGTTTTTCTTAGAAGCATATATATGTGTTCCAGAACAGTTAATCACTTCAGAGTGAAAATGTTAAGATGGTGGTTAATAGCACAAAGCTTAAATATCACATTTTTATTTCTGAAGAGGAAAATATTCCTGTGTACAATCTGCTCTCACTCTTTAAAAATGTTTATAATTAGTGTTCCATTTTGCCACAAAAAAATGGAATTTCACGTGAAAGAAAAATTAAAATTTTATTTATAATTCCTTCCCCACTCAGTTCTCTTTTACATTCTTTCTTCTCTTTTGATCATCAAAATTATATCTTACATATGTATTCATCCTAGACTAATTTCATATTTTCCACATTCAACTGACATGATTAAATTTGAGTTCCTAGTTACCTCAACAGTAAGTCAGAAGTAATATTTGTCACTGGAGAAATTAAAATTGGAATTGTTTGCAATAATGCCATGTGTGAATTATATAATGATATATATATATATTGATTTGACATTTTTATTTTGGTATTCTAATTTGGTTATATGACTATTTATTTGGTAGTTTGAAAACATTTTTAACTTCTAAAACCTGGAAATTTTGATCAAACATACAGTAAAAAAAATCTGTATGTCTAGATTATAATGCAAGTTAATTTTCTTTAGACCAAATCTTGTCACTGTCAATGTTTATTTGGAAGTTATTTTCCAATCAAAAATGATAACAAAATTTGCAGTGTATTTGAGTTAATTGACTAATCTTGTTTATAATTGTTTCTTGTTGACCACAAACTGAAACAGAATCAATATTTTGGGACATACTTGCAAAAAAAAAATTGTCAAGAAAGAAACATAGCCTTTTCTACACAGGTAGATATGTTGTTGTTATTGTGTAGAGATCCCTAATAATCCAGCAGGTAATGACTCTTTTTTTTCCTACTGAAAGAAAAATCCACTTGTTCTGTTACGTTATAACTGAACCTAAAATCAGAATAACAAATCACTTGACGATAACAGAAAAAAAATGTAACTTCACACTACTAATTTGCACATAGTCCAAAACACTTTATATTGTATAATCTTCAGGGTCTATAAAACACAAGCACTATTCCTGAATTAATTAAGCAACCTGACCTTGCTAGTTGCTACTTAGCAAAGAAAATGTTATTCTTTCGAGGACTGATCTAACGCCAGCTAAAGTTAAAAATGCTCTTCTAGTTGGCAGCAGTTGTTTCACAGTCTCCAAATAGTAATACGATGTTATAGTTTTGTTTCTCTGCCCAGGTAATGTATAACAGCTTATACCTATCAATAATACATTACCCACAGAAGAACAAAACATACTTTTTCCATTTTTTGTATGTTGTATGTACGGAATCTCTCCAAAATATTACTTTTTCGGAAAGAATTAAAAAACCACAATGACAAACCTGAATGCGCTGTGAGTGTTCCTGTAAAAATAATGACATCCGGATAAATGCAAAGATTATTGAGTGCAGAAAAGTGGTATCTGTACAATTTACCTGTGAAGGATTTTTAAATTATTCTTCATTCAGTGAAAATACGCTACAAAAATAGACACAATCAAGTCTGTTCCCATTAGTATTGACATGCACATTTTTTGTTCGTTATCGCTCTGCATTTTCCATCTGTTTTCTATATCTTAGCAATAATATTTCCAGAATGAGATGGCATGTAAATTGATATAATGGCTTTATTTTTAATACATACGCAAATACAATCCAGGAACTATACCTTCATTCAGTTAAGGTCTAAAGGTACAAAGTATCCTATTTTTAACTTTTTAGCTTTTTATGGAGTCATGTTGTCCACTGATTCAATATGCTGGGAAATAGCCCAAAAATTTACAGTAGACATATCACCTTCACACTATGGAATGTGTGCTAAAGTATTTCCATAACAAATAAACTCAACAGCTTGTCTAAAGAAAAGTACAGGTGAAAACCCAGTGTACTTTGTAGGAAAATTTTATGACTGGATTTTTCTTCTGTTTTTGTTATATCCTGTCTGTTTCTTTTTGCATTCTTGTCAAATGTAACAGTTTTTTCTAAAATGGAGCAAAAAGGTTAATTTCTTAACCTTGTGCTGTACATATTCAATGTAACTGGTACTTACTGGAAATAACTACTATTTTCCCCATCATCTTCCCAATTTCCTTAAGCAAAAGCAAAGTGTGCACTCGGAGATTTCTGCTTTTCTTTATTTATTTTTAAAGCCGCAATCCAGGCACTTCAGATAAAATTATGCAGAAATAAAAAAAAAAAACCACTGTATAAAACAGCCAAACTTTATTTAGGCTATCTCTAACCATAAGAAGATAAATTTAGCACTCTCCATCTTTACCTGTAATTAAACCCAGTGTCTAAAACATGTCAAAGATAATTATGTAATTGCTATCTAGATCCTCAGAAGGTTTTAAACTGTGCTCTTTGAAAAACATTAGAAGGATATGTTAAGTAATACTGCTTCCTCTGGGGTCTTTTTTCAAGATGGCAAATGAGATTGCCTATCATTTGATTTCACTCCAATGCTGTGGGCTTTGCAATCTTTTTCTCTTCTGTTATTACTCCTGATATATGTCTTTAATTGCCTCCTTAGGAGGAAACAAGGTAATGCAGAATTGACACTTCCAACCTCCATGTAATTATTTCTATTTACTCCCACTACCCTAATTCTAAAGTTCTGTTCTGAAGCATTTTATAATGATTTTATTGTTACTGTTAAATTTTATTAATGTTAGTTGTTATTAATATTTTGTGTTAATTAGTATCAAAATGTCTTTCAGGCATCCATAAATGCTCCTAGGTGGTCACAAGTAAGGTTAGCTTTTGCTGTTTTCTTTTTGATTTTTCAGACGGTAAACATCAGTACAGTTGGGTAATAATGCTGATATTCTCTCATGATGCTCAAGCACCTGATGGAGGCGTTTCTCATAGAAATTTTAGAGTAAAAAGAGAAGCATAGTTCTTGCAGATAATGAAAAAAAATAGTGAGGAATAAAATCTTTCCTGGATGAAGGTTTCACGAAATTAATTTTTTGCAGATTCGCCCACAGGCACTATGCAGTTCCAGCCACTGAGTTACTAACAGCAATTGCTTATTTTGTTGTTGTTTCAGTTGACACAATACCTTATATTCATGTGAGAGGCTGTGTCAAAATACCACCAAAAGATCAACTAAGAGCTTTTTTTATAGCTTTTTGTTTAACTTTCAGAGCTGAATGGAGCAAATCCCATGGTAAACTACATTTTTGCACTAGTGCAGGACACTGCTTAATCATGAGTACCACATGAGCCTGCTTTAAATGGAACATTTTAACCTTCTATGTTTCACTGACACGGATCACTTATTTACTAACTTTGACTTTAGTTTTGAAGTTCTGGCCTCCACTTTCATTCTCCATGCTGTGAATTATTTTGGACCATTATTTTTAATACTTAAGTACGTGTTGGATATTCCCTGGGCTTTGAAAAATAAAAGGCAAAAGTGAAAATAAATGGGCAAGTAAGCAATTCTGCTAAAGCAGTGAAAATTATCCTTTTGCAAGTGACATGTCCTTTTGAGCAAACTAACGTGAGTGATGGGGTTAGTGATCACTATGTGGCCCAAAACCTTGATGTGTTAAATTTTATATATGAAAGTACATCCAGACAACTGGTATCTTCAGAACATTCAGGTGAAGATTTTGCCTGTCTCAAATTTTGGCACAGAGTTAGAGCACACAGTTGTAACTAAACCAGGTTCTTATATCACATAGAGAGCAGTTCAACTAGCTTGGCTTTTAAAAAAATTATTTATTTTTTAAATTATTTTACTGTTTACACAAATATTCTTTGGAAAGTTATGATAACGTTGCTTCTGGCTTAACTCAGGACAATATAAATATATTCTTGTCAGTGAGCTTTACACATCAAGATGAGACAATTCCTTTGCTCCCTAGTGCTTCAGTGCAACTGCATAAAATCACATTAAAATGGGTTTTGCCTCACCTTCCCAAGTGATTCCAGATTTTAGAAGGATGAACATTTTTAATAAGTGCAGTACTTTTGCACAAGGCAATTCATAAAATTGTTATTTTTGTTGCTGACATTATTTATGAAGATAAAAAAGAATATTTGTGTCATGCAGGTGAGATTTTTTTTTTAACTGTCTTGACCTCAAGTACTTTCTCTTTCACTGTCCAATAAAAATGGTGAACTACTGACTTGTGCAGATGTTTTAGTCCCTTATTCTTAACTGTTGTCTGTTTTATTCATGATAACTGCTTTCAAAAGGATTTATTATAACTTCAGGTGCTTTGGTGGAAGCAGAAAAAACATACTGACTTAAATTTGAATCTCTGAAACTTAATCTGCTAATATAAATTTTTTTTTTTTGCATTCTGTGCAGAGAAATGAAAAAAAAAATTATTACGCAATTAATCTGACCAAGGATAAATGTATTCTATCCTGAAATATGTTTTGGGAGACACTTAGAGGAGTACAGAGCTATTACCTGAAGAATGCAGTATATTTAAATTTGGACATATTAATTATGCTTTTAGATTGGCTAGGTAATGAAATTCACATAGAAAAATGGAACAATCAACGTGAAAAAGTGTATAGAAGAGACAGCAGGAAAGTACAATTTAATGTAGTCTTATTTTTGAAGAATTGAAGGCAAAATAACATTAAAAATCAATTTCAGGAATGTAAAAATGCTTCATTTTAGCAACAGCTAGAAAAAATATGTTTTTATATTAGTTGATTAATTATATTTTTAAATTAGTATGATGCATTTTAAAATTATTTGTTTTATTTTATATTAAAATTCTGTTTAAATTAAATTAAATTAAATTGGAAAATTTAAATAAGATCATCAGTTGAAGAGGTAAGTCTGGACACATGAAATAACGGCTGCTTCTGCTTTAATCATCAATGTGTTTTCTGATCTGCAGGTTTATGGGTGTGAATTTACCATCATTATTTCTCTTAACATAGTTTGGAAATGTTTTATACAGGCATATACTGAATTTAGTTCTATTTATTTTTTAAAAATATCATCATAATTATGGTATTCACTGATATTAATTTGGATGAATCTTCATTGTAGATATCAATCGTAATCTTTGCCCAAATATGAGACTCAAAATAGCCACTATGATAAAAAACAATTGTATATCAATATTACATAATCAGATTTTTTATGTTAAAAAATTCTTTGGTGTATAGGCATTAAAAAAGCAAATAACTGTTCATAAATTTGATTAAGAAAAAGGAAAGAGAATGATGTGAGCACATCCTGATTAGGTAAATGCATACATTCGAGATGTAGCAATTCAGTCAGTGACAACACAACAGTGTTTTCACCTTAAATAAAGAAAATCTGTTTCAGTGACTTCAAGGAAAGCAAGTGTCTGTGATAAATGAACAAGTAAATGGCTATATATATCTGACAGCAGTAATCCATCCCTTTGTTTCCTCAGGGAAAGCCGGTAGTTCAGGTACGTGCTGCTAACCAACAGACGTGTATTGTCTTATTTTAATAGGTAATTCCTATTTTAGTCTTTCAAAGCATTCTTGCACCCTGGAGAAGACTTTGGGTTCTGTATCCTAATTGGATGAAATTAATTAAAATAATTTAGATTTCAAGTACCTCATTAGGTAACTTTAAATCTGTGCTGAATGTTTTTTGTTTTTTGTTTTTTGGTTTTTTTTGACAGAGAACTGGTGAATTTTGAGGGTCCATCTGCAACCTTAAACAAGAGAGAACAGAAGGTGAGTTCTGGCACTGCAGCCTCATTGTCTATAGAGTTACTTATTAATTCAATTTCAGGCTCTGTTCAAAAGAAATTTTACAGTATTGAGACGACCGCTGGCTCTAATGAGAGATTAGATACCTTGAACACAGGCAGACAGTTGTCATCAATGACCACCACCCTGCAGGAGTGCTTAGGTGTTAAGCACCTTTTGAGTTTCCCTACTGTATTCTGCATGGTCTGTGGTGTCCTACCTGCCTAAAGGGCACAAGTGTCCTGTAGTTCCTGCACTACACACACTATAGGTTCTTCTTATCTTGTAGGATGTCTAAAACGTCCCTAGATGATCACCTATAAGTCTCGGTTTCTGTCCAGAGAAGGTCACCCAAAATCTGAAATTCCATACAATCAAACCTCCTCCAAACTCCAGAATCATCCAGTAACTACCCAAAATAGTGTATACCAATGTGGCTGTTTTCACTGCATAAAAATGCTGCTAACCCAGTGTTAGAATTTTATTCCTTTTGTGAATGAAGAAAGCCTGAGATTTCTAAGACTCCTTTTATTTGCATTCTGTTCTTTGAGAAAGACTTCACAAATGGGCTAAATCATAAATTTCTGAAGTCCATAATGAAATATTTCTATTAACAATAATATTAATACATTTCTTATTCTGGGAGTTCTGATGAAGAGGTATGTTAAACAAGATCAGCAATGAAATGAGTTACTAATAATAAATACAGGGGTTACAAAAATAGTTTTAACATTCTGCTTATTATAAGCTGACAGTTCAGCAATTTGAATTATTAGAAATGTTAGAAATTTTGGGATATTGTTATTTACATAAGCAGTAGAGCAACAAAATATAATTAAGAAAAATGAAATATTAGAAAAAATTGCAATCACTGGTAAAAAACCCAGCATTGCACACGAAGTAGCTGAACCAGAAAAGTTTAATTACAGCAACAGTTGTATATAATTTGACTCCCTTGTACTCTTGCTATGGGATTCAGTTCTGTGGTGAGCTAACTTGGGTTGAAAGCAAAGAACCACTTAGCTGTTAATTTACTCCCCTCTCCATTTCAAGAGGGACAGGGTAAAGAATAGGAAGAGAAAAGCAAGGAAACTGACGTGTTGAGATAAAGATATCTTAATGAGGGGAGAAGAAGAAGAAGATAGGCAACAAAAAAAACCCCAACTCAGCCTAATCACTGCTGGGGATAGAGCGGGCAAAACAAGCCTTGACATTGTGCAAACACTGCTCAATAATATTCAAAACAGCAGTGTATTTTCAACACTTAGTCACAAAACCAAAACACAACACTGTATGGACTAGTGTGAAGAAAGAATAACCAGAACAAGTTTGAAGGACCATTATTCAGAGTCAAATGTTTATGCAACAAAAGTATACAGTATTGAGTAACAGTGACAGTGCTGCAGCCAATGATGTTGTTTGTTACTACATAGCACCAGGACCAGTTGCTATTTTGCTGAAACACATAATTTATATAATCTAAACCAACCCAACCTGAAAGTGACCTAATCATGATTTATGGCTGCACTCTTTGACAATTAGGAAAAAAAAAACTAAGAAAGAAAAAAAGAAAGAAAAAAAAAGAGAAGGTGAATCTCCCACTACTGCATACTAAATCCGCCTGACATAATAACACTTTGCCTGGTTTACTAGTTTACTCTAGTGACTACGTACTGCTTCTGTTTTGAATTCAGCACAACACTCAAGCAGTATGCAAATACTCCAAATATTGCCCCAGCACTTCTAAATTTAACAGCCATTTTTTAAAAGAAGAGATCTTACATTCTGGAAATTGCTATCTGGCCAAATCAAGATCACATCAGAAGAGTTCTTGAAAATCAATATAATCATTTCTGAGCTGTTACCAGGTAGGGGAAAACTCAAACTGAAAAAAACAAGACCACAATTATTTTGGATTGCCTGTCTGAGGGATAAAGATACCTCAGCTTTGTGCTGTGAATTATGATACCCTGACTTCTGTGACAAAATTTGAAAATATTTGCTTCCTATGTTATGCTTTTCCATAATTCGTAGAAGGTCCTCTTGAAAGTGGAGGACATTTTATTTCCTACTTTCAAAGGAAAGCACTTTGTGAGAAAATGCTTCTGTATCTTTATGGGATTCTTAACGACCCAACTAGTTGTATGAGATAATTCCCAATTTCCTGTTTTTACTAATTTCTTTCTGTAATATAGTAGATAACCGGAACTTTTGAAATATCTTCCTTTCTTTCAACTTGTCTGTCCATACACAGATTTTAGTTTATTGTAAACATAAGTACTGTGCTGGTATGACAAGATTCAAGACATTTCAAATGTGAAAGAAATGTAAGTTATTCTGCAGACTGACTTGTCTAATCTAATTTTAGCCACCTAAAAGTTAAGTATGTGAATCAAACAGCTCATCTTGGTGCTCAGTATAGTTAATGGAAGGAGACAGTGTGAATGGCTGTTAGACAGATAGAGTGACTGTTCTTCCAGTTGTAAAATAATGACCTAAGACAAGCAGAAGAGACTTTCCATAATTTAAAGACAGATATAGATGACTAAATTATGCATTACTTAAACTATCTATAAAGAGTCTTACTTGTAAAATTCATTAGATATCTAAATCCAAAAATAGATAATTGTTTAAAAATTTAGATATAGTATGTAAACATCACCTGTTTTTACCTGCAGTACAAGGTTACAGGTGTACCTATCAGCGTGTAAATGGTAGGTTGTGAACAGTAGCAAACCAACTCCCCACTAAACCAGCCCAGAGCATCTGGAGTGCAGTACAGAACTTTCAAAATTACCCAGGGTAAAGTTTTACACTCCAAAGTCATGGGCATGAATAGAAATCCTATGACAAAATCTTTGATTAGGGCTAATCTAACCAATGGTTCTGATTGTACCAGTAGTTACAAGTTGGATGACAATTATTACTGATGATACATTATATCTTAATTTGGACTTAAATCGCGCATTTTAAATTTTCGCAGAGGGCAATGG
This sequence comes from Atrichornis clamosus, assembly GCA_013400975.1. Lineage (NCBI taxonomy): Eukaryota > Metazoa > Chordata > Aves > Passeriformes > Menuridae > Atrichornis > Atrichornis clamosus. The sequence continues at coordinate 140,940 of WBMZ01008078.1, read as the reverse complement.
TATACTACTTTTTGTAGTTTGTGAAAATTAAGCTTATTTTTAGCTAGATACTAATGGAAGTTCAGCCCAACTATTTTCATTACGTGAATTCCTGTTAACTGGACAGGGAACCTCTTTGAATTGTTATCTTCCACACAGATTCTTTTTGTTGTTTTTCACATATGGGTTGCACAATTCTGCCAGTGTTATAGTGTCTATACTGACTGGGCATGGCACTTAGTGTCATGTTCTGTTTGACAAGCTGGTGTTTGGTCAAAGGTTGGACCTGATGACCTCAGGGGTCATTTACAACTGTGTTTGGTCTGTGATTCTCTGATTCTGTGATTCTGTCTACAAATTTACATTACTATAGTTATTATATTACTTCAGAAAACTGAAACATGTAAGTATTATTTTCAGTTGGTATTTCTATCTGGTTATATGTATCATTTTGTAATACAGTGCGCAACCTGTGGCCTTTCTAGTAAAAAAATTACATTTTTTCCATATTAATGTATATAAACCAAGAATAAGATACCTTGGTATCTACATTTTTAGAAATATGTGGCAGATGGGAACTTTGAAGAAATTATGATCTAAGAAAAAGTTTCCTCCACTATTATGCCAAGTACTTCACTAATATATGCATATTTTTAAGGTATATATTTATCAGATAAACAAAAAGAAAAGATAGATTTCCATTTAAAACAGAAGTTAGGGAGTTTTTGCTTAACTCATCCCACTTCCACCCACAGTTACATTATTTTCTGAAAATACATTATTTACTTTAGTCATATATTCTATCCTCAGTGGAGAACTTTTTTCTTTGGGTACACTAACAGAATACTTAAGGTTCAGGTTTTCAAACTTTATAAAATCTTGAAGGACACTACTAAGTGCGCTTACACTTTTGAGAAAGATTACTAATGTTTTAGTGGCATTTGTTTATTTACTTATTGAATTGCCTAGATAAACAGATACGGGAAAAAGGGTGGTTGCCTGGGATAATGGTACAATTTTGATGAATCATCAAACTGCTATATGGAATTCAAGGTAAATACAAAATTTCCTCACTGGATGTCAAACTATTTTAATATTAACTGAAATCTATCCAACCTTTTTTACTTTCACTTATTTTTTGATTTGCCATTCAGAAAATTTGCAAGACATTAATTCTGCCAAAAGTGGAAGAAATAAAAGTACTGGGCTTTCTTCATATTTCATAGGCATCCAAATTTCTCTGAAACATGCTTCTCAGGTGGTACGAGACAGATAAGCATGGACAGCAAAACTGAGCCACAAATTACCACTTTAAATTCAATCCTGACTATAAGCATATTTTATTGCTTTGGAAATGCAGGTGTAATAATTTCATATAGCTTTATGAAGCATAAAAATAACTGCTTTTCTAAAATATGACCCTTTGTTTAATAGAAAAAAAATAAGAGAATGTGAAATAAAAAGCATTCAGTAGCTCATACACTACTGCCCTGTATTCAAAGTACTCAAAATAGACATAAAATCCCCTAATCATAAGAGTGGTCTGCACACTTTGGATAAAAGAGTTATTAGGAAATAGAAAGGAAAGGCAAAAAATTCTCAGCATTCAATTTTCTTTTCCAGCTGTTTAATATGTTCCTTAGTGAAGTGAAATGGAAATTGCTCAAAGCAGCAACCTTTAATATACACTATTATGAAAATATCAAAAGTGTGACATTTGTTGTATACGTAATAAAAATCAAATTATGCCAGTCAATATTCCTTTGAATTCTGGTAAAACACTCATTGCTATTTTTGGGGAGGAAATTTTGCTTACAGGTGAAAGACGTCTTCTTTTGAATATGAAATCTTGAAAGAAGGTGGAGAAACCAACAGGAATTGAAAGTGTTATGAATTATATTAGAACTACAGACAGAGGAAGAAAATATTGTTCAACACTCTGGATTTATAAAGTGTGTCAATATTCTGGGTGTTTACCATCTTTACAGAAGTCATGTCAGTGTCAAATTTCAACATAAATCCTGGTTACCTAAGGGCGGTTTATACAAGGAATATCTGTTTGGGATGCAATTATTAATACCTTCAGTTGTTTAAGAATTGTTGAGAAAAGTACTTGAGAAGGTAGGTTGCTTCACTCATTTTTTGTCAGTTTCCAAAAAACCCTAATATCTTGAAAATTTAAGCAGTTACTGAAAAAGAGACTGAGAGTGTGATTAAAAAAAAAAAAAAAAAGATTTTGAAGATTCATCCCACCAGCACTCCCTCACCAAGATTGCTGTAGGTGCAAACAGTACAAAGGCAAGTGGTCCTTCCTCCCCCTTTATGTTCCTACACTTAAGCAACAGAATTGAAGCCACTGTCTCTTTGAATACCAGCTTCTTCTGACTTTACACAGTTAAACAGCCCTGTTTTAGAAGGACATTTGGAAAATCTGTCATTGAATGACAAGTTGACAAGGTGGATGTGAGCCTACAGCGTGCCTTTGAGGCCAGTGGCATTCTGGGGTGTATTGGGAAGAGTGTGGCCAGTGGATAAAGGAGGTGATCCTGCCTATCTACTATTGAGGCCACATCTACAGTGCTGTGTTCAGTTCTGGGCTCCTCAGTAAAAGAGAGACAAGGAGCTACTGGAGACAGTCCAGTAAAGGCCACCAAGACAGTGAGGGGTCCAGAGCATCTCTCTCATGAGGAGAGACTGCAGGATCTGGGCCTGTTTAGTCTGGAGAAGAGAAATCTGAGAGGGGATCTCATCCATGCACATCAATTTCTCAACAGCATGTGCCAAGAGGATGGTGCCACATGTTGGCAAAACAGCAGGTATTTTGTACCAGCGAGAAGAAGAGGAGCAATGGCCATAAACTAAATAAGTTTCACCTTAATATGAGGAAGAATTTTGTTACCTTGAGGGTGCTGGAGCACTGGAACAGGCTGCCCAGGGCGGTCATGAAGTCTCCTCTCTGGAGACTTCAAAACCCACCTGGACACATTCATATGTAACCTGCTCTAGGTGACCCTGCCTTGGCAGGCAGATTAGACTGGGTGATCTCGAGAGGGCCCTTCCAACCCTAACAATTCTGTGATTCTGTGAATCTTTATTCTGTCACTGAATCTTTTTTAATTTTTATTCAACCACATATCTTTTGACACTGTCAAATAAAAAACAGTGATAACAGAAACTTCTGGATGTCTCCTTGCACAGCAGAGCAAAGTTCATACAATAAAGAAGAAAAAAGAAATGTAAAATTATGGAATGAAGTTAACAACAGTAGCAGATGTAGCAAGCTAAAATAAAGATTAATCATAATAAATTGTTGAAGAGAGCATTTTGGCTTCATTTCAGTGCGATACCTCTCATTTTGAGGAAAATAAAATGAATACTTGCCGGAAAATTGCACAGACTTCATTCATAACTTCTCAGTTAAGAAAAATGTAACTTATCTCCCTTAAGCAATCACATAATAGATTTGTAGACAGTTATTAGTTAAACCAATATTTCATGACTCTGATATCAAGCTACAGCAAACACTGCTATAAATGTCCACTCACTCTAGTTTTAAAATTTGCTTTAGTTACTGTGCGATTTGTACTTGTTCTCTGCTAATATTCCAGTGAATAACTTACTGTCATCAGGCTTCAAATGCATCAAGTATCACAAGATACTAGCTGAAATTATTCAAATTTCTAATAGGAAGTGTTAGCATGGAAAATATGCCAGATGAAAAGATTACAATGACAGAGGTAAAGCATGAGAAAGTTGTGACTGATGATTCAAATAACATCTTGTGTTTCAAGTCCATCTAACAAACCTTTCACAAGCTATTTGCAGAAATTTTTCAGCAATAATTTTAAAATAAATTAAAGCAGAACATGTTCATAGATAACTCTTTACTAAATACTCTAAGAAAGTTCCAAAGACTTGTTAGAAATGGGAAACTTTAATTTTACTGAGTACACTAATAGTTGGTAAAGACATGATACTAACCTTTTATGTATTACTTAACTTGAGTTTTACAATGTAAAACTTTTTCCTGTACTCTTGTCTTCCTCCTAAAATATATTCTCATTAAATAAATTCTCTTAATGAGTTTACTGAGATGACAGTAGTTTTGCAAATAAATATTCTTCTTTTCAGGATGACAGTATCTATTTAATGTGTTTATAATCCAAATATACAATTATCCTGAACTAAATGTAAACAAGGATGAAAGACCCTTCCCACAAGCCTGTTTAAACTGGCTAAAATATGACCATATCATTTGATTACTCTTTCTGCTTTGCTTGATAGCTCTAAGGTTCATTGCCTGAAGAGTATAGACTTGATTAGGACTTCTGTTTCCAAAACTGCACTCAGATTTATCTGAAAATATTCTGAATTCTTTGGAACAGGATATATTTGTGCCAACATTTTGGTTCTGTCTTACATAATTGAGACACACATTCCAAGCCCAACCTCTCAGAAGAAAAGAATCTCAAAGTGAGAAAATCTGGGATTTTTCCAGTTGTATTTTGTGGATTTGGGCTACATGTGTTAGATCAACAGTGGGGCCAAGTGATTTCTGCACTGGCATGGTTTACTGTCTGCACTGGATTGACCTGGCCTGGCTGACGGGTGCCAGGGTGTCTCTCACTCTCCCTCTATTAATAGAGAAAGGGGAGAAAATATGATTAAAAGCTTTTGGGTCAAGATAAGGACAGGGAGATTGCTTATCTGTTACCATCACAGGTAAAAGAGACTCAACCTGGGGAAACTAATTTAATTTACTGCAAATTAAACACAATAGGATATTGAGAATTAAGAACAAACCTAAATGCACGTTCCAATCTGCACTTGTCCAACACAGAGTCCTCTCCATGCTCATCAGTTCTTGCTGGGAGTCTGCTCTAGCATGGACTGTCCATAGGCTGAAGGAGTCTTCCGGACTTACCCACCTGCTCTGGCATTTTGTCCTCCATAGGCTGTAGGGTGGGTCTCTGCTCCACCATAGTCCTCCTGGGGCTTCATTGGGACAGCCTGACTCAACATGGTCTTCACCATGGGCTGCAGGGGAATCTGCACCTGGGGCATGTCCTCCCTCTCCTTCTTCACTGACCTTGGTGCCTGTCGGGCTGTTTCTCTCATATTTTTTCACTCTTCTCTCCCATTTGTAGTGCAGCCATTTTCCCCTCTTTCTTATATATATTATTGCACTGTTTGTGCTTAGCTCAGGTTTGGCCACTGGCAGGCCCATCCTGGGGCCAGTAGGAACTAGCTTCTGGTGTCTTCTTTCGGAGTCCATCCCTGCAGCCCCCCTCCACACACATGTTGGCAAAACAGCAGGTATTTTGTTCTATTCGGATGTCTATGTGTCTATATCTGCAGGCATCTATGTTCTATCGAGATCTCCTTCTTTTTGTTCCCTTCTCCCTATTAACTGTATAGGAAAAACAAACCAAAATAAAACAAAAAAAATCATGCCTCAGATGGACCTTCTGGGCCCAAACCATTCATCCATTTGCCATAGTCATTTTTCTATGACAAATTCAAAAGTGGATCTTGTTAGAAAGGAAGAGAAAAACCAGATAGTCAACAACATCCACAAAGAGTATGTAGACAGCATCAATTTTAACAAATATTTTACATATAAATTCCACAGAAAAAGGAAAGAATCCGTAATGCAAAAAGTAAATCTCATTCACTTTTGAATTGTGATCAGGATAGTAGCTGTACAGAAAGATTTTTTCATTTACTGCAGAATCAGATTTAAGATGAAAACTGCATTGCTGTTTCTGCTGTAGAAAAACCTACAGATCAGTAACCCATAAATATACATCAGAGCTGGGATTTAAAGCCTAATGTGACTAATCAGTTTAAGATTTGAATATAAAACTTAGGAGGTAATACCTGACTGCAAATACAACCTTTCCACATCATGAAGGCTATAACAGAGGGCTTTATTAATCTTAGGGATGGATGAACCTTGGGAAGTCTGCCTGCAAAGTGAACTCACCAGCCTATCTAATGTGCTCTCAAAGACTGCTAGCACAGCAGGGTGATGTATTTGATTTGTGAATGTTTTTCTTTCAGTGAGAGATAGCATGAAAAATCGTCTTTATTTCCAACCAGCTCCTGGCTTCATGTTTTGTTTACAAAAGTACATCTCTAGTTCCTACAATTTTTGTAATACAACTTAGAAGACTGCTATTTTTTTTTTTATTGAATATTTAATCAGTTCTTGTAACTTCACAGTCATCAGTTATTTCAGTCTTTCTCTCTTGCATAACCAATCTCAACCTTTATGTTTTTCATTCACTTTCATCTACAGTCTCTTTATTCATGGCAATCTCTTCTTAAACTTGTCTGTTAAACCTGAAACCACTTCATTTTTCACGTGTTTCTGAAGAAACTTCTGAGCTTAATTCTCTTTACTTGAGAAGCATCAAGTTACAGAGTTCGAAATGAATTATTCTAAAATTCCAAATACACAAATAATGGAATCCTGATGTCAGTCACCTAAAGTTTGTGAGTCTTCTTCTTCACGCTTTATTTTCACCTGGGTTTTATTTATCTACCTTAATTTTGGGGTGAAAATAATTGACCATTCCTAAGACTATGTAATGTAATGGTTCAAGGAGAGTTGCCCATGGAGATTTTAATTTCTGACTTTGTGAAAACTGGAAAGGTAACGCTATTACCAAAATAAATATCCTTGCATAGTGCTAACACTGCCTTATACAGCACTGAATCTCCCTCTGGCATTTCTGTTCCCTACGAAAGGAATTCTACTAGTAAGTATGTAACATATTACCTGTTTGCAAGAGAGATTAGGTTTATAGTAAGTATACTCAGAATTTCTTAATTATTTACTGTTGATAATTTTTTGGAGACAGCAGCAAGCCTTCCTATAATCTTGTTAGCTACTAAAGTGATATTTTATCTCATTTCATGTCACCTTCTTTCCAAGTCCCCTGGAATAACTTGCACTTTTTGGAGAGGATAAAAAAAAAATCAGTCCAGATGTTGAATCTCAGGGAAGCTACAGCTCAGAATAGATAATAAATTTCATTCCCACGATGTGTGCATGTGTGTGGGGGGAGGAAATGGAATCGGGGCATAAGAAAGTTGTGGAGTCACTCAAATATTTGCATCCATTAATTTTCTCTTGGTGAACAGGTTACTATTTAAATTACACAGAATTACAAAAATAAGATACATTTTAATGTAAGAACACATTTATTTGTTTCCTTATGCTATTTTTGAGGGTGAGAAAAGTCATAATAAATTTCAAAGGATAATTGCTATCTGGTTTCATTTTTCAAAAGATAATACCTGTCAAGAGTGATATTGTAAGTATTAATAAGGTCAATGTAAATGCCCTGTATTGGTTAATGTTTAGTTCAAATGTTTCTTGTTCTTCATTTTAATCCAAATTTTTCTTTTCAAGATTGTAGTACTATTAGTTTCTACTTTATTATCTTATTTTCAGTCTTCCTATTTTCTTCTTTTTCCAGAGGTACGTCAATTTTTAGCAGAGGTTTTCACTGCATTACTTTGCTCCATGGCACAGATAATATTCAGAAAAACTAAATAGAAATGCTGCTGTTGTTTATTTTCACCGTTCTTATTACACTTCAAATTTACTAAAAGCAGTCTGTTCCAGCTCTCAATGGTTTATTTCTGTGCTCTGTAGTGCCAATATACTTAGATTGGTTTGAGCTGTGATATGCTCTATAATTCTATGGAGGTCTATTCTTTTAATCACTAAGGGAAAAATTATATTTGTACAAATTAGTTATGAAACATTCTTATATAGATCTTGACATTAATTCAGACTTAGTTAGCAAGGAATACTTGAGAAAGAATTTTACATCCTTGCTAGCAAGGATATGCACCCTTTGCTTTTGTCGTAGGACATAAGACTGATTCAATTTTTCAGTGATGAGTGGAAATGTATTTGCATACCATTTTCTATTTTTTTTCTCCTAGATTTGATTTCTGCCGATTTAGTGAAGTGGATTAGTTAGTCAAATGAATGTGCAGGAAATACTTTAATGAGCACATTGGTGAAATCAAGAAAGAAAGCATTTCAGTGAAGTCATCTCAAGAGTATAACAGTGTTAGGCTACCATAGGTACAGATGAAGGACTTCAAAGTATATTATTTTGTATTCTACACATTAGAAATAAAGGTAGTTCAATATAGTTGGAAATATTTTATATAGATGTTACCAACATTTTTCAAGTCTCATTTCTATTTTAGAAAAACAGCAGTTCTGCTGATCTGGTGTTTAAGGTTATATGGATTGAATTACATATGTCAATTATATTTTTGGCTACATCAGGGTTTTAAGCATTTGAGCAGTATGTCAATGAGAAAACCCTATAATCTGCAGTAAATCTAGAGTTTGGGAAAAGATAATTAACTCAGATTATTTATTTCATAATTATTGAGACAAAAAAATAAACTACTTTATATTTAAAGTCTTCACTTTAATTGAGCTCTCATCTGATTGATGAGAACTTTGATCCAGAACTTTCTTCAACTTAAAGTAAATATTCAAAATATTGCCTAGCAATAAATTAATTTTGTTTCCTTTTGCCAGTATGACAAGCTACTTTTCAAAAATTGTGCTTAGTATTATTCCATTATAGTTGCATTTGATGCTATAAAATCTGTCTTCCTGTGTTTGAAATGAAGAGGCAAAGTTACGGTTTGAATTTTGTGATTTCCAAGTATTTAAATTAGTGTTGCATCACCATGTTGTTGTTGTTTGGGTATTTTTTTCTTTTAATGAGAGATCACTTCATATTAATATCGATTTAATGGAGCTTTTCTTTGATGTCTCTGACACACTTCTAATTTCTCTTAAACTGCTTTGCATTACTTCAAAGTGTGGCAGATTTATGAGTTGTAAATATGCAAAGAGCTAATTTACCATTTCTCTAGCATGCCTCTTAGCTTTCTGGTTTTGTGTTCATTGTTTTGCTTGTATTTGTTTTAACATAATTTTATTGCAAGAAAATATTCTGCAGTTATAAAATACTTTAAACATTTTTGAATCTAAGAACACTCTGTCTTCATCTTAGGATCATTGCTGACTCAGTCATGTTCATAAATAAGGTTCCTGTTATTTTACTAATTTTTTTGCTCTTGTTCACATAGTGACAAAGCCATAATAATATTACTCATATTAACATTCAAATAACACTCATTATTTAATTTTCTTTGAGTTTCTTTTGTGTACAGAGAATACCTTTCTAATTAGTAATATGTCATGGCTATTAAAAAGAAAAATTGCATATTCTGATCAACATTATATTTGTGGTAGCTGTAGTGATAACTATTAAAAACAGAGTAAACATAGCTCTCAGACTGTATTGTGAAACAACTCTTCCTTACAATGGAAAAGAAATTGAGAAATCAAAATAATACATTTAGAAGTGTGGAGTAAGAATTGGAGGCCAGCTCATGGTGAAAACTTCAAATTTTTACCTTTTATTTCGATCATGTAGGGATAGCTTCTGTACAGTGTAGCACTCTAAGATTGTAGGCTAATGCAGAAATGTGAAAACATCTGTATGTGCCATTCAGCACTGCCTGTACATTTTGCAGGGGTGAAGTGGATTTACTGGTTCTGCTCTTCCAGCTAGGCCACTGCTGGATGTAAGGAAAATATGTGGGTAAATTGCTCTGTAGGTAAGGCCTAAACGCCTTCCAGTAGGGTGGGGAAGGTAGAGGAAAGTCCCTGAAGTCCTCAGCTTTTACACTTTCAGCTTCAATGAATATTACATTAGCAATTCTCAGGAAAGAATATATAAAGATATGTATTCATAATCCTCTTCTGTTACTTGAAGGAATTTTGTTGAAATTTGATTAATATGTTCTATATAACAGATGCAATACCACAGAAAATGTCTCTCTAGCTCTGCTTCAAAAGTGAGTTGAGTGCAATGGTAGAAAGCAATATTATGTGCCACTTGACAGCTTTGAAAGTCTAAAACTGAAATTCTGCCATGCTTTTGTCAAGGCATAGAGGTAAGGATGCTCCTTTACTACACAGGGCACCATGATTTCATTGTGGCAGCATCCAGGAATAATGGTCCCGTGGATTTCTTTGTTGGATATGGGACTGTGACTACAACTAAACTGTGAAGTTCATAAAAGAATAGAAGACATCTGAATGTGCATTCCATAACATAAGCTAGCAGGATTTTTAGTTCATATCTGTGGAAGGCTGGGAGCCCTCAAAGCAGGAGCCTTTTCCACTCCCCTGGAGAAGGAAGAGATAATTAACCTTCCTCTGGGTCAGGGTGAGATCCCAACACGCCTTGTTTCTTCATGGTAATAGCCTGTACCCTGTTGGCCAACTGGTTTCTACCCCACCCCCTACCTTTCCCATAAAAAGCCCGGCTTCTCCCCTTGAAAGGGAGTGTGGCTTCTGGCTGCCCCTTCGCAGGGTGCTCGGACCATAAAGGCGACCTCTGCGGAACTGCGAAGCGGGGCTCCTGTCTCTCTGTCCCCGTGTTTGCTTTGGGCGATTCCACAAGGAGCTGAATTCACAAAGAGCTGAAATCACAAGATCTGAAATCACTTGTAGCTGAGAAGCTGCTGCACTTGTTGGAATGGCCCATCGCCCAGGGAGATCTGCCAGAACCCCTGGAAGGGCTGTTCCCTGCGGGACGCTCTCCCTCCAGGAAGGTCGCGGCGTGCTGGTGCTGACCAGCACCGGACCCCCTGGGACACATATCATTACGTGCCAGCTGCTGATGTGCTACCAAACCAGTTAAGGAAAGTCACCAGAGTAAATTTAGCTACCGGGGGCTGTGAAACTGAGCTGAAAATATTTTACAACCTTGAAGCCAAAGTAGCTATGATTTGCCCAGTAGTAAATGTCTGCTCTGTGACAGATACAGGTAATGCTCAGCATTCCATCTTTGAGCACAGCCAGGAGATTGTACTGCGTGGAGTGTTATGGAGCAGTTGTGGGAAGGACTGAAAGACCAAGATATGTAACATCTAACAATGAGACAAATGGAGCTGGTTGCAGTGAGAGATAACAGATAACACCTGTACTTAGTAGTAGTGGGTCTGGATTGCTTATATCTTAAACAATGCAAAAGACCATGAAAAATTTTATGCCAGTAGGCAGAAACCACTGCACAGATCAGCTGCACTCCAAGGTAGCGTGAACTGTATAAAGGCACAAGGAAAAGCACACAGAGAACTTTCACATCTTTCTATCAGGAAAGGTTCTGAACTGTGTTGAGTTTGTAGGCAAGGACTGATATACATGGCTACTTAAAATTTCTCTACAGTCCATATAGAATAACGGGCTCTGTTTGGCTTGTTTTGTTTTTAAAGGCAGCATTTACCTATATTATAGAAATAATAAAATATGAAATGTAATATGTTATTCAAATGTAATGTGTTATTCAATTATAACTTTTAACAAAACAGGTGTCTCTCTTGGTACACTGTGTATTTAAGTGATGAAAAAAAACCCACAATAAAAACAAAACGCAAAAATGTACTACTTACATACTGTCATAAATTTGGCCATGTAAGGTGAATTCTCAGCCAAAGAACACAATGTATCCCGTGAAAGTTCTGAGTAATAGATTTCCTCATGTGAAAGCAATGTAATTAACAAGACATTGGTCTGAAAGACTGAAATATTCTAGTTGATATACATCTTGCAAGATATTCAAGGACAAATGATCTCTACAGGAAGTCCATTACAACATCTGAATAAATTAAATTCTGATTAAGATTCAGACACCATGTATTTTAAGATACAAAGTGTAATTTTCAGTCATGGATGAACAGAAATAGAAAATTCATTCTAACATCTAGACCTATGGATTACATAAAAGTAAATAATATATGTTCCAAGATGGTTGACTTAGTAATAAGGATTTTGGAAATCCAGGTAGCAATAGTGACTGTGTGCTAGAAATAAATTCATGCTAAAAGAGAATCATAAATCTTTATTGTTGCAGCAGCATGGATTAAACAAACAAACAAAAAAAAAGTTAAAAAATCAGTGTCCTGACATTCTAGACTATTTTGATGTAAGATTAAACGTGACATAAACTCATCTTTAAGTGATCTACATGATAATACTACAATGCCATAATAAAAGAGAGTCACTTTAAATTCATACTATCATACGTTGGGCAGAAAATAAAATTTTGGGGTTTATGTTATTTAGTGAAAATGTCATATCAAGTAACTAAATATCATTTTAACACCTTCCTGAAATTGAAAATTAAAACTTTCATACACAGAGACACTTAGACACACAGACTGAAAAGTGAAAGAAGACTTTTATCTCAGTAGTGCCTAGGTCTGTACATGAACTGATAACAGCCCAGGAGAACACAGGAGGTAATCAAGTAAGACTCAGAATAAGCAGTGTTTGAGAGTATAACACAGTTATTCTACCATCATCCCCATGAGAAAGCTGCATTTCATGCCAAGGATTGATTTTCAATTGTTTAGCATTAGCTTTTGTTAATGCCCACGTACAGAAGAAATCACCCTTTTACTCTGTATAGAGCAGGTGTCTTCAGGCAGTCTCTAACATCTAATTCCTCTCTATAGGGGGAAAAAAAAAAAGAAAGAGAAAAAAAAAAAGAAAGAGGAAAAAAAGAGAAAGAGAAAAAATAAACAAGGACATAGAGTCAAAAAATTCCAAATTTACGGGCTCCAGACTTAATTTTTTCCTGCACCAATGTGGAAAGACTGAGTTTAGATTGATGGATCTGCATTTCCTCTACGTAAACAAAGCTGCATAGAATTCAAATGAACTAGAAATGCTACATAGAATATAAGAACCTGTGTTATTCAGTCAGCTTTCTTGCTATTTTTTCTACCTGAATTTTGTCAATCTTTCACACAAAGAATAGAAATGTAAGTGTACATGCACAAGTCAAGTCTGAATACATGTTTATGCAACACGAATACCAAATTTGTGAGTTAGGGGTTTCTAGTCTATGCTTTAAACACACTGCAAAGTGGAACAGAAAAATCTCCATTAATTTACATCTCCTAAGCTGTCTGCTACCACTGTCACTGAGACATGATTCCTTCTGGTCTTACACAAAATAGATTATCTCCTGCAAAACATCTAAGTCCTTCCTTTATATCTCATGCTAGTGGAGCTTCTTTTTCAATTGTTTTACTGAGAATATAAATTTTTTTTTGTTTTGTTTTTCACTTAATTTACTGAGAACAAACAGAAAGCATAGCCAAGTAGAAGAAAATTTATCTCACCAGAAAGATGGTATTCTGAGAAAAGTCCTTAGATCAGCTCTGCGAGACATTATTACACTGGAAATAGTGAGAATGGAGCACTCTTCTCCAGCATGCAGCATGATACCTCCATTTATAATCTTGATTGTACAAAATTCTGACTAGCAAAACTTATCTCATACCTTCCATATGGGAAAACACCTCATATTCGATGTCTTTTCTCACTTGAAAATGTGTTTATATTTTCTGTATTTTTTCTCTCTGAGACAGCGTGTATATATAATCAATTGCACCACAGCATGGGCAGCAAAGAGGAAGAGATGGAAGCCACAATGTTGCTAGAAAATGCTGCTACGAAGCTACAATCCAGTTGACATTATTGAACCTCGGTGGGATGAATTCAGTGACTGGAGTGTGGCTGTTGATGGCTACAAGCTGTCCAGAAGAGGCAGGAGAAGAGGAAAAGGTGGAGAATAAGTAGACATCCTCTACATCAAGAAATGGATAGAATGCAAAGATGTCTGAAAAATAGCCATGAGCAGATCGAAAGTAAGAATTAGAGACTGGGCATAAAAGGGAAATTTGTATTTGGTATCTACTACAGGCTACTTGATCAAGAGGTTGATGAAGCCTTCTAGCTCCAGCTACAGGAGGCAATGTGCTCGCAGGCTCTTGTCCTGCTGGAGGACTTCAACAGCACCAACATCAGCTAGAAGAATAGTACAGAGAGTTTGGGCAATCCAGGAGACTCCTATATGCACCCACCAGAGTGGGATGTATTACTTGACCAGTCAGCCTCCAGCACAAGTGAGCTTATCAGGGACATCAAGATTGGAGGCATCCTGGGCTGCAGAGATCCTGCACTAGAGGAGTTCACAGTCCTGAGGGGTCTGGGTCAGGTGAAGAGTGGAGTCTTCTGAGTAAAGAACTTCAGAAAAGCAGAATTCCAGCTCTTCAGCTGTTAGTCAACAGGACACCCTGGGAAATTGCCCTCAGGAACAAGGGAGCAGACAGAACAGATCTGGCAAATCTCTAAGGATGCTTTCCATAGAGTGAAAGAGTTTAACATCTTCATTAATAACACACATAGTGGGATCAAGTGCATCCTCCATTTTTTTTATTGGAGACATAGGAATACAGAATTAGATAGATACCTTGAAGCACTAATTCCTCTTTCTTTCCATTCATGAACATAGTAAATTCCATTTGGAAGACCAATAGACAGTTTTACTGTGTGTTTTTTCCCCCATAACTCCATAAACATTACAGTTAATAAGGATTATTTTAATATCCAGTGGCATTTATTCAATTAAATATTTGCTAAGTTTCTCAGCAGGCTGCATGCTGCATGCTGCACAATACATCTCTCCTTAGGCAACAGATAAAGAAATCATGAAAGTCTAGACAGTTCCTGACTTCAATCTCTAACTTTCATCTGAGAAACTTTCTACATCCAAGATTGTAAAATGAAAGATAAAATACAAGGATTAAAGTTCAGAGGTGACAATGATGGTTTAAGATGAAACAGAAAAAGAGAAAGAAAAAAAAAATCCTCTGCAAATAGGGTATCTTTTTGCATTAACAATTATTACTGTGTTTAAGAACTGGAAATGCAGTTTTCATTCCGTGTAGTGAGAACATTAAAGACTTAAATACCATTAATTCAGATTGCAATGTTCACCACTGTTTTGAAAAAAAAAACCATGAAATGAAAGAGACATCTTAAAAGATTGTTATTTAGCTGAGATTACACAGAGAAAACTTTTATGTATAACTCTTTTTCTTGGTCACGGTAACCTCATAGTGAGCCACATATGTAATTAAATATGGTGATTAGTTTCAGGACTAGATCGGACTAGAAGAAAAACAGAGTCATGCTTGTTTGCTTCCTACTTGTGACAAACTTCTGTGATAACCTGTGTTTATTTATTTTGGATTTGTAGACGTAGCAATGCCATTGCAAAAAGATCGTGATATTTCGACACCTATTTCTTAACAGATATCAGAATCCACTGATTTATCAAGCGAATAGGATGTATGTATGTTTACTCTTTCTGTCTCTTCTCTCCTCTTCATACACTCATGCTTGATTTTTAGCTTTTCCCTCCTCCCACCCTGATCAACAGAAGGCTAAGACACTGTCTGTCTTTATCCAAACAGTATATTCATCTCTAATATTCATCTTATGTGTCATCTTTTTGAAATCTCTTTTGGTATCATTTGTGGTTTTATGTGTCACCTGATTGAGGAGAAAAAATAAAATGAAATACCTCTTCTATCCCCTTGCGAAATAAGACGAACACATTTTGCATATGTTAAACTCTACTAAAGCCCTGTCAAAATGACTAGGTAAATAGTGCAAATATCTGATATAGTACTAAATCATTGGTAAATTTTCAGGTCATGGAAGTGAATGAAGTGACCCTAATTAATGACAAGGAGTCAAGAATACCTCCATTCAGTTTCCAACATTTCCCTCACTATTTAATGACTGTTTTTACTTGGTTTTGTATTCATATAAATATAATTCAACATTAAAATATACAAACTGCCGCTGATCTTGTTGTCAGGTATTTTTAAGTGTTTATGCATAATCTCAAGGCAAAAAGGGAACTGACCTTGTGAAACTGAAGATCCAAGGATTTATTATTACTTAATTATAATCTTAAAAATGTAACCAAGACATAACAAATACTTACAACGAGTCCAGCTACAAGATTATTAATATATTCTGAATGACTAAAGAAAATTTTGCTTAGAATCACACTGAAATAAGTCAACAAACATGTTACTATTCAGGTTTAACAAGCACAATAAAAATAACAAATTCAATTATTTGTCTTTTCCACTATCTCAAATTCTTATGATGTTAAATGTTACTGCTAAATTAGAAAAAAAATACAGCGATAAGAGCTTTCCTTGCTACTCATTTACACATTCTAGTAAAGTTAATTCATGTCAAGGGATAAATTCCTTTTATCCAAACTCAATACCATGTGTTAATGAAGACTCATTATGAGTGGTTTAATATGCTTAATCGATTCTGAAAAAATTCAAGTGTCAAATAAATTTTTAAGAAACCAAATATATGCAGATAAAAAACCCACAAAGTGTATTTTATCCATATTTATCACTATAAACAGCTGTCTGATTATTATCTGAAGGTAGTTCGTTCACTGTGGCATAAATAGGATTTATGTGATGATGAAATATGACTTTCAAACTGGGAAACTTCCATAATTCATAAGTTTTCTACAGGGTTTTTGCTGTCACTCACTGTATAAATGAACTTTAAATCTACTTTTTTGACTAAGAGTGGTAAAATCCTCTAAAGGGGTAGTAAAATTCTCCAAAATCTATGAAAGATTTTATCTAAAGTTTTTAGAGTCCTTCTTTTTGTTTACTGGATAAAAAACTGTAGTTGCATAAAACAGTTTAAAGAATAGTTGTCTTGACCAAAAACACTTTGTTTTTTTCCCCATTTTGAGCACTGGAGATGCCACCAAGCATCAGTTTCACAAAAAAGCCTCACATACTATGTTTAATTATTGAATTAATAGTATTCAGGTTAATTTTGTCCACACCAACAAAATGACCTCTTAATATTGATTAAAACACATTGCAGTACTTTTGAGAGACTTTGAGATAAAGAGTATTTCAGAAGTAACTTATCCCTCTAAACCCGAAGTCCGATGTGTTTTTGACAGAATGATGAATGTCACCAACTGGCATTTTTCTACGTATTTTTGTACTAGTTTTAACATTGTTGTCTTTAATTCAGGATTTGGAAATATCAATAATCTCAGCGTATATGTTTCCATCACAGACTAAAGAGATCTATGATTTTGATAGATCTAAACAGAACTGCCACATGTTCTTTGTGTCAGTACAGTGGAGAACACATAATACAGAAAGGTGCCATCAAGTAGTTAAAGGACTGTGTTTCATAAAACCTCTAAGAATTCTCTTGTATCTGTTCTACAAGGCAGCTGGTATAATCAATCAAAATAATATTTAAAATAATAAGCATTGTTGTGGGGATCTTTGAAATATTGCAGGGTAAGTTTATCATTCACTTCTGTAACGTACTGCTTACCAAATAAGGACATACTCCCTTCAGTTTTGTATACCACATCAGGGAAAAATAAAATCTACCTGAAATTAACGACTGAGCAGAAGGATCAAGGGGTACTTGATTTTTCCTCATGCAGAACCCCAAAATTCTGTATTTCCAAAACTGTGCAGGTATGTCTGCCTTTTACAGAAGATGTCAGGTACTTTTATTGCTGTTATTTATGTCTACTGTTCCTGTGTGTATCCTTCACCCACACAAGCAGGTATGTGTGTACACACACACACACACAGATACACAGCCGTGGGGAGGCACACTCATTATAACTAAATTATCATCTTTCCAAAGAAGTGAACTGGACCAGTGCTGAGTTAACCAGTTTGTTTGGATGGTGACATCTATATGTAAAGTTGCACAAGTACTTCTAAATTAACATACTGTGATTTAGGGTAAATAACATGGTGTTTCAAATTCTGGCATCCTCTGGACCATTTTGCAGATTAATCTATGCATTCATGCTACTTTAGTTGAAGTTGAAGCAGTAACAAAAGTTGTTCTTTTTTTCTGTCAAAAAGACAATGGTGGATCACCTTAAATATATTTTTCTGTTTGTAAGGACTTTTCTTTAAATCGTTCTGCATTTTTGAAACCATGTCAAAGTAGAGCTTTTGTATCTGTTCCCAGAAAGAAATATAATATGAATGTTGACAGTACCTGTCATTTTTAAAGAAAAAGTGGACACAATGTTAAGCAGTTAAACTCAGTGAATAAAATAATTTATTTGATGAACATAGATTTTAAGACATATTTCTACATTGCAACCTTACTACATACACCTTTATTTTTAATACCTCTGAATTAACTGTAAAAGATAAATATATTTTTCAGAATTATAAGCCAATCATTGCCAGAAAATAACCCTAGAATGGCAAAAGATTAATCAGTAAAACAAAATATTTTTCTTTTATTTTTCGGCTAAAACTTAGGAAGAAAAGGTTCTTTCTGCTTCAGAGACATTTCCATGTTTTTGTTTTTCAGCAAGGTAAAATTCATTTTTCACCTCATTGAAATTCTCAACCGTAAGAACTTTTATTAGGAAAAGTAAAGAATAAGGTCATTCTGTCCTCTCCATAAAGAAGATTAAATAGCTACTATATAAAAGCATTAGAGATGAGATTACCTTGAGATTCACTAAGGAACTTCAGACATCTCATAATAAATTTGCTCCAAAACGATGTAGATAATAAACAAACAAACAAAAAGAACTGGTCTGCTCTTCTGAATAAAAGAACAGCAAGATATATCACTGAATCCAAACTTAATTCACAAGGACATTTTCTTTTCCATATACTGTTGAAATTGAGCACACAATTTAAAATGCCTCATATCAGTAATGAAAAGTGAACTGCTTATTCACAATAACTATGACAACCACAATACACTTTTGGTAATATTGAAATAATTTTGTACATAAATATATTTAAAAACTGGTTCATATTTAAATTATTTTAGTGCAAAGAAAAAAGGAAGGATATTGTCACTCTGAGTGCTAAGGATAAATGAAAAAACTTCAGGTATATATAGCATTCTTCTGCCTGGGAATCTAACATAATGTCCATGATTAATGCCTTCCATCTCTTAGCTTTCATCCTATTCTTGCATGTAAACAGCCAAGTTAGTGGATCATCACTGACAAGATTATAAATTCAGAGCATTATTTATGTGTTTGCTAACTATACTGAGCACCAGTTCACATGTGAATGAACAGAGGTGAGGTTTTTTGAATGAAAACTTAAATTTTCTTCACAAATATATTATGAACAAGTACCATAGTTTCATTATGCAGGTGAGGAAAGTAAAATATAAATATATTTATGTCACACATTCAGCTGGTTGGGCCTTACTAAAATGCCTGTGTTAGGAGAGAGGTTTCTCTGTGTCATCGAGGGGGTACAATGCACTGCATCTGGAAGTAGCAGCATCTAGGTGCCAGAGTACACCCAGAAACTCAGGCCTCCCAGTCGCCCTTCCCAGTCCCTAAATAAGGGCCCTGCAATCACAAAGGAAAGTACAAATCTACATCTCTTCTCTACGTGAAGGTAGCACACAGGTGAAATCAGGAGCCCACCGTTTTAAACACAGGCATAGACATGATTGCCCATCTGTTTGAAACCATCCCTCCTCTGCTGGCTTTTCTTTTTGCATTCACTTTGAGACAGAGGAGTAAAAGTAGGCTCTAATTCAGACATATTACTTAGAACCCTGGGCTACATGAGAGCAATCCTGTCAGAAGTGACTTGTGGAGGATATACACAGAATTAAGTTTGTGCTGCTAACTTCAGGAGAGATTTTGGACTCTCTCACAGATGCCAAAACTGCTTATGACTCAGGTCTGGGTCAGAGCCAAGTACTCATCCACAATGTTCCTGTTTCCAGGGAAATGAAAGATGAACTCAGAGGCTAACTCTTTGAATTTATGAAGACACATCATCTAAAATAAAACTGAAGACAGCTATAGTGAATCACTGCAGAGCTATATATCCTGAATTCTGGCTGATTTTTTTTCCCCTTGGACACAGTGTATCACTTTAAAAAGTATTAAAAATGGGTCTATTTCAATGGAAATATGCAAACAGTTCTTAAATATAAAGAAACCTACAAGTTCCAGAAAATATTTTTAATAAAGACTACATAAATTCATATATTCTATGTGTGTTTTTAAGTAGCTCAATATTTAAATTCCCTTTTTTAAAAAAAAAGAAATATCTTAGGCCATGTTTCTGACTAATACATAGACTTTGTCTTTTATGGGATAATTTTTCCGTAATCCAGACTCTGTGTTTATGCAAAATATTTGTCAAATATTAATAGAAAGTATAGGAAACAATATAGTTCAAACCTAACATATCATTATCCAGATCAAATTTCGGACTGCACTGAGGCTGTGCTTGTAGGTAAAAAGCAGGGGTAATATTAAGCTTGGTAAGACCTGCTTTATAAGATCAGCCTCAGGAAAGAACTTCAACAGCAGGATTCTCAGTCCTATATCTACTATTTTTCAAAATTTACAGTCAAAAGTTGATATAAAACTTCAGTACATATACCCTATTTTGAGGATGCATCACTAGAGTGAGTTAAGTATTTTTACATCTTTTGTCACTCTAGGCCCTTGAGTAAACCAAATATTTATTATTCAAGTGTTGCACTGCCATTTTTTCTTCAGAGGGCACACACTCTCCCTTGATCTGCTTATTTTATAGAAGCAAAATAAATCTCATGAAACAGATATTTTTAACATTTTATACTTCATTAGTTACAGTATCTTCTCATATGCACCCTATTCCACGTGTGGATTTTATTTGGTTTGTTTTTGTCAATAGCTCTTCATAATTGCACTGCTAAAGCCTCCAATCCATATATTTTATGTCAGCATGTTATTACAGAATGTAATATATATGATAATGGTGCAAAGTGTGACTAGTAAGCTCCTATTTGTCATCAAATTTGAGATACTACCAGGCAATCTTCCCCTGTTTTGTTGCAGAAATACTATCCAAGTGCCAGAAGGACTAGTATTTAATGCATCTGAGTCACAGACAAACATCCTACTGTTTCCTTTTGGTTCCTTCAGGTGGTTAAAGCTGCATTTGTTAAATACTTTTTTCCATGCATCTTACCTTTCTTATCTCAGAGGCCCAGAGTATAACTTAGCATAACATTTTAAAAGTGATTTATGTGCTTAGGAGCCTGAATCTTGGAGGAAAGTAATGAATCCTAGGATCATAACTTATTTGGGCTTTTGAAAAGCTAAATTCTTGCCTCCTCTGTGTAGACAGAGTAGGGACATAGCCTTAGTCTTACGTAACTAGAGAATTAAAATACATCTTATAGAAGAAGAGATATTTTCATACTTGGTCTTACTATAGCTGTGAAGCAAGCAATCAGCAAAATAATGGAATGAAATTTTTGCCCCTCCATCATATCAACTGAGGAAACTGAGTCATCACCACAGAAGAAAGAAACTTATCATAACCTTCCATATGGGGAGAACTACACAGAGCGTTAACTACAAGAGACAGAGCAGGAAAAAAATTGTATGTTTTGGCTGATGTGACGATGGTAATACATGCACATAATATAATCTCATAAACACTGTGGCTGAGCACAGATAACCTGAGAAACAGGAGCACATATAAACTGTGACTATAAACTCTTCTGAATAGGTTAGAAATGCTGAAATAATACTTGAGGAAAAGAAATATTTTCTAGGGAAATAAATAAAACTATGATACCTAAAGGTCCAACGTGGAAAAGAGTGGGGAGCAACATCACTAGAGGATCTAAATAAATCTACTCTTTTTTATCATCTGGGAATTAGCATGACATTTTTCAGAGGTAAGTCTTATCACTTTGAAGAATGGACGGCCTAGAATCAGCATCTCTCACTATGTTACACAGGTTCATTTTTTTTTGATAGTTTCATCTGAACTACTATCATCATTGAAACATGCCATTTCACTTTTTCCTGTTATTGCCACTTTGAGATTCAGAGTAGTTGTTATCTACCTGTAATTCAAAAAGGCCCTGTATCTTGCAATCTATGTAAAATTTTCCCTGTGAGCTAAATATTGTGAAGAACTAAAGAGAAAAATGAAAAATGAACATTGAAAGTGTTTACACTGAAATTTTCAGAAGTATAAACAGATCTGTTGCTTCTTTTTGGCTCCTAAACCACTTTAATTTTCCTCTCACTTTAAAGGTCTTGCAGATCTGATGGTTACAAAACAGCATTCACATAATAATCTTACGTCTGATTTTTATATTACAATTTCTAACACTATGCATAATCCCTACTCAGGGACATCCACTGGCTCTAGTGAGGCCTCTTGACCACATGCAGCTTTGAATGAAGACACCAATACTTGACACTTTGTCTTCATAGCAAGGAATGGAAATAAGAAATCAAAAATAATCTCTGTCATTCAGTTGAAGGGAGTTATTCAGGTATTGATCAGCTGTCCAATGTACAATAATCACCACAGCGTGGGAACAGGCCTGAGCCTGTTTATTTCAGTTGTCCACAGAACTCTCCTCTAAGGTGATCTGGATAGAAGCACTTTGTGCTTTTTTAATCTGATATTTCACCTTGTTGGATATTCAGATGTCTGTTCTAAATTATCTCCGTTGACTGCAGTTATATTAAATTCAGCCAATGTGCCCTGTTACACATATAAAAGAAAATTACTGGTGAAGCCAAAAAGTTTTAATTATAAGGGATATTATTATATATCATTACTTTAAACTTTCCTCATTTAACTTCATGCTGATGCAGTAATGCTTTTAAGACATTTCATTCAGAGAGGAACTATTCACCATATTGCACTGAATGTTTTGCTGGAGAACTGTGCTTGATATCTTTTAAGTAGTAGTTTTACTTATGGTTTGAAGTTTGCTAAGAAAGTTTCTTTATATTGAAATACTCACAATTTGGATCTATACAAATACTCCCTTGCTCTTTCTATGGCTTCACAGTATCTAAACTAAAAAAAAAATCATTATTTAGGTATCAGTAGTACTAGAAACATGGAAAATTAACTTTCTAAAGAATTATCTTTTAAGGAGAAATTTTGATGTTATAGATTCAAATGTGTTCCCTTGGTAGTATCATGTTGGAAAGGAGACAAGCTAGTGTAAAGAAATAGATAATATCACAGAAATTCGTGGATCTGCAGAGAACTTTGGCTTGACCAGAGTTCATATAGATAGATTGGGATGATCAAGTATGTAATGTACAGTGTGTACATCCTGTTGCCTATATCAACATAAAAAGTTTACGAATAAAAATATTAATGACAGATCAAACTACCTTATTTCAGGAGGAAAAAAAACCCCAACTAAACAAACCAGGATTTCAGTGCTATACCACCACAAAAAAAAAAAAAAAATCTGGATTTTCAGAAATTAAGCAAGGTTATTTTGAGCACTGCTAAAATCTCTCTAGTTGTTTTGTATTTTATGTCTCCATGGAAAATTTGAATAAATCTTTTATGTGTAAACCAAACATAAGTACCGGCTGATGCAAACGGGAATCAAAATGCTATGCTGTATGAAGGTTTCTATTATGAGCTCAGCTTTTTTCAACATGTGTGTCATACAGAAGTTATTTTAAATATTAAATATTATTTTAATGTTTTAATTATTTCCATGTTTTCATTTCTTTTTCAGGAACTGCATGTCAGGTTGCAAGGAATTCTCTGGCTCACAGATAAATCTGATTGTTGAACATAATGCCTTCTGAATGAACGCGTTCTTAGCAAGCACAAAGAAAGAACAAAGCATATTTTACTATGGATAATTTAACTTTTATTAACACTTCACTTCAAGAAACCAATGAACCCCATCACACTCCCTGGATTTCATTTTCATCTCTCTGCTTTCAATTAGCCCTCAGTACTCTGAATCACAGAGCGTAGGTCTCCAATGTATGTCAATTACTATGTACTCCTTCTGCAGGATCTGCCAAAAATCCCAAGCCTTGGCTGTACTGTCACTTAAATAAATAATTTTATCCTAGGTTTCTGTGTATTGATTTTAAAGCCCTTTTGGATGCCTCTAAGAAACACAAAAAAACCCCCTAAGATTGAATGGTGTTACCTAAATAAAATATTAACCAAACTTCACACTACCTTCCTAAAAAAAGTGGAATGTCTTGCAGCATCCTCAAACACATGGATGCTAAAAGTGTCTTCCAAAAGAGACGTGAAGTGGGTTCCCAGGGCACTTCATCTGCTCTCTGACAATTCTGGCTTGATGTTTGCCAGTGATCACGCGCTTGCCTACACAGCTGCACCTGATCCAGTTCCCCGCAGCACGGACACATGGATGCGTATGACACTAAGGTCCCACTTTAGCTGCTGTCTCCGGTTCCTGATACTGTGACCCGATGGCCTGCTGACCTGTGGGCTGACTATAGGGCCTGGCACTCAGACTCTGTCCCTCCCTCTCCCCTCAACACTGAACCAAAAGTCCATCCACTAGAAAAGAAGTTAAAAATAGCATTTTAAAAGGTAGGACAGACTACACTGAAGAGATGCAGAACATTGCCAGACAGCCATACCAAGCAGCCATGAATTTGCATGGAATCAACCCTTTTATCATCTTATTGTTCCGCGTTCCTTTTTTTTGGTCCTATACAAAACAACTACTTCCCTCCCTTTCCCCACCTTCACTTCTTCCTCTAAGCATCCCACAGTAAATCTTGTGCTATCCCAAAATGCTCTTCTCCACATCCCATAATGTGTTCCATATCTGTAGACAGTGACCCCTTCTCAATCCCAAAGACACTGTGAAGGGCTTCTCCCTGACACTTCCTGATGCTTTTCACACCTGGGCCAAAGCCTGGAAGTCTGTGTGTGAATTTATATGTACTGACATGCAAATTTCTCAGCTCCAGCCAGTGTCTTTGAGCCAATACTTGTTACAGAGATATGGAGATAGAGAAAGAAGCATTTATAAGACTGAACAAACTCAGTCTGATGCAGAACTATTGTCCTTGTTACTTTGTGATTTTAACTAAAGAAAAAGGAGATATACAGTGCTGTATGAAGCAGTTGGAAATCAGTTTTCAATCTGAAAACTAACAATGACTGTTGCTTTCCACACCTGAGAAGCTGAAGGCTGAGGGGCAGTGTTTTCCCTCCGGATGCCCCGAACATCCACACTACCAGTGTGATCCACCACCATACATTTTTTGGTTAATATAATGTATTATTTAAGTCGTGTTTCAATGGTGTTTCTTGACTACAAGACGACCTAGTGTGTGTTCTACAGATCTGGAAGATAAAGAGCGATGGGATTTATTATTTCTGAGAGTCATTATGCAAACTGCTCCCTCAAATCCACATTATAGTACATTTGAAAATCATTCCACATATCCAAACGTTCATTTTCATAGTAATTCATTTCTTCTACCGACAACATGCACCACAATGGTCTGTACAAGAGTATGTCACATTGATATAATCAGGGGAATAATATATGTGACCCAAAGGCTTTTTGTTCCCTGCAGCAGTTCTCCTGGTAATATCCCTGCAGTAATTATGAAGAATCTGCGATGATGTGCAGAGATACTCTTTCCTCTGACACCCTGGGGAATGCTACAGGGACATGTCCTTGGACTCTTAACTAGATTGATGTCCTACAGGTCTTTTTTTAGCATGGTGTATGTGGATAATTTTTTATTCTAATGTCTGTGGAGCTCTTCAGAGAGTGATGCCCTTGAACTCCTGCCAAAGGAATTCCCTGAAGACCTTGTGTTAGACAAGCATAGTTTGTCCCAAATCTTTCAGAAAAATGAGTTTATTCCTGTTGGAGGTTTTTAAGAGGGTAATGACTCCTGCAGTGTATATTTTCGTGGGATTTTAGATTGACAAAGCCTCTGAGAATATTCCATGCAGTTGTTTTGTCACTTCTATTAGTTGTATTCATATAGGTTTTTTCTCCTTGTCATTCTCAAACACTTTCACTAATAATTCTTCTCATTTAGAAAAGCTCTAGTGCATTCCACGTTTGATGTCACAATCTTATCAAAAAGACTATGTTTTATTAGTTGAGTATAGGCAACAAAGCAGTGATGTTGCAAACGTACCTGACAATCTGTAACTGTGGAAATACACAATGCTGGTATGATGGAAGTCGCTGAGAACAACCTCCAAGTCAGAACCAAATGAAATCAGGAGAGATGTGTGACCCGGGCCAAACAAGCTCACCACTTTATAGCTGGATGCAGAACCATACTGAAAGAAGTGAGAAGCACATATTATTCTTTCCATGCTATGTAGAATAAAAATTAAAAAATAAAAAGGTGTAAAAGCAATTAGAGACTGTGCCCAACTTTCTTTTCAAAATGCTTGCTAGGGTAACACTCAGAAGAAATTCTGCAGCTACTCTGTCAAAGAGCTGAAGGGAAAACATGGACAATGAGCCCTCTGGGATAAAACAATATTGATCATAAATGCATTACCTGAAATACTATCAATCCTTTGATTTCTAGTTTTTGCCATCTTGTTAAAATATATTCTTGTACATATTGCATGCAGATATACATACTTTTTTTTGTTAATGACTTTCTAATTTTCCTTAAAGAAAATTAAATCTCAACCTCTCTGTTCCCCATCTAGAGCCACAAGAATCACTAATGCATTCAGAAAATTCCTATCTAACAAAACTTTCCATGCCCTTTCTCTATGACAGCCCATTGACTGCAACTTGATTGAAATCAGTCTATAAGGCCTTCTGTTCTTCTTACCTGTCTGCAGGACTGTCATTGAAGATAGTGGTAATTAGTCTGTCTAATGCAAAAGAAATGATACAGAGTTATGATCTCATGCCTGTCTAGTGTGTGCTAGTCTTTACTCCAGGCATTCTACCCATTCTTCTATGGGTCAACCTATTCATGTGTGTACTGGGTAAATCCAAAGCTCATGACTTTTAAGATTAGGGAAGATTTAAGACATGACAGAAATTATCTAACATGTTCACAGGCTCTCATGGAGATTTGATCATGTGGAAATTTTATTCCAGATCCACAAAGAAATGACCGAGTTTAAAAATCATATGCAACAAATGTAACATTAGTTAGATCAGAGCATTCAAAGTAGCTGAGATGAAATATTTAGAAAATACGAATGTTTAAAGTTTTACATTTTGAGATGTAGAAAGGAATATTTTAGTGGAAACAGTCTTCCAGTACTGGCAAAACAACAGTGTGGCAAGATACTAAAAATGGTTCTTGTGCTTCATAAATTTTTCATAAATTTAATTTGAAGACATTCATTCTTTTAACTGAAAAAGAACACATTAAATTGTGGGTAAATATAAACACACATGCACACAACACTGAAATGTCTTAACAATAGTTTGATTCACACCTTCTAAGTGGCGTTTGAAAATACTGTTTTCTTTTTTGCTCACAGCTTGATGGTTATTTCAGCAAAAGTAATATTTTTCTGAAATGGAAAATCAACACTGTAAGGTTGTGAAGTTCCCTGTTGCTCTGGTGATTTACCATGGC
This sequence comes from Atrichornis clamosus, assembly GCA_013400975.1. Lineage (NCBI taxonomy): Eukaryota > Metazoa > Chordata > Aves > Passeriformes > Menuridae > Atrichornis > Atrichornis clamosus. Next base: position 113,587 of record WBMZ01008078.1, on the reverse strand, counting down.
ATGCAATTTCAACCTCTTTTTTTTTATATAGTGTTATATTAATACTTGTACATGAGCTATAAGGGAACAAAAATATTATTTGCAATGTGATTGACACAAGCAGTGTATAGCAAAGTGTCACATGTGGTGCTGAAGACGTAATGATTCACATTCATTCACAAAAGCTGCTAACATTAAGGCTCACAATATTCTTTGAATAATATAATACAATATTTTTTGAAACACAAAGTGGATGTAGGGGTTTGCCTTCCTTCTGTTGAAGTAAAAAAAAAAAAAAAGGTAATAAAATCCTGTTTAGTTTTCCTTTATCCTGATAGTTTTCATAAATATAATCTGCAAATAGTCTTGATAGCTATGCAAGTGCATTATCAGTTCACAGTGATTTGTTTCCGAAATGCAATGCAGCCAGTAAACCCACACTAATATTTAAAGACATAGATTTGTACAGGTCATTATGTAGCTATGTGAAGTCCCAAGCAACGGAAATGAAAGTTGCATTCCACTGCTGGGAAGCCTTGCCAGTATGGTTCATACCATTGCCACTCCTCATGTGCTGTAGAAGTTGTTCTACATGCAGGAAAGTCTTTGAGATTCCTTGCGCTAGAGGAGAGGAATTCTCTATGACATGAGACCTTCTTTGCTTGCTGCCATGACAGTTTGTGTATTTTTCATAAAGTGGCTACAAGATAAAATTTACATGAGAAGCCATGAGACCCTGGACCTGAGTCCACACATGTGAAGAAAAGGGTCTGCAACTACTCCAGAATATGTTCTCTTTCAAGTTTATGTTTCAAAGGAATAACAAAAATCCATATTTTTTTAGTACTCATATCCATAGCTATATCAAGGTCTTGATCTGAGCTGAACCTTTGTCCCTGAAGCTTTGAACTCACTTCACAAGTATTTCTTACTCCCTGTTGTCAACTGTATTGTGCTGCTTTCTTATTTCGGCCTCAGGCAAAGTATTCCTTCTAAACACTATAACCAGGTTTAAATTGTTCTTTCATTTCTAATAATTTCCATATACTGCATAGGGAACAACAGTATCTCTAGTATAAATCTTTTATTTTCTAAAGATAGGCTAAGAACTCCACAGTTATTTGTAGGTATTAAGTAAGCAGGTAACTAAGACATATATATGAACACACTTAGGATAAAAATGCTAATATTTTTTTCTTACTGATTTTGAAAAATATGTGTGCTAAAGGTCAAGCCAAACTATTCTTGGATAATTTTTTATTATTTGATGTATATTTTAGAGTTGAAAATTAATAAAATATTATTATAAATCTGTAACAATATTTCCATCTAGCATGTTTTCTTTATTATATCTTTCTCATGACTTGAAGGAATGAAGAACTTTACTTCATTTTAGCTGTAAATCTCATAAATGTTTATTATACGCAGAAACAACAAAAGATTCTTGAAGAAAATATTTTTTTTAATTTTTTTTTGTTTATTTAGTTATTAAGCTACTGAGGTTCATGTTATATGAACTTGAAAAAGAAAATTGATTTCCATAAGTTGTGTTGATTTTAAATTTTAAAGCACAGGGTAATGACAAAAAAAAACCTAAAAACTCAAACAATATAAAAAATGATGATTTACTTTTTTACAAAATGAGTTTCACAATCACATCTTGTATATTGTGAATGACAGCAATTGTGCATAGGTGATAAATATGTTTATCTCTAATTTGATAAATTGTTAGGGTAGCTTAATTATGCAGATTTAAAAAAAAAACCCTTCTATAGTAGCTGTCAGAGTTAAGAAATCATTACTGTACAAACCTAAGTGAAAACAGTGAAATATTGCATATGATCAAATAATATTCAGACAAGGGGAAAGAACAATTGTTTCTTTGCTCATCTGTACATATACAAGTAAAAATTCAATTTATGAGGCTGAAGATTATGGAAATGTGGAGTGACATAGTGAGGCTTGGAGCATTGCTGTCTTTTCTTCTTTTCTTCTTTATTTCTTCTTCTTTCCCTTTTTTTTTTTTTCTTTCCCCTGTTAAGGGAAATCCTTGCAATAGAACCCTACAACATTGGCAGGGTATCTTGGCAAGGGTTTACTAGAGCTGTCATAAAGACTTTTTTTTGGCATTAAGTAGAGCAAAGACTTTCTGGGCTTACCCAGAATAAATTCTAACGTGACTTCTTTCTGCACAAGAAGAGTAATTACACTCTTTTTCAAAATTTTTAGTAAGTAATATAAATAATAATCTCAATAGAAACGTCCAAGTTACTCCAGTTTTTCCACAAAGCAAGCATTCGAACCAGGTGCCAGTTGCCAGAAATTTCTGTTTCCAGAGTTTTGTTCTGTTCAGTAAACAGTGCATTGCTCTCTTTCATGTACAAGAATTTACACAATCTTTACAGTAGACTGTGACCTGCAATACTGGAACTAGTGAACAAGAAAAAAAGAAAGAAAAAAAAAAGAGAAAAAAGGAAAAAAAAAGGTAAGACTAATTTGCTGTTATTTCTACCCACTAGATTTCAGTTAGAAATTGTATGAAATTTGCCTTTTTATGTGAAGCACTCAAGTTTAAAGAAATCACGCTAAAATCATGCAATGAAAAGCTCTAAAAGTTAAAATGCTGTGTAGTCATTCTAGGATTATTTTGCCTAATACTAGCCATCTACTACTGGACATTTAATCTAAAGCAATTGTCTTGCTTCTAAAAATAGGTTTTTCTAGAAGAACAAAATATTTTGTTTCAGATGGAAATAGATAAATTAATTTTATTAAGGGTCTCTATAGATGTATTTGACTACATCTGCATTATAAACAGCTAATCAAAGTGGCATCTCCCACAGTTGTAGTCTCCAGCTGTCATTCCAAACATGAATGAAGCATACAGCAACTCCCTTCCAGCCTCCATGAAAAGTTTCCTTTCTGTAGAAATGTGAATCAATAGAGAGGCATTCTTGAACCTTACTGTGGCACAGAAGGGGTAGTAGAGAAGACACTGCTGTTTTTTACCTTTCTTTCTTTGCTCAGTATGGTTTGAATTTAAACAGCCTGGTTTGGCTTTATGCCCTACTTTTAGTCAACACATGCTTGATGAGTTTGTTAATGTAGAATTTTTCATTTAAATTTTAGATACTTTATGCTGTGAAAGTCTGAATTGAAATTGTTCATTCTATATGTCCTTTGTAATCAATGGAGAGAAAGAGGAATGGTAACTTGTCCATTTGTCCTTAGCTGGTCCTAGCTCTGGATGCAGTAAATCACACCCCAGTGTGCCTGGTTTTCCTTTATTGATGTCAGTGTTCAGAGAGTGACTAAAGCAAGCATATTTTTCTGTACGTAGGCAGGTTACTACAGCCTTCTGTATCCTATGTGGGGATGTAGCCTATCCCCAGATGAGAACAGATACGGTATAAGACGTGAAAAGCAGACTTGCTGTTTTGATTCACTGAGATTAAAACCATGACATGGCATGAGAATAGTTTTCAGTTCTAGATCCTTCCTTACCCAATACCAGTATACAAAGTATTGCTTTCTTATAATAATAAGTAGATTTTTTTTCTTGATTCTGATGATTCTTAAAGTATCTGGAAGACTAGTATCGACAGCTTTAAATAAATACAAGCTGAAAAAAATTTGGTCAAAATCTTTCAAAATTTACCTATCAATAATGCAAATCTGTCATTAAATGCTGGTTTTATATGAGATTTAGTATCAAAGGTCTCTGAGCAGCCTTGAATTTGGTTTAAAAAAAAGGTTAAAAAAGAATAATACTCAACATTTTGAATATTTTCTTCTTGCTTAAAGCATATATATAAATATTCTGAGGACAGATGAGCAATTGAAAGGTAGAAAGGTAGAATGAAAAGCAAATAATTCTCACTGGAAATGTATGTATGTGTTCTCATCACTAGTTCACACAATTCAGTAGAATTGACACTAAAGATTGCAAGATACATAGAAGAAATGCCAAAGCTGGTTAAAATACACAGCTGATGTTTCTCTCTGATGCTCTGTATTCTGTGTTAGTGAAGTGATAAAGGCAAAAGTATTAGTTAAATTATTTTGTGCGTGAACACAAGATCTCCAAGTTATATTTTGTTGTAGATGGCGAAGCTGCTATGGCTTAGAGAAATACTGAAAGAAACACTTATATCCAACCAAACAAAAGCATAGTGGAGCTTGATACAAATCATACAGAGCCAGAAAAAGAAAGAAAGGTCCAAAATAAGTATTTTCCACATGCTATTTCAAGAGCAATATTCTGCTAGAAATCTTGTAAAAGTCTTCATAAAATCTTCTAGTTTATTTTTCTTTTAAAAAGATCAACATTTATATGGAATACAGCTATAGTAATTACATGTAAAGCTGGTTTACTCTAACATTTACAAGAAAAAAAACAAAGACACTAACGATACATATCTAGCATGATAAAGGTATGTGTCATGTCATGTAAAGATACGTTCTTTTCTCATTGCTTTCACATGAGTCATTGTAGAATTGGAAGTTTGTAGTTATGAACTTGTATCTCTTGCTCTAAAGAAAAACAGTACAAACCGGTGTCTGCAGAAGACAGTCATAGAGTTGTATGCGTGGAGAACTGGTTCTTAGAGACTAAAATGAAGAGGAAGAAGAAAAGGAGCAATAATTTTTTTTTTGAACTTGTGGGAAACTCACTGGCAAAAGTGATCAGATAGTGTAGGACAAGCTAGAAACCACAGATCTACTTAGGATGAGGTGATCTTGAGATCTCATAACATTTGGAGAGAGAGCACTTTCTGATCTCCAAAGCAAACAATATTGTTGTCCCTTTAAAATAATTTGGCAGTTACAGACTCTTTTTGTTAAATCCATAAAGGCACTAAAAGTACTTCCAAAGCAGTTAACAATTCCTAGAAAAGCCAGCCTGGAAAGGTGGAAGGTGGAAGATGTCACCGGCAGTACAGAGCAGTGCAGTGGTTACAATGCAAGGAGGAACTCTGAGGTCGGAATAAAATTCCAGTGCTTTCACTGTGTAATTGGTAAGACCTGGAGTACATTACTTGGAAATGGGTTTAGCAGTTATACTAATGTAAGTAGAACATACAATCTTGAAAAATCTTTGGATTACAGCCGTAAGGATTATAAGAGGCCTGTGATTTGAAAGTATACAATTGATTTTAACTTCCACCCCCACCACATCAGTTATGTTGCTTTACATTTAACCTGGGATTCCCATTTGTGAAATAAGAGGTCATTCACTCATCTAAACTCCATAGACAAGGTAAGAAAAACAGAAAGCATACAGACCATAGAAGACCTCCCTTGTACCGATCAATCTCTCCTGCAACTCTTTTTGTCATCAAAAAGACCCCTTGTCAGGACTGCACTTTTGGTTTAACTCAGGAAAGCTGATGAAAAAAAATCAGATGCTTGAAAGAATAAAGGGAATAAAGAACAGCAGAAAATATTGAAAATCATTTTGAATGCTCACTTCATAAACCAAACTATAAATGTTCCTCTCTGATCGATGACTACAGGGGCTTTTAGCACAAAGAAGAACAAATTCAGACCCCTTGTTATGCTTGTAAAACAGTGCCAGAATCCCAGTATATATTGGTAGAAGAGGGAGATTGATTGACCTTTAGAGCAGCAAGACACAGGGAAAAACAAATGTTCTGTATCCGCTGTCCTTGACATATTCCAAATCCCTAAAGATCTGGTTAAGTGAACTCTTGTTAAGTTGAGAATGCATCAAGTCATGACAATTTTTACTCTTGCTAAAATAGTTCATATCTCAATAAGTGTCAGAAAACCAGGCTGTTACGGTTTGTGAAAAAAGTTGAGTGCACAAAACATCACTTTAAAGACACTTCCCTTGTCTTCATATATATATATATATATACACATATATACTATGCTATTTGATAATGTCTTATGCCACTGTACACTGCTCCTCACTTATTATTGTCAGATAATATTATCGCATTATATAAGGAGATTTAAAAAAGGAAAAAGAAAAGAAAATAAAGCTCTCAGCACACTTTCTTTGAAGAAGAGGTGGTAAGACAGAGTGTTTGGACACAGAAGAAAAAAACCTGATGCAGCCACTCTTACTCAGAGACTCCTGCTTTTTGAGGTAAAGAAGATCAAGTAGTCCTCTGTGGTATTCCAAGGAAATTTTCTTCAGTACTTGCTTCTTGAGAAACAAGGTCAGTCTTCCCATATCTCTTTCTAAATGAAAGAGATCTTTTGCTCATCTACCCAACACTATAGAGCTCCTGAGACCACTGCATAATTGATGAAGAGGTTGCAGACCTGCACCACAGCTTTGCTCTACACTTCAGAATGATTTCAAGGCAATCTGTCCTTCGAATCTAACTGTTCTTTCAGTTCAACCACTCCTTTCCATAAATCCTCAGAAATCTCAAGATTGCTTTCTATTACCTGGAAAAAAAGATAATTAAAAAAAAGAAAACCAACCAACCAAAAAAACCCCCCAAAAACAAACAAAAAACCCCAAACCCCAAAGCAACAAACAAACCAAAAACCCCAAACCAAAACTGATTCTTTGTTCTTACACAGTGAGAGATAAATGAATATCTTCTCCAGACAGACATGTCAGAAATATGATCAAACTCTCAGAAGTTATAAATTCAGTTATAAACAATCAGAAGGTATAAATTCCTAGCTTTTGGAAATTATGGAAGGTATTATTCTAAACTACTGATAAAATGACAATATCTTGAAGGTTCTCTGAAAAAACACCCCCTAACTTCTCATAGCTCAATTTTTCCTCTTTAGCATTGAGTTGTTTTAGGCACAGTTAATTTTTTTTTTGCATGTGACTGTGATCACCAGTAAAAACTGGACTGCCACCTATGAGAAAAAGAACAAGGTTTACACAGAAATTTTCTCAGATAGTGACCTATGGGTGGTGAATTTTCTTTCAAAGCAATGACCATTCATACTCACCACTTTTCAAGACTGTTTTAATGTTTTCAAGGCTTCAATTTATTTTTAACACTGATAAAGTCCTTGTAAATATCTACAGCAAACATATGAAAGGAAAAAATTAAATATTTTCATGCATAGTCAAGCATCTCCCCAAGAACAGTTTATACCTATTTGCACTTAATAACAGCAGTCAATATTTTGTGGCAAGGTTAAATGTCTGTCTTCAGGTGGATGATTTAAGGGCTCCAACTAGAAAAAAATTACCACTACTTGGGAAGCCACTCACTGGCATTTTTGAGTGGTTACATATCTGAACAAAATATGTGATTATAAATTACTTTGTATTTTTTGTTCCACCATTAAGATCTTCCTGCTATGACTACATGGATTCGATTATTTTTTAATTTCAGTCTTTATATTCGCATAGTCTTCTCTCTCTAATTTTAATGTATTCCTGCTTCTGCATAGATCACAAAAGAACAATAACCTGCTAGTAAAGTAACCAGATCACTTTTTTTTTTCACAAAGAAACGGAAAGATGAAGGAAATTATGACAGGAAATTATGATGTCTTAGCATAATGAAAAGAATATATAAACAAGCAACCCTCACACGCTAGTATGACAAAGACTCAAATCATGTAGCTGACAGTTTATGTGTTAAAATAAACATTTTAAATAAAAATTAGATAATTTATTTATTAATCCGAAATTACAAGTTTACAAATACCTGTCTGTACATGAAACACCCAATAAATGTGTGTTTCCTTTTAAGACAGCACAATGAGAGATACGAAAGCAGGAAATTGATTCTTAAAGCATTTGTTAACTTGTCCAACTCACCTTTCATAAGCAGAGATGGTTTGAATTCTTATCTGGGTGCTGCTCCCTGTGCTCTCTTGAGCACCTTCTCAGACACAACTGATTAACAGTTATGGTAGACTCCCTAGGAAGATTGACAGAAAATGTACAAATACTACCATTGAGGAAAAAATATTTTCATACTTCATCTAAAAAGTCCTATTCTCTATCTCCATCTACTGGAGAATTCTTAACAAGTAAGAGACCCTGAAGGTTTTTCTAATTCTTCAATGCAGCTGTTATTTTCAAGGAAAGCTAAGCCCCTGTTCAAGAAAATAAAAAAATTTTGGCTATCTCCCTTGAAAATAACATTTTAACCACAACCCATTCGCTGAATCATCTCTGCTTAGATAGAATCATTCTTGTAAACATCTAAAGTTGTAGGAAATAGAATATAGTGACCTAAATTCATTAGTAATTTTTATTTTTTAGACACGAAATAACAAAAAATTAAACAAAAAAAAAACCCCAAACTAAAAAACCAACCAAACAAAGAACCAAAAACAAAAGCAAAAATGAACAAAAAACCAAAGCCAAAACAAACAAGAAACCCAAAACTCCCCACATAGCCACACCTCTTAGGCAATAGAGATTCCCTAGCTACCTTCATCTGAATTGGTGAAGTTCTCTGCACTTCAAGACTTCCATAAATGTGAAGGTTTATCTACATTAGTTGTAAATTTAATTCAATAAAGAGTACAACAAAACAACTTGTGCTGAAGACCTGGCATCCATATCACAAGCATTTTCCAGTGTTTTACCATGACCTAGTCATAGGCTGATTCTGTGTACTGAAAACCCATCAGCAGTTGAAAAGCCTTAGCTTTTAATGTACTTCTTCTGGTAAAGTGTAATTAAAAGTGTCCATTTTGTAGACTTTGAGGACACTCCATGGAGAGCACAGTGAGTCAAATGAGCAATTTACTCAAAAATGGACAAACAACAAGAAAAATCACCCTTCTGGTCTGAAGGAGTAATGCAATATGCTGAGAGATACCACTATACAGGCAAAGCTAAGCATCTCACAACTTCTCTTTTGCCTCACATCACTTGAAATTGTTTCCAAAGAGGTCTGATCAAGTCAGCATGCTTGCAGCTAGCTCCCTTAGAAAGCCCAACAGCATCACATTCAGCAGAAAACATGGCAGTCACAGCCACTTTGATTTAGTACTATTGCTGGGAAAGTTGAAGATATTCCATCGTATGTATTTTGGACAGAGCAGGACACCTGTACTACATGTCTTCCTAAATTTCAGGCTACAAGCCAGTACCCTCTGTTTTTCACGTAGGGCATCCTAGAAGACACAAGTTCTTTGGATAAAGAAGAGGTGATATGCTGATCACCCCAATTATTATTATCCCAATCATGATTATCTCCTGTTGAAATTAAATCATTTTTGCAGAAAGGAAACCCAGGCTCAGAAAATTAGAAAGAATCAGAAAAAAAAAAAAAAGGAAAAGAGAAAGGTTGAGAGTTCTTTGTTAAATAATGCATCAGGGTTTTGCTTTTAAGACCCATGAAATAGATGACTTCTATAGTATTAAAAATATGAAAGCAAGCAAAAAAATTGTCATTTCTTTTGAAGAAAAAGCAGTGTCACTAATTTAGCTGAGATTATTTCATTGTATGACATAGAAAACACATTTTTAATTACAAACAATTAATGGATAACTAGTTAATAATTACTGATACTGTTTATGGTTTATATTTGTACTTGTACAAAATTGTATGTTGTACATTTTGTACATTGTACAAAAACCATTTGAAAGAAATAGAAGCAATGAAATACATATCTATGAAATTATGCAGAAAGTAAAATCATATTACCCAGGTCACATTCCAGATACTCAGAGGCTTCTTCATTCACAGAACCTTGTGGAACTGTCAACATGTAGAAAAATTATGTGCTAATTACAGAGCTGATGGAGAATCTAGGAAAAATTATCATGTACGAGTATCAAAATAATGTGTGCATTACTTTCAAAGTCCTTTTTTTTTCTGTTCAGGTTGCACTTAACAACTGTAGGCTACTCCGCTGCATATCCTAGAGGCCTGAACTTCCAAATTTCCAGACCAAATACTTAATTTTAGCACAGGGAACTACTGACTGACCTAATTTCCAAAATCCGGTTTTTTAAAGCAAGGTGAGAGAGCTGGTGTGCTCTGAAATTTCTCTCAGATATTAATTTAAAATATTGTAAGAATATCCACTTGAGGCTTAGCAGCCACTCAAACTCCGGAAGTGGAGTTATAACTTATTGTTACTTCCATTAGAAATTTTGGGTTAGTCACACTACAGAAGGACTTAAGGATGTGGAGCATGTTAGTCTTAGTATTTATCACCCAATTTTTTTTTCCTATACTTTGTAGAAAAACAAGCTTTCACAAGACCTATTTGAGTACAGGAACATCAGTCCTCCAAAGGGAATGTCAGAGATGTCAAATGCACCTGCAACAAGCAGCAACAACCACAATTTACTCCTATCTTTTTGTCTACAGATGCTCTTTTCTTATATTAGCATTTCTATTCCTTCACAAATCACTGTGGTCATCTGTTGACTCATACTCCTCTAAACCTGCAGATACTGCCATCAAGTGTGCAAAGGCAGAGTGAAGAAAAAATCATCAAACTACAAAAAGAGCAAGAACAACAGAGGCCATCCTGTTCTCTGACTTTCCTTCCAAACCCTCAGCTTTAACTTGAAGTTGAAAGCTATTTAGAAGAAAGCATAAATCTTTTCCTCCTTGACAGGCTGTAAAGTATTTTGTGTGATTCATGACTTTTTGGGTGACAAGACACTTTTGAGCTGTTTCTGAAGAGCTGATTAATATAATTGGAGATTTTCCTCTTGGTATAAGTGGCTGAGGAAGTTTAAACCAGATTTATGTTGCTGCTTGAAGGTAGTGTGTGAGCTTACTTCCCCTCTCTTTCTTCTTTATTGGTCTACTTAAATGGAAATGCTGAGAAAACAAGACAATAACTCAGCAATTCACAAGTCGTGGCACACAAATATACTGTGTTCTGTCTTACCAACTATATTGAAGACTTAGGAGTTCAATAGAAGGGATCCAACATCCTCAACCTTATCAAACATTTACATGAGTCTGAAAAATATCTGGTTCTTTCATCAGATGCCATTATTTATTCTCTCAAATGAAAAAGAAAAATAACCAACCAAACAAGAAGTAACCAACGAAATCAAAAGAAACCCAAAGAAACCCATATCAACCAACCAAAGAATGAAAAAACAACACAGTAAAAAAATAATAGTAAAGCTTTAATCCATCTGCAGAAAAGGTGAAAGCTAAAAAGCATATTTATGGTTATGCCATTTAAATAATTATGTGGTGTAAATATTCCTCTATGACTATTTAGGGATATGAGAGCATTACAGACTGGAAAAAAGTATTTCTGCTAATACATAAGGACTGAGAATCTAAAATTTACATTTCACTGAAATAAAAAATTTCTTCCAGGAGCCAAACTTCTATACTGTAGTAAGGTTATTTAATGATTAAGTTTACCAATGCAGAAGAATAATAATGAGTCTTGTTTTTCTTACTGTCCCTCGCTCCCTTTTTAATTGTCACCATAATTTAACAAGATGTTATGCAGTCAGAATTTAATTAAGCCTCTCAACAATGCCATCTGGTGGAGATAAAACTAAATTATTTAGAGCTCATCCCTTATCTGCATCTTAGCTTGTACACAAATGCACGAAGTATGGGGATCAAACAGGAGGAACCAGAGATCTGTGTGCAGTCACAGGGCTTTGATCTCATTGTGATTACAGAGATGTAATCCAGCTCACCTGACTGGAATGTTTTACATGTCTATTGGAAGTGATGGGTGCAGTCTCTTACAACACCCTCGTTAGCAAACTCAAGGAGTGTGGATAGGATGAGTGGACAGTGAGATGGATTGAGAACTGGCTGAATAGCAGGTTGCAGAGGGCTGTAATCAGTAGCACAGGGTCTAAATTGAGGCCTGTCACTGGTGGTGTTCCCCAAGATTCAGTACTGGGCCTGATATAGTTTAACTTATTCTTCAATGACTCGGATAAAGGAGTAGATGTGTCCCTAGCAAGTTCAGTGATGGCACAAAGCTGGGAGGAGTGGCCAGTACCCCAGAGGGCTGTGCAGCCCTTCAGGAGCACCTCGACAGGCTGGAGGGATGGGCAGAGAGGAACTGTCTGAAATTAAACAAAAGCAAATGCAGGGTTCTGCACCTGGGGAAGAATAACCCCATGAACCAGCACAGCCTGGGGCATGACTTACTGGAAAGCAGCTCTACAGAGAAGGACGTGGGGGTCCTGGTGGACAACAAGCTGTCCGTGACCCAGCAGTGTGATCTTGTGTCCAAGAAGGCCAATGGTATCCTGGGGTGCATTAGAAAGAGTGTAGTCAGCAAGTTGAAGGAGGTGATCCTGCCCCTCTGCTCAGCCCTACTGAGGCTATGTCCCATTCTGGGCTCCTCAGAACAAGAGAGTCATGGAGCTCCTGGTGCTGGTCTGGCAGAGGGTGACAAAGATCATTAAGGAGCTGTAGAATCTCTCTTATGAGTAAAAGGTGAAGGAGCTCTGCCTGTTCAGACTCAAGAAGAGATGACTGAGAGAGGAGCTCACCAATGTCTATCATCATCTGAAGGGAGGGTGCCAAGAGGATGGATCCAGGCTCTTCGCAGTGGTGCCAAGCAATGGGACAAGAGGCAACGTGCAGAAACAAACACAGGAAGTTCCACCTGAATTTGAGGAAGAGCTTTATTATGTGAGTGGCCATTGTGTAAAGAGGTTGTGGAGTCTCTCTCACAGGAGATATTCAAGAGGTGTCTGGACACATTTGTGTGCAATGTGGTCTAGGCTGACTCTGACCAGGAAGATTGGACCAGATGAACCACTGTGATCCCATCCAACCTGACCCATTCTGAGATTCTGTGATACTTCTGTCAACAGAGAAGAATTATTCCTGGCAATGTCTTTCAAGGAAAAGGCAAAACAAATAGGCAAATTTCATTGTCAGCTTCATTAGTTTAGAAGTAATATTTACCAAAGTGAGATACACTAAAATTTAGATCTCTCAGGCTATCTAAACCAGAGCTGATTTTATGTTTAACTAGTGCCAAGATGGCCTCTTCTGGTTACCATTATCTTCCTACAGAATGGCATCCATCATGTCCTCTACTTAGAACTGAAGACACTTAAATGTCCCTTCTCCATATCCGGAGGATTTGTGATGTTTATGTGACTGTTGTATTGGATTATTTTAAAGGTCATGTCAGTGCAGCATATACCTGATTAACTTCATAGGTCTTCTGTGGAGGTTGTGGGTTCCTGAACACCAACACAAGACCTGTTTTCATTCCTCAAGGGCTCCCCTTTGCATCAAATGAAGTAGTACTCTCCAAGCAGTATTTCAGGAACTGCTTCTTAAAAACTTAACCCAGAAAAGCCATTACAGTAAGCTATTCTGCTCCATATAGATCTCCAACCATTTATTGAAGACCTTGCACTTCAGACAATCCTAGTTATCTTTGTATCTCACACTAACATACACCCTTAGGCTCACACTATTTAAGCACTACTTTTCAGGGCTGGGATGCTGCTTTCATACCATTTACACTTTTTGCGCTATCACTCTGTCCCAAACCAAGTGGGATCAATATATTATTATAAATTGCACATATATACCATGTGGGATCAAGAGAAGATCTATGACAAGTGGCACAGGCAGTCCATCCCAAAACAAGCAATTTAGAAGTATAGGAGAAAACCAATGTAGAATACTCAGCAGAAAAAGAGAGGTCCTATAGAGGAAAAAAATCTAGTATCTTATCAACTCACAGAACCACAGAATCAACTGTAGGTTGTAATTTCTCATTTCACAGCTGCTGAGGAACATGAGGGCACCACATTCATATATAAAATATTTTCCCTTTTTAAAATTTGAAGTGGTCTTAGAAGAAATAGAAAAACATAATTTCATCAGCAATTTTACTTTATAAAATCTGAATGCAAAGAAGCCTTTCGAGACAGTTCTTCAGGCTTTGAATCTTGCAGAAGAGTAAAAGTAAATAATTAAGGTGATTAAGCATGTGTTAAGGTGTCCCAAACACATATGAAAAGTAGTTTGAGATAAAATTTACAGTAACTTAAGTCTTTTAAGTAAACAACATATTAAAACTCCATTTCTATTATCCCTCTGTATCTCTTGCATCACTTTCCTGAGAGGGACCTTGGGTCATTTAGTCAGCTAAAGAGCAGAGGAATGCAGTAAGTGATAAAATCTGGAGCACATACAAAAGCCAATGCTTCACTGCATTCCTCTAATGGTAAAAGAAATGTGAAGAGGAAAAGTTAGGTAAATACTACATTATGTGGATCAGCAGTAACTGCTGATAGTGTTCCAGAAATGCTGCAGTTGTCTTCAACTGCACCACTCTACCTTAATGAGTTACATGAGAGGACATGGTTTCCTAGTGCTAGGTTGCAGGGAATGCTGGGCTCCTCCCTGGGACTGGGCTGGGGTGATTGTTACCACCTTCTCTGTACTAGTGACAGAACAAGGAATGATGCTTACCATTTGGAAGAAGAAAACAATGTAGTAACAATGCGTACATGAGCCAAACATAAAAAGGTGTGCCAAGCTACAGATCTAGGAACCGTGTACCAGGAATGCACATCAGGCAGCCATAAGAAAAACAGTCTGAAATTAATTTGACGTCACCTAAAATAGTCAGCATGCTGTTAGATCATGAAAATTAAACTGCCAAAAAGCAGAAAAGGACATAAAAAATTCTTACTCTCAAGATATTAAGGAAATGCTAGAGCTTACATATAAAATGAATAGACATCATATGGGTATGTCTGGATTCCCACAGGGAAGGTCTTCTAAAAATAGAGATGTGACAGAAACTTGATTAAGAAGTACAGATTAAACTTTACATTAAACAAAGTTGAATTAGGATATAATACATAACTGCAGAGATGTTGAGTAGCCTGTCTTCACCAATGTGGAGATTTTTACTGACCTAAGTTGAGAAAGAACTAACCTACACACCTAAAGTACAGAACTTGCTCCATAAGAGCATATTTGAAACACAATGATGATGTGTTATTTGACTGTTATTTGAACTAATACAAAATGCTAGGAGAGTTACGGTACAAAACCTAACTTGACTAGATATTTAAGAGATACCTGTAAAAATGTTTTGCTATTATTTTGGTAAGCACTCTCAAATAATAAAACATGGGTTTTTTTAGAAAATGCATTTGAGCATATGGTAGAACAAATAACTTTAAAAAGTAAAGAAAACTCTAAGGAGACAAGAATAAATCAAAAGAATTTTTTTGCCTCTTGTGTCCTTGCAGACTGGTCCTTTGTTCCTGGTTTGCTTTCAGCCTGGAAACTGAGTTTCTCTTTCCTCTGTTTGGTTTTAGGTAATCCCTTCTGGTGCCTAGGTATTCTTTCTTTATCACACTTTGATCCTTATTTTCAACAGTATTTTTGTAGTCTTTGTTGTGCTACAGACCTGGGAGATTTCTTGTCTTTTGCCTTTTTACAGTAATGTAATATACATAGTGTCATACAAATAAAACACCACAGGTTGCAAGAAGTTAAAGTGACTGTTGCACAATAGAGTGTTTTTGTCCTTTCACCTTCCTCAACTGCATCATATTGAGAAAGACAAACAGGGCTGGCAAACAGGAACTGCACAATTTGCACAATGACTATTCAGAGGGATAGGCTTCTGTATCTATTTACTTTCTCCTGATTAAGGACTTACCTACACCTTAAAGTTCTTTTTGCATTGGGACCTACTCTGCAACCATAGAGTGTTTATTTAACTTTTCTTTATAAAAACAATCATGGGCAGCAAAAAGGGGTTTGACAGTCAACTTGTCAAGACAGCTCTCCTGAAGGGACTGCTTGAGATGTAGTGGGATTGCCGAGTTTGGTACAACCACAGCAGTAGTACACCACAAGACACAGTCCTGGCTGGCACTGAACAGTGGACTGCAAGGGCAGATCAGAAGGCTTTACCCTACTGAGTCATGTGAAAGGACACAGTTTCCTAGTGCTAGGTTGCAAGGAATGGTGGATGCCTTCCTAGGACAGAGCAGGGCTAGTTGTGAGCCCCATCTTCACACAGGCGAACTCCAGTTAGGCACTGAGTCACATACTGAAGGACCTGCAAGACAGACTTCAAAACATCAGAGCAGGACTCAGCAGCAAGAAGACTGGTGAGTTATTTGCAGAGCTCTTCTTTGACGTCCAGTTAGTTCTTAAACCACCTCACTGTCCACTCATCCTTGAGTTTGCCTGTGAGGATGTTGTAAGAGATGTTCAACAGACTCAGCTCAGCTTTTTTGGTAAAGGAGAGCTAAGGCTGTGCAGGAATCAGTAAAGTTTGGAGACTACGTTTGGGGCAGGCTGAAAGACTGGCTCTTCTGGCAACAGGAAGAAAGATTTTCTCCCCTTGCAGAAGAGTTCATAAAGAAAAGGAACTAAGACCTGGTAACAAATGAGAGGGAACAACTTTCATCAGGAAAGGCACATCAGGAAGCCAAGTGTGATCTGACACAAAGACAGGGCAGTCTGTGATGCTGTTTGGAAACTTCCATCTGCAAGATGAAGGTGGTGATAGTGAAGGTGACATCTGCTTGCTCTCTGGCCTGCCAAACAGGTTTTGCTCAGGGTCTTGTATCCAGGATATGTGGAGAAATTACTGATGCCTTGGACAAGCACTTCTTGCTGTTCATCCATGTGAGCATTAATGACCCCACCAAAGTAAATTCTGAGCATACCAGGGATGAGCACGTGGTTCTGAGTGTAAGGAACAATGGCATTGTAGTGCATGTGGTGGTGTCTTTGCTTCTGCCAGACAATGGGAAATAAACTGGTGCAATTGAAGTCTGCCAGTAACAGAATCACACAGAATCACAGAACCATCAAGGTTGGAAGAGATCTTCAAGATCATCCAGTCTAAGCATCAACCTAACACCACCATAACCACCCCTAAACCATATAACCAAATGCCACATCCAGATGCCTCTTGAACTCTTCCAGAGATGGTGACTCCACCACTTCCCTGGGAAAATTATTCCCAATGCTAACAATCCTTTCAGTTAACTTTTTTTTCCCTAATGCCTAACCTGAACCTCTCCTGATGCAATTTAAGGCCATTTCCTCTTGTCCTTTCACTTGAGACATGGCAGAAGAGACTGATTCCCACCTGACTGCAACCTCTTTTCAGGTGATGGTACAGAGCAATGAGGTTCCCTCTGAGCCTCCTCTTCTCCAGACTAAACAATCCCAGTTCCCTCAGTCAGTCCTCATAAGATGTTTTCTTACAGCCTTCATCACCTTTTTTGCCCTTCTCTGGACACATGCCAGCACCTCAATATCCTTTTTGAAGTGAGGGACCCAAAACTGAACACAGCTCTCGATGTGTCACCTCACCAATGCAGAGTACAGCAAGACAATCACTGCCCTGGCTGTGCTGGCCACACTCATCTTGGTATTGGCCAAAATGCCACTGGCCTTCTTTGCCACCTGAGCACACTGCTGGTTCATGTTCAGCTGCCTGTCAACCAGCACCCCCAAGCCCCTTTCTGATAAGCAACTCTCCAGCCACTCTTCCCCTGCCCCACAGCACTTCTTGGTGTTGTTGTGACCCAAGTGCAGGACATAGCACTTTGCCTTATTGAACCTCATGCAATTGTCCTTGGCCCATCAATAGTCTGTCAAGAACCCTCTGCAGAGCCTTCCTACTCAAGGAAATCAACACTCCAATCTAAGTTGGTGTCATCTGTGAACTGATTAAGGGTGCACTCAATCCCCTCATCCAAATCATCAGTCAAGATGTTAAACAGGGCTGGCACCATTACTGAGCCCTGGGGAACACCTCTAGAGACCAGCCACCAACAGTCAACATCTGATTGAGAAGCTGGTGTCATGCCAGTCTTTTTGGTCTCAGGTCTCCTCCAGAGTATTCAGTGATAGGACAAGAAAAAAAAAAGCAAAAAGTCTATTCAATGGCAGTGATCAAACACTGGAACAGACTGCCTAGAGAGGCTGTGAAGTCTTCATCCCTGCATATTTTGAAAGGGTGAAAGGACAAGTACCTATACAACAACTTTCATATTTCAAATATACCCTACATTTTCTGATCTAGGACTGATGTCTCTAGAGCTCCCTTTGAACTGGAATTATGATTCTGTGCTCCTCCAAAGAGCAAGGGAAAGTCTGGTGAAACCTGCCAAAAGCAGAAGGCTGCCTCTGCCTCTTGAGAGCAACTGAACTTGAAGAGAAAGTTCAAGAAGAGTCAGCAGTCCAGAGCAGACAGAATTAACAGACATGAATCAGATGAGGGCTCCACCACAATCGAGATGCTGAGAGGATTAATCAACTGTCAGCCAGGTCTCAGTGGTGTGGAAAAGGAAAACTTCCTAGGGCCAAAAGAGGACTTTTAGAGTTGGCTGCCAGCCAGGAAGAGGCTCTTTTACTTGACATCAAGCCCAGAAGCAAAAGTCTATCAGAAAGGACACTGCAGGTAGGGAAAAGTCTCACTAATGTTAAGCTCATGTCTTTGAATTGGTTTCTTTAAAAAAACAAATTATACAGGCTTATTTTATAATCTTATTTTGTTTTATTATATAATTTTATTAGATTTATTATA